>JAUIMM010000868.1:0-489188 GCA_031769625.1 Taudactylus pleione | reverse complement strand
CACACAGCCTGCAGCTCATTCTATACACCTTATACACACACAGCCTGCAGCTCATTCTATACACCATATACACACACAGCCTGCAGCTCATTCTATACACCTTATACACACACACAGCCAGCAGCTCATTATTTACACCATATACCCACACAGCCTGCAGCTCATTCTATACACCTTATACACACACACAGCCTGCAGCTCATTCTATATACCTTATACACACACAGCCTGCAGCTCATTCTATACACCTTATACACACACAGCCTGCCGCTCATTCTATACACCTTATACACACACAGCCTACAGCTCATTCTATACACCTTATACCCACACAGCCTGCAGCTCATTCTATACACCTTATACACACACACAGCCTGCAGCTCATTCTTTACACCTTATACCCACACAGCCTGCAGCTCATTCTATACACCTTATACACACACACAGCCTGCAGCTCATTCTATATACCTTATACACATACACACACAGCCTGCAGCTCATTCTATACATCTTCTACACACAGCCTGCAGCTCATTCTATACACCTTATTCACACACAGCCTGCAGCTCATTCTATACACCTTATACACACACAGCCTGCCACTCATTCTATACACCTTATACACACACACAGCCTGTAGCTCATTCTGTACACCATGTACACACAGCATGCCACTCATTCTATACACCTTATACACACACACAGCCTGCAGCTCATTCTGTACACCATATACACACAGCCTGCAACTCATTCTATACACCTTATAAACACACACACACACAGCCTGCAGCTCATTCTATACACCTTATACACACATCCTGCTGCTCATTCTATACACTTTATACACACAGCCTGCAGCTCATTCTATACACCTTATACACACACACAGCCTGCAGCTCATTCTATACATCTTATACACACACAGCCTGCAGCTCATTCTATACACTTTATACACACACAGCCTGCAGCCCATTCTATACACCTTATACAAACAGCCTTTAGCTCATTCTATACACCTTATACACACACACAGCCTGCAGCTCATTCTATACACCTTATACACACACAGCCTGCAGCTCATTCTATACACCTTATACACACACAGCCTGCAGCTCATTCTATACACCTTATACACACAGCCTGCAGCTCCTTCTATACATCTTATACACACACAGCCTGCATCTCACTATATACACCTTATACATACACACAGCCTGCAGTTCATTCTAAACACCTTATACACACACACAGCCAGCAGCTCATTCTATACACCTTATACACACACAGCCTGCAGCTCATTCTATACACCTTATACACACACAGCCTGCTGCTCATTCTATACACCTTATACACACACACAGCCAGCAGCTCATTCTATACACCTTATACACACACAGCCTGCAGGTCATTATATACACCTTATACTCACACAGCCTGCAGCTCATTCTATACACCACACAAACACAGCCTGCAGCTCATTCTATACACCTTATACACACACAGCGTGCAGCTCATTCTATACACCTTATACACACACACAGCCTGCAGCTCATTCTATACACCTTATACACACACACAGCCTGCAGGTCATTATATACACCTTATACTCACACAGCCTGCAGCTCATTCTATACACCTTATACACACACAGCCTGCAGCTCATTTTATACACCTTATACACACACACAGCCTGCAGCTCATTCTATATACCTTATACACAAACACACACACACACACACACACACAGCCTACAGCTCATTCTATACACCTTATACACACAGCCTGCAGCTCATTCTATACACCTTATACACACACAGCCTGCCGCTCATTCTATACACCTTATACACACACACAGCCTGCAGCTCATTCTATACACCTTATACACAAACACACACACACACACACACAGCCTACAGCTCATTCTATACACCTTATACACACAGCCTGCAGCTCATTCTGTACACCTTATACACACACAGCCTGCCGCTCATTCTATACACCTTATACATACACACAGCCTGCAGCTCATTCTATATACCTTATACACAAACACACACACACACACACACACACACAGCCTACAGCTCATTCTATACACCTTATACACACAGCCTGCAGCTCATTCTATACACCTTATACACACACAGCCTGCCGCTCATTCTATACACCTTATACACACACAGCCTGCCGCTCATTCTATACACCTTATACACACACACAGCCTGCCGCTCATTCTATACACCTTATACACACACAGCCTGCAGCTCATTCTTTACACCTTATACCCACACAGCCTGCAGCTCATTCTATACACCTTATACACACACACAGCCTGCAGCTCATTCTATATACCTTATACACATACACACACAGCCTGCAGCTCATTCTATACATCTTCTACACACAGCCTGCAGCTCATTCTATACCCCTTATTCACACACAGCCTGCAGCTCATTCTATACACCTTATACGCACACAGCCTGCCACTCATTCTATACACCTTATACACACACACACAGCCTGCAGCTCATTCTGCACACCATATACACACAGCCTGCAACTCATTCTATACACCTTATACACACACACACACACACAGCCTGCAGCTCATTCTATACACATTATACACACATCCTGCTGCTAATTCTATACACCTTATACACACACAGCCTGCAGCTTATTCTATACACCTTATACACACAGCCTGCAGCTCATTCTATACACCTTATACACACACAGCCTGCAGCTCATTCTATACACGATATACACACACAGCCTGCAGCTCATTCTATACACCTTATACACACATCCTGCTGCTCATTCTATAAACCTTATACACACACACAGCCTGCAGCTCATTCTATACACCTTATACACACACACAGCCTGCAGCACATTCTATATACCTTATACACACACACAGCCTGCAGCTCATTCTATACACTGTATACACACACAGCCTGCAGCTCATTCTATTCACCTTATACATACACACAGCCTGCAGCTCATTCTATATACCTTATACACAAACACACACACACACACACAGCCTGCAGCTCATTCTATACACCTTATACACACAGCCTGCAGCTCATTCTATACACCTTATACACACACAGCCTGCCGCTCATTCTATACACCTTATACACACACAGCCTGCCGCTCATTCTATACACCTTATACACACACACAGCCTGCCGCTCATTCTATACACCTTATACACACAAACAGCCTGCAGCTCATTCTTTACACCTTATACCCACACAGCCTGCAGCTCATTCTATACACCTTATACACACACACAGCCTGCTGCTCATTCTATACACCTTATACACACACACAGCCTGCAGCTCATTCTATATACCTTATACACATACACACACAGCCTGCAGCTCATTCTATACATCTTCTACACACAGCCTGCAGCTCATTCTATACCCCTTATTCACACACAGCCTGCAGCTCATTCTATACACCTTATACACACACAGCCTGCCACTCATTCTATACACCTTATACACACACACAGCCTGTAGCTCATTCTGTACACCATATACACACAGCCTGCCACTCATTCTATACACCTTATACACACACACAGCCTGCAGCTCATTCTGTACACCATATACACACAGCCTGCAACTCATTCTATACACCTTATACACACACACACAGCCTGCAGCTCATTCTATACACATTATACACACATCCTGTAGCTTATTCTATACACCTTATACACACAGCCTGCAGCTCATTCTATACACCTTATACACACACAGCCTGCAGCTCATTCTATACACCATATACACACACAGCCTGCAGCTCATTCTATACACCTTATACACACACACACAGCCAGCAGCTCATTCTTTACACCATATACCCACACAGCCTGCAGCTCATTCTATACACCTTATACACACACACAGCCTGCAGCTCATTCTATATACCTTATACACACACAGCCTGCAGCTCATTCTATACACCTTATACACACACAGCCTGCCGCTCATTCTATACACCTTACACACACAGCCTACAGCTCATTCTATACACCTTATACCCACACAGCCTGCAGCTCATTCTATACACCTTATACACACACACAGCCTGCAGCTCATTCTTTACACCTTATACCCACACAGCCTGCAGCTCATTCTATACACCTTATACACACACACAGCCTGCAGCTCATTCTATATACCTTATACACATACACACACAGCCTGCAGCTCATTCTATACATCTTCTACACACAGCCTGCAGCTCATTCTATACACCTTATTCACACACAGCCTGCAGCTCATTCTATACACCTTATACACACACAGCCTGCCACTCATTCTATACACCTTATACACACACACAGCCTGTAGCTCATTCTGTACACAATATACACACAGCATGCCACTCATTCTATACACCTTATACACACACACAGCCTGCAGCTCATTCTGTACACCATATACACACAGCCTGCAACTCATTCTATACACCTTATAAACACACACACACACAGCCTACAGCTCATTCTATACACCTTATACACACAGCCTGCAGCTCATTCTATACACCTTATACACACACAGCCTGCCGCTCATTCTATACACCTTATACACACACAGCCTGCCGCTCATTCTATACACCTTATACACACACACAGCCTGCCGCTCATTCTATACACCTTATACACACACACAGCCTGCAGCTCATTCTTTACACCTTATACCCACACAGCCTGCAGCTCATTCTATACACCTTATACACACACACAGCCTGCAGCTCATTCTATATACCTTATACACATACACACACAGCCTGCAGCTCATTCTATACATCTTCTACACACAGCCTGCAGCTCATTCTATACCCCTTATTCACACACAGCCTGCAGCTCATTCTATACACCATATACACACACAGCCTGCCACTCATTCTATACACCTTATACACACACACACAGCCTGCAGCTCATTCTGTACACCATATACACACAGCCTGCAACTCATTCTATACACCTTATACACACACACACACACACACACACACAGCCTGCAGCTCATTCTATACACATTATACACACATCCTGCTGCTAATTCTATACACCTTATACACACACACAGCCTGCAGCTTATTCTATACACCTTATACACACAGCCTGCAGCTCATTCTATACACCTTATACACACACAGCCTGCAGCTCATTCTATACACGATATACACACACAGCCTGCAGCTCATTCTATACACCTTATACACACACACAGCCTGCAGCACATTCTATATACCTTATACACACACAGCCTGCAGCTCATTCTATACACTGTATACACACACAGCCTGCAGCTCATTCTATTCACCTTATACATACACACAGCCTGCAGCTCATTCTATATACCTTATACACAAACACACACACACACACACACACACACACACACAGCCTGCAGCTCATTCTATACACCTTATACACACAGCCTGCAGCTCATTCTATACACCTTATACACACACAGCCTGCCGCTCATTCTATACACCTTATACACACACAGCCGCTGCTCATTCTATACACCTTATACACACACAGCCTGCCACTCATTCTATACACCTTATACACACACACAGCCTGCCGCTCATTCTATACACCTTATACACACAAACAGCCTGCAGCTCATTCTTTACACCTTATACCCACACAGCCTGCAGCTCATTCTATACACCTTATACACACACACAGCCTGCTGCTCATTCTATACACCTTATACACACACACACAGACTGCAGCTCATTCTATACACCTTATACACACACACAGCCTGCTGCTCATTCTATACACCTTAAACACACACACAGCCTGCAGCTCATTCTATATACCTTATACACATACACACACAGCCTGCAGCTCATTCTATACATCTTCTACACACAGCCTGCAGCTCATTCTATACCCCTTATTCACACACAGCCTGCAGCTCATTCTATACACCTTATACACACACAGCCTGCCACTCATTCTATACACCTTATACACACACACAGCCTGTAGCTCATTCTGTACACCATATACACACAGCCTGCCACTCATTCTATACACCTTATACACACACACAGCCTGCAGCTCATTCTGTACACCATATACACACAGCCTGCAACTCATTCTATACACCTTATACACACACACACAGCCTGCAGCTCATTCTATACACATTATACACACATCCTGTAGCTTATTCTATACACCTTATACACACAGCCTGCAGCTCATTCTATACACCTTATACACACACAGCCTGCAGCTCATTCTATACACCATATACACACACAGCCTGCAGCTCATTCTATACACCTTATACACACACACAGCCAGCAGCTCATTATTTACACCATATACCCACACAGCCTGCAGCTCATTCTATACACCTTATACACACACACAGCCTGCAGCTCATTCTATATACCTTATACACACACAGCCTGCAGCTCATTCTATACACCTTATACACACACAGCCTGCCGCTCATTCTATACACCTTATACACACACAGCCTATAGCTCATTCTATACACCTTATACCCACACAGCCTGCAGCTCATTCTATACACCTTATACACACACACAGCCTGCAGCTCATTCTTTACACCTTATACCCACACAGCCTGCAGCTCATTCTATACACCTTATACACACACACAGCCTGCAGCTCATTCTATATACCTTATACACATACACACACAGCCTGCAGCTCATTCTATACATCTTCTACACACAGCCTGCAGCTCATTCTATACACCTTATTCACACACAGCCTGCAGCTCATTCTATACACCTTATACACACACAGCCTGCCACTCATTCTATACACCTTATACACACACACAGCCTGTAGCTCATTCTGTACACCATGTACACACAGCATGCCACTCATTCTATACACCTTATACACACACACAGCCTGCAGCTCATTCTGTACACCATATACACACAGCCTGCAACTCATTCTATACACCTTATAAACACACACACACACAGCCTGCAGCTCATTCTATACACCTTATACACACATCCTGCTGCTCATTCTATACACTTTATACACACAGCCTGCAGCTCATTCTATACACCTTATACACACACACAGCCTGCAGCTCATTCTATACATCTTATACACACACAGCCTGCAGCTCATTCTATACACTTTATACACACACAGCCTGCAGCCCATTCTATACACCTTATACAAACAGCCTTTAGCTCATTCTATACACCTTATACACACACACAGCCTGCAGCTCATTCTATACACCTTATACACACACAGCCTGCAGCTCATTCTATACACCTTATACACACACAGCCTGCAGCTCATTCTATACACCTTATACACACAGCCTGCAGCTCCTTCTATACATCTTATACACACACAGCCTGCATCTCACTATATACACCTTATACATACACACAGCCTGCAGTTCATTCTAAACACCTTATACACACACACAGCCAGCAGCTCATTCTATACACCTTATACACACACAGCCTGCAGCTCATTCTATACACCTTATACACACACAGCCTGCTGCTCATTCTATACACCTTATACACACACACAGCCAGCAGCTCATTCTATACACCTTATACACACACAGCCTGCAGGTCATTATATACACCTTATACTCACACAGCCTGCAGCTCATTCTATACACCACACAAACACAGCCTGCAGCTCATTCTATACACCTTATACACACACAGCGTGCAGCTCATTCTATACACCTTATACACACACACAGCCTGCAGCTCATTCTATACACCTTATACACACACACAGCCTGCAGGTCATTATATACACCTTATACTCACACAGCCTGCAGCTCATTCTATACACCTTATACACACACAGCCTGCAGCTCATTTTATACACCTTATACACACACACAGCCTGCAGCTCATTCTATATACCTTATACACAAACACA
Source organism: Taudactylus pleione (assembly GCA_031769625.1). Classification (NCBI taxonomy): domain Eukaryota; kingdom Metazoa; phylum Chordata; class Amphibia; order Anura; family Myobatrachidae; genus Taudactylus; species Taudactylus pleione. The sequence goes on along the minus strand of JAUIMM010000868.1, from coordinate 481,219 downwards.
CACACACACACACACACACAGCCTACAGCTCATTCTATACACCTTATACACACAGCCTGCAGCTCATTCTATACACCTTATACACACACAGCCTGCCGCTCATTCTATACACCTTATACACACACACAGCCTGCAGCTCATTCTATACACCTTATACACAAACACACACACACACACACACAGCCTACAGCTCATTCTATACACCTTGTACACACAGCCTGCAGCTCATTCTGTACACCTTATACACACACAGCCTGCCGCTCATTCTATACACCTTATACATACACACAGCCTGCAGCTCATTCTATATACCTTATACACAAACACACACACACACACACACACACACAGCCTACAGCTCATTCTATACACCTTATACACACAGCCTGCAGCTCATTCTATACACCTTATACACACACAGCCTGCCGCTCATTCTATACACCTTATACACACACAGCCTGCCGCTCATTCTATACACCTTATACACACACACAGCCTGCCGCTCATTCTATACACCTTATACACACACAGCCTGCAGCTCATTCTTTACACCTTATACCCACACAGCCTGCAGCTCATTCTATACACCTTATACACACACACAGCCTGCAGCTCATTCTATATACCTTATACACATACACACACAGCCTGCAGCTCATTCTATACATCTTCTACACACAGCCTGCAGCTCATTCTATACCCCTTATTCACACACAGCCTGCAGCTCATTCTATACACCTTATACGCACACAGCCTGCCACTCATTCTATACACCTTATACACACACACACAGCCTGCAGCTCATTCTGCACACCATATACACACAGCCTGCAACTCATTCTATACACCTTATACACACACACACACACACAGCCTGCAGCTCATTCTATACACATTATACACACATCCTGCTGCTAATTCTATACACCTTATACACACACAGCCTGCAGCTTATTCTATACACCTTATACACACAGCCTGCAGCTCATTCTATACACCTTATACACACACAGCCTGCAGCTCATTCTATACACGATATACACACACAGCCTGCAGCTCATTCTATACACCTTATACACACATCCTGCTGCTCATTCTATAAACCTTATACACACACACAGCCTGCAGCTCATTCTATACACCTTATACACACACACAGCCTGCAGCACATTCTATATACCTTATACACACACACAGCCTGCAGCTCATTCTATACACTGTATACACACACAGCCTGCAGCTCATTCTATTCACCTTATACATACACACAGCCTGCAGCTCATTCTATATACCTTATACACAAACACACACACACACACACAGCCTGCAGCTCATTCTATACACCTTATACACACAGCCTGCAGCTCATTCTATACACCTTATACACACACAGCCTGCCGCTCATTCTATACACCTTATACACACACAGCCTGCCGCTCATTCTATACACCTTATACACACACACAGCCTGCCGCTCATTCTATACACCTTATACACACAAACAGCCTGCAGCTCATTCTTTACACCTTATACCCACACAGCCTGCAGCTCATTCTATACACCTTATACACACACACAGCCTGCTGCTCATTCTATACACCTTATACACACACACAGCCTGCAGCTCATTCTATATACCTTATACACATACACACACAGCCTGCAGCTCATTCTATACATCTTCTACACACAGCCTGCAGCTCATTCTATACCCCTTATTCACACACAGCCTGCAGCTCATTCTATACACCTTATACACACACAGCCTGCCACTCATTCTATACACCTTATACACACACACAGCCTGTAGCTCATTCTGTACACCATATACACACAGCCTGCCACTCATTCTATACACCTTATACACACACACAGCCTGCAGCTCATTCTGTACACCATATACACACAGCCTGCAACTCATTCTATACACCTTATACACACACACACAGCCTGCAGCTCATTCTATACACATTATACACACATCCTGTAGCTTATTCTATACACCTTATACACACAGCCTGCAGCTCATTCTATACACCTTATACACACACAGCCTGCAGCTCATTCTATACACCATATACACACACAGCCTGCAGCTCATTCTATACACCTTATACACACACACACAGCCAGCAGCTCATTCTTTACACCATATACCCACACAGCCTGCAGCTCATTCTATACACCTTATACACACACACAGCCTGCAGCTCATTCTATATACCTTATACACACACAGCCTGCAGCTCATTCTATACACCTTATACACACACAGCCTGCCGCTCATTCTATACACCTTACACACACAGCCTACAGCTCATTCTATACACCTTATACCCACACAGCCTGCAGCTCATTCTATACACCTTATACACACACACAGCCTGCAGCTCATTCTTTACACCTTATACCCACACAGCCTGCAGCTCATTCTATACACCTTATACACACACACAGCCTGCAGCTCATTCTATATACCTTATACACATACACACACAGCCTGCAGCTCATTCTATACATCTTCTACACACAGCCTGCAGCTCATTCTATACACCTTATTCACACACAGCCTGCAGCTCATTCTATACACCTTATACACACACAGCCTGCCACTCATTCTATACACCTTATACACACACACAGCCTGTAGCTCATTCTGTACACAATATACACACAGCATGCCACTCATTCTATACACCTTATACACACACACAGCCTGCAGCTCATTCTGTACACCATATACACACAGCCTGCAACTCATTCTATACACCTTATAAACACACACACACACAGCCTACAGCTCATTCTATACACCTTATACACACAGCCTGCAGCTCATTCTATACACCTTATACACACACAGCCTGCCGCTCATTCTATACACCTTATACACACACAGCCTGCCGCTCATTCTATACACCTTATACACACACACAGCCTGCCGCTCATTCTATACACCTTATACACACACACAGCCTGCAGCTCATTCTTTACACCTTATACCCACACAGCCTGCAGCTCATTCTATACACCTTATACACACACACAGCCTGCAGCTCATTCTATATACCTTATACACATACACACACAGCCTGCAGCTCATTCTATACATCTTCTACACACAGCCTGCAGCTCATTCTATACCCCTTATTCACACACAGCCTGCAGCTCATTCTATACACCATATACACACACAGCCTGCCACTCATTCTATACACCTTATACACACACACACAGCCTGCAGCTCATTCTGTACACCATATACACACAGCCTGCAACTCATTATATACACCTTATACACACACACACACACACACACACACACAGCCTGCAGCTCATTCTATACACATTATACACACATCCTGCTGCTAATTCTATACACCTTATACACACACACAGCCTGCAGCTTATTCTATACACCTTATACACACAGCCTGCAGCTCATTCTATACACCTTATACACACACAGCCTGCAGCTCATTCTATACACGATATACACACACAGCCTGCAGCTCATTCTATACACCTTATACACACACACAGCCTGTAGCTCATTCTGTACACCATATACACACAGCCTGCCACTCATTCTATACACCTTATACACACACACAGCCTGCAGCTCATTCTGTACACCATATACACACAGCCTGCAACTCATTCTATACACCTTATACACACACACACAGCCTGCAGCTCATTCTATACACATTATACACACATCCTGTAGCTTATTCTATACACCTTATACACACAGCCTGCAGCTCATTCTATACACCTTATACACACACAGCCTGCAGCTCATTCTATACACCATATACACACACAGCCTGCAGCTCATTCTATACACCTTATACACACACACACAGCCAGCAGCTCATTCTTTACACCATATACCCACACAGCCTGCAGCTCATTCTATACACCTTATACACACACACAGCCTGCAGCTCATTCTATATACCTTATACACACACAGCCTGCAGCTCATTCTATACACCTTATACACACACAGCCTGCCGCTCATTCTATACACCTTACACACACAGCCTACAGCTCATTCTATACACCTTATACCCACACAGCCTGCAGCTCATTCTATACACCTTATACACACACACAGCCTGCAGCTCATTCTTTACACCTTATACCCACACAGCCTGCAGCTCATTCTATACACCTTATACACACACACAGCCTGCAGCTCATTCTATATACCTTATACACATACACACACAGCCTGCAGCTCATTCTATACATCTTCTACACACAGCCTGCAGCTCATTCTATACACCTTATTCACACACAGCCTGCAGCTCATTCTATACACCTTATACACACACAGCCTGCCACTCATTCTATACACCTTATACACACACACAGCCTGTAGCTCATTCTGTACACAATATACACACAGCATGCCACTCATTCTATACACCTTATACACACACACAGCCTGCAGCTCATTCTGTACACCTTATACACACACAGCCTGCCGCTCATTCTATACACCTTATACATACACACAGCCTGCAGCTCATTCTATATACCTTATACACAAACACACACACACACACACACACACACAGCCTACAGCTCATTCTATACACCTTATACACACAGCCTGCAGCTCATTCTATACACCTTATACACACACAGCCTGCCGCTCATTCTATACACCTTATACACACACAGCCTGCCGCTCATTCTATACACCTTATACACACACACAGCCTGCCGCTCATTCTATACACCTTATACACACACAGCCTGCAGCTCATTCTTTACACCTTATACCCACACAGCCTGCAGCTCATTCTATACACCTTATACACACACACAGCCTGCAGCTCATTCTATATACCTTATACACATACACACACAGCCTGCAGCTCATTCTATACATCTTCTACACACAGCCTGCAGCTCATTCTATACCCCTTATTCACACACAGCCTGCAGCTCATTCTATACACCTTATACGCACACAGCCTGCCACTCATTCTATACACCTTATACACACACACACAGCCTGCAGCTCATTCTGCACACCATATACACACAGCCTGCAACTCATTCTATACACCTTATACACACACACACACACACAGCCTGCAGCTCATTCTATACACATTATACACACATCCTGCTGCTAATTCTATACACCTTATACACACACAGCCTGCAGCTTATTCTATACACCTTATACACACAGCCTGCAGCTCATTCTATACACCTTATACACACACAGCCTGCAGCTCATTCTATACACGATATACACACACAGCCTGCAGCTCATTCTATACACCTTATACACACATCCTGCTGCTCATTCTATAAACCTTATACACACACACAGCCTGCAGCTCATTCTATACACCTTATACACACACACAGCCTGCAGCACATTCTATATACCTTATACACACACACAGCCTGCAGCTCATTCTATACACTGTATACACACACAGCCTGCAGCTCATTCTATTCACCTTATACATACACACAGCCTGCAGCTCATTCTATATACCTTATACACAAACACACACACACACACACAGCCTGCAGCTCATTCTATACACCTTATACACACAGCCTGCAGCTCATTCTATACACCTTATACACACACAGCCTGCCGCTCATTCTATACACCTTATACACACACAGCCTGCCGCTCATTCTATACACCTTATACACACACACAGCCTGCCGCTCATTCTATACACCTTATACACACAAACAGCCTGCAGCTCATTCTTTACACCTTATACCCACACAGCCTGCAGCTCATTCTATACACCTTATACACACACACAGCCTGCTGCTCATTCTATACACCTTATACACACACACAGCCTGCAGCTCATTCTATATACCTTATACACATACACACACAGCCTGCAGCTCATTCTATACATCTTCTACACACAGCCTGCAGCTCATTCTATACCCCTTATTCACACACAGCCTGCAGCTCATTCTATACACCTTATACACACACAGCCTGCCACTCATTCTATACACCTTATACACACACACAGCCTGTAGCTCATTCTGTACACCATATACACACAGCCTGCCACTCATTCTATACACCTTATACACACACACAGCCTGCAGCTCATTCTGTACACCATATACACACAGCCTGCAACTCATTCTATACACCTTATACACACACACACAGCCTGCAGCTCATTCTATACACATTATACACACATCCTGTAGCTTATTCTATACACCTTATACACACAGCCTGCAGCTCATTCTATACACCTTATACACACACAGCCTGCAGCTCATTCTATACACCATATACACACACAGCCTGCAGCTCATTCTATACACCTTATACACACACACACAGCCAGCAGCTCATTCTTTACACCATATACCCACACAGCCTGCAGCTCATTCTATACACCTTATACACACACACAGCCTGCAGCTCATTCTATATACCTTATACACACACAGCCTGCAGCTCATTCTATACACCTTATACACACACAGCCTGCCGCTCATTCTATACACCTTACACACACAGCCTACAGCTCATTCTATACACCTTATACCCACACAGCCTGCAGCTCATTCTATACACCTTATACACACACACAGCCTGCAGCTCATTCTTTACACCTTATACCCACACAGCCTGCAGCTCATTCTATACACCTTATACACACACACAGCCTGCAGCTCATTCTATATACCTTATACACATACACACACAGCCTGCAGCTCATTCTATACATCTTCTACACACAGCCTGCAGCTCATTCTATACACCTTATTCACACACAGCCTGCAGCTCATTCTATACACCTTATACACACACAGCCTGCCACTCATTCTATACACCTTATACACACACACAGCCTGTAGCTCATTCTGTACACAATATACACACAGCATGCCACTCATTCTATACACCTTATACACACACACAGCCTGCAGCTCATTCTGTACACCATATACACACAGCCTGCAACTCATTCTATACACCTTATAAACACACACACACACAGCCTACAGCTCATTCTATACACCTTATACACACAGCCTGCAGCTCATTCTATACACCTTATACACACACAGCCTGCCGCTCATTCTATACACCTTATACACACACAGCCTGCCGCTCATTCTATACACCTTATACACACACACAGCCTGCCGCTCATTCTATACACCTTATACACACACACAGCCTGCAGCTCATTCTTTACACCTTATACCCACACAGCCTGCAGCTCATTCTATACACCTTATACACACACACAGCCTGCAGCTCATTCTATATACCTTATACACATACACACACAGCCTGCAGCTCATTCTATACATCTTCTACACACAGCCTGCAGCTCATTCTATACCCCTTATTCACACACAGCCTGCAGCTCATTCTATACACCATATACACACACAGCCTGCCACTCATTCTATACACCTTATACACACACACACAGCCTGCAGCTCATTCTGTACACCATATACACACAGCCTGCAACTCATTCTATACACCTTATACACACACACACACACACACACACACAGCCTGCAGCTCATTCTATACACATTATACACACATCCTGCTGCTAATTCTATACACCTTATACACACACACAGCCTGCAGCTTATTCTATACACCTTATACACACAGCCTGCAGCTCATTCTATACACCTTATACACACACAGCCTGCAGCTCATTCTATACACGATATACACACACAGCCTGCAGCTCATTCTATACACCTTATACACACACACAGCCTGCAGCACATTCTATATACCTTATACACACACACAGCCTGCAGCTCATTCTATACACTGTATACACACACAGCCTGCAGCTCATTCTATTCACCTTATACATACACACAGCCTGCAGCTCATTCTATATACCTTATACACAAACACACACACACACACACACACACACACAGCCTGCAGCTCATTCTATACACCTTATACACACAGCCTGCAGCTCATTCTATACACCTTATACACACACAGCCTGCCGCTCATTCTATACACCTTATACACACACAGCCGCTGCTCATTCTATACACCTTATACACACACAGCCTGCCACTCATTCTATACACCTTATACACACACACAGCCTGCCGCTCATTCTATACACCTTATACACACAAACAGCCTGCAGCTCATTCTTTACACCTTATACCCACACAGCCTGCAGCTCATTCTATACACCTTATACACACACACAGCCTGCTGCTCATTCTATACACCTTATACACACACACACAGACTGCAGCTCATTCTATACACCTTATACACACACACAGCCTGCTGCTCATTCTATACACCTTAAACACACACACAGCCTGCAGCTCATTCTATATACCTTATACACATACACACACAGCCTGCAGCTCATTCTATACATCTTCTACACACAGCCTGCAGCTCATTCTATACCCCTTATTCACACACAGCCTGCAGCTCATTCTATACACCTTATACACACACAGCCTGCCACTCATTCTATACACCTTATACACACACACAGCCTGTAGCTCATTCTGTACACCATATACACACAGCCTGCCACTCATTCTATACACCTTATACACACACACAGCCTGCAGCTCATTCTGTACACCATATACACACAGCCTGCAACTCATTCTATACACCTTATACACACACACACAGCCTGCAGCTCATTCTATACACATTATACACACATCCTGTAGCTTATTCTATACACCTTATACACACAGCCTGCAGCTCATTCTATACACCTTATACACACACAGCCTGCAGCTCATTCTATACACCATATACACACACAGCCTGCAGCTCATTCTATACACCTTATACACACACACAGCCAGCAGCTCATTATTTACACCATATACCCACACAGCCTGCAGCTCATTCTATACACCTTATACACACACACAGCCTGCAGCTCATTCTATATACCTTATACACACACAGCCTGCAGCTCATTCTATACACCTTATACACACACAGCCTGCCGCTCATTCTATACACCTTATACACACACAGCCTACAGCTCATTCTATACACCTTATACCCACACAGCCTGCAGCTCATTCTATACACCTTATACACACACACAGCCTGCAGCTCATTCTTTACACCTTATACCCACACAGCCTGCAGCTCATTCTATACACCTTATACACACACACAGCCTGCAGCTCATTCTATATACCTTATACACATACACACACAGCCTGCAGCTCATTCTATACATCTTCTACACACAGCCTGCAGCTCATTCTATACACCTTATTCACACACAGCCTGCAGCTCATTCTATACACCTTATACACACACAGCCTGCCACTCATTCTATACACCTTATACACACACACAGCCTGTAGCTCATTCTGTACACCATGTACACACAGCATGCCACTCATTCTATACACCTTATACACACACACAGCCTGCAGCTCATTCTGTACACCATATACACACAGCCTGCAACTCATTCTATACACCTTATAAACACACACACACACAGCCTGCAGCTCATTCTATACACCTTATACACACATCCTGCTGCTCATTCTATACACTTTATACACACAGCCTGCAGCTCATTCTATACACCTTATACACACACACAGCCTGCAGCTCATTCTATACATCTTATACACACACAGCCTGCAGCTCATTCTATACACTTTATACACACACAGCCTGCAGCCCATTCTATACACCTTATACAAACAGCCTTTAGCTCATTCTATACACCTTATACACACACACAGCCTGCAGCTCATTCTATACACCTTATACACACACAGCCTGCAGCTCATTCTATACACCTTATACACACACAGCCTGCAGCTCATTCTATACACCTTATACACACAGCCTGCAGCTCCTTCTATACATCTTATACACACACAGCCTGCATCTCACTATATACACCTTATACATACACACAGCCTGCAGTTCATTCTAAACACCTTATACACACACACAGCCAGCAGCTCATTCTATACACCTTATACACACACAGCCTGCAGCTCATTCTATACACCTTATACACACACAGCCTGCTGCTCATTCTATACACCTTATACACACACACAGCCAGCAGCTCATTCTATACACCTTATACACACACAGCCTGCAGGTCATTATATACACCTTATACTCACACAGCCTGCAGCTCATTCTATACACCACACAAACACAGCCTGCAGCTCATTCTATACACCTTATACACACACAGCGTGCAGCTCATTCTATACACCTTATACACACACACAGCCTGCAGCTCATTCTATACACCTTATACACACACACAGCCTGCAGGTCATTATATACACCTTATACTCACACAGCCTGCAGCTCATTCTATACACCTTATACACACACAGCCTGCAGCTCATTTTATACACCTTATACACACACACAGCCTGCAGCTCATTCTATATACCTTATACACAAACACACACACACACACACACACACAGCCTACAGCTCATTCTATACACCTTATACACACAGCCTGCAGCTCATTCTATACACCTTATACACACACAGCCTGCCGCTCATTCTATACACCTTATACACACACACAGCCTGCAGCTCATTCTATACACCTTATACACAAACACACACACACACACACACAGCCTACAGCTCATTCTATACACCTTATACACACAGCCTGCAGCTCATTCTGTACACCTTATACACACACAGCCTGCCGCTCATTCTATACACCTTATACATACACACAGCCTGCAGCTCATTCTATATACCTTATACACAAACACACACACACACACACACACACACACAGCCTACAGCTCATTCTATACACCTTATACACACAGCCTGCAGCTCATTCTATACACCTTATACACACACAGCCTGCCGCTCATTCTATACACCTTATACACACACAGCCTGCCGCTCATTCTATACACCTTATACACACACACAGCCTGCCGCTCATTCTATACACCTTATACACACACAGCCTGCAGCTCATTCTTTACACCTTATACCCACACAGCCTGCAGCTCATTCTATACACCTTATACACACACACAGCCTGCAGCTCATTCTATATACCTTATACACATACACACACAGCCTGCAGCTCATTCTATACATCTTCTACACACAGCCTGCAGCTCATTCTATACCCCTTATTCACACACAGCCTGCAGCTCATTCTATACACCTTATACGCACACAGCCTGCCACTCATTCTATACACCTTATACACACACACACAGCCTGCAGCTCATTCTGCACACCATATACACACAGCCTGCAACTCATTCTATACACCTTATACACACACACACACACACAGCCTGCAGCTCATTCTATACACATTATACACACATCCTGCTGCTAATTCTATACACCTTATACACACACAGCCTGCAGCTTATTCTATACACCTTATACACACAGCCTGCAGCTCATTCTATACACCTTATACACACACAGCCTGCAGCTCATTCTATACACGATATACACACACAGCCTGCAGCTCATTCTATACACCTTATACACACATCCTGCTGCTCATTCTATAAACCTTATACACACACACAGCCTGCAGCTCATTCTATACACCTTATACACACACACAGCCTGCAGCACATTCTATATACCTTATACACACACACAGCCTGCAGCTCATTCTATACACTGTATACACACACAGCCTGCAGCTCATTCTATTCACCTTATACATACACACAGCCTGCAGCTCATTCTATATACCTTATACACAAACACACACACACACACACAGCCTGCAGCTCATTCTATACACCTTATACACACAGCCTGCAGCTCATTCTATACACCTTATACACACACAGCCTGCCGCTCATTCTATACACCTTATACACACACAGCCTGCCGCTCATTCTATACACCTTATACACACACACAGCCTGCCGCTCATTCTATACACCTTATACACACAAACAGCCTGCAGCTCATTCTTTACACCTTATACCCACACAGCCTGCAGCTCATTCTATACACCTTATACACACACACAGCCTGCTGCTCATTCTATACACCTTATACACACACACAGCCTGCAGCTCATTCTATATACCTTATACACATACACACACAGCCTGCAGCTCATTCTATACATCTTCTACACACAGCCTGCAGCTCATTCTATACCCCTTATTCACACACAGCCTGCAGCTCATTCTATACACCTTATACACACACAGCCTGCCACTCATTCTATACACCTTATACACACACACAGCCTGTAGCTCATTCTGTACACCATATACACACAGCCTGCCACTCATTCTATACACCTTATACACACACACAGCCTGCAGCTCATTCTGTACACCATATACACACAGCCTGCAACTCATTCTATACACCTTATACACACACACACAGCCTGCAGCTCATTCTATACACATTATACACACATCCTGTAGCTTATTCTATACACCTTATACACACAGCCTGCAGCTCATTCTATACACCTTATACACACACAGCCTGCAGCTCATTCTATACACCATATACACACACAGCCTGCAGCTCATTCTATACACCTTATACACACACACACAGCCAGCAGCTCATTCTTTACACCATATACCCACACAGCCTGCAGCTCATTCTATACACCTTATACACACACACAGCCTGCAGCTCATTCTATATACCTTATACACACACAGCCTGCAGCTCATTCTATACACCTTATACACACACAGCCTGCCGCTCATTCTATACACCTTACACACACAGCCTACAGCTCATTCTATACACCTTATACCCACACAGCCTGCAGCTCATTCTATACACCTTATACACACACACAGCCTGCAGCTCATTCTTTACACCTTATACCCACACAGCCTGCAGCTCATTCTATACACCTTATACACACACACAGCCTGCAGCTCATTCTATATACCTTATACACATACACACACAGCCTGCAGCTCATTCTATACATCTTCTACACACAGCCTGCAGCTCATTCTATACACCTTATTCACACACAGCCTGCAGCTCATTCTATACACCTTATACACACACAGCCTGCCACTCATTCTATACACCTTATACACACACACAGCCTGTAGCTCATTCTGTACACAATATACACACAGCATGCCACTCATTCTATACACCTTATACACACACACAGCCTGCAGCTCATTCTGTACACCATATACACACAGCCTGCAACTCATTCTATACACCTTATAAACACACACACACACAGCCTACAGCTCATTCTATACACCTTATACACACAGCCTGCAGCTCATTCTATACACCTTATACACACACAGCCTGCCGCTCATTCTATACACCTTATACACACACAGCCTGCCGCTCATTCTATACACCTTATACACACACACAGCCTGCCGCTCATTCTATACACCTTATACACACACACAGCCTGCAGCTCATTCTTTACACCTTATACCCACACAGCCTGCAGCTCATTCTATACACCTTATACACACACACAGCCTGCAGCTCATTCTATATACCTTATACACATACACACACAGCCTGCAGCTCATTCTATACATCTTCTACACACAGCCTGCAGCTCATTCTATACCCCTTATTCACACACAGCCTGCAGCTCATTCTATACACCATATACACACACAGCCTGCCACTCATTCTATACACCTTATACACACACACACAGCCTGCAGCTCATTCTGTACACCATATACACACAGCCTGCAACTCATTATATACACCTTATACACACACACACACACACACACACACACAGCCTGCAGCTCATTCTATACACATTATACACACATCCTGCTGCTAATTCTATACACCTTATACACACACACAGCCTGCAGCTTATTCTATACACCTTATACACACAGCCTGCAGCTCATTCTATACACCTTATACACACACAGCCTGCAGCTCATTCTATACACGATATACACACACAGCCTGCAGCTCATTCTATACACCTTATACACACACACAGCCTGTAGCTCATTCTGTACACCATATACACACAGCCTGCCACTCATTCTATACACCTTATACACACACACAGCCTGCAGCTCATTCTGTACACCATATACACACAGCCTGCAACTCATTCTATACACCTTATACACACACACACAGCCTGCAGCTCATTCTATACACATTATACACACATCCTGTAGCTTATTCTATACACCTTATACACACAGCCTGCAGCTCATTCTATACACCTTATACACACACAGCCTGCAGCTCATTCTATACACCATATACACACACAGCCTGCAGCTCATTCTATACACCTTATACACACACACACAGCCAGCAGCTCATTCTTTACACCATATACCCACACAGCCTGCAGCTCATTCTATACACCTTATACACACACACAGCCTGCAGCTCATTCTATATACCTTATACACACACAGCCTGCAGCTCATTCTATACACCTTATACACACACAGCCTGCCGCTCATTCTATACACCTTACACACACAGCCTACAGCTCATTCTATACACCTTATACCCACACAGCCTGCAGCTCATTCTATACACCTTATACACACACACAGCCTGCAGCTCATTCTTTACACCTTATACCCACACAGCCTGCAGCTCATTCTATACACCTTATACACACACACAGCCTGCAGCTCATTCTATATACCTTATACACATACACACACAGCCTGCAGCTCATTCTATACATCTTCTACACACAGCCTGCAGCTCATTCTATACACCTTATTCACACACAGCCTGCAGCTCATTCTATACACCTTATACACACACAGCCTGCCACTCATTCTATACACCTTATACACACACACAGCCTGTAGCTCATTCTGTACACAATATACACACAGCATGCCACTCATTCTATACACCTTATACACACACACAGCCTGCAGCTCATTCTGTACACCATATACACACAGCCTGCAACTCATTCTATACACCTTATAAACACACACACACACAGCCTACAGCTCATTCTATACACCTTATACACACAGCCTGCAGCTCATTCTATACACCTTATACACACACAGCCTGCCGCTCATTCTATACACCTTATACACACACAGCCTGCCGCTCATTCTATACACCTTATACACACACACAGCCTGCCGCTCATTCTATACACCTTATACACACACACAGCCTGCAGCTCATTCTTTACACCTTATACCCACACAGCCTGCAGCTCATTCTATACACCTTATACACACACACAGCCTGCAGCTCATTCTATATACCTTATACACATACACACACAGCCTGCAGCTCATTCTATACATCTTCTACACACAGCCTGCAGCTCATTCTATACCCCTTATTCACACACAGCCTGCAGCTCATTCTATACACCATATACACACACAGCCTGCCACTCATTCTATACACCTTATACACACACACACAGCCTGCAGCTCATTCTGTACACCATATACACACAGCCTGCAACTCATTATATACACCTTATACACACACACACACACACACACACACACACAGCCTGCAGCTCATTCTATACACATTATACACACATCCTGCTGCTAATTCTATACACCTTATACACACACACAGCCTGCAGCTTATTCTATACACCTTATACACACAGCCTGCAGCTCATTCTATACACCTTATACACACACAGCCTGCAGCTCATTCTATACACGATATACACACACAGCCTGCAGCTCATTCTATACACCTTATACACACACACAGCCTGCAGCACATTCTATATACCTTATACACACACACAGCCTGCAGCTCATTCTATACACTGTATACACACACAGCCTGCAGCTCATTCTATTCACCTTATACATACACACAGCCTGCAGCTCATTCTATATACCTTATACACAAACACACACACACACACACACACACACACAGCCTGCAGCTCATTCTATACACCTTATACACACAGCCTGCAGCTCATTCTATACACCTTATACACACACAGCCTGCCGCTCATTCTATACACCTTATACACACACAGCCGCTGCTCATTCTATACACCTTATACACACACAGCCTGCCACTCATTCTATACACCTTATACACACACACAGCCTGCCGCTCATTCTATACACCTTATACACACAAACAGCCTGCAGCTCATTCTTTACACCTTATACCCACACAGCCTGCAGCTCATTCTATACACCTTATACACACACACAGCCTGCTGCTCATTCTATACACCTTATACACACACACAGCCTGCAGCTCATTCTATATACCTTATACACATACACACAGCCTGCAGCTCATTCTATACATCTTCTACACACAGCCTGCAGCTCATTCTATACCCCTTATTCACACACAGCCTGCAGCTCATTCTATACACCTTATACACACACAGCCTGCCACTCATTCTATACACCTTATACACACACACAGCCTGTAGCTCATTCTGTACACCATATACACACAGCCTGCCACTCATTCTATAGACCTTATACACACACACAGCCTGCAGCTCATTCTGTACACCATATACACACAGCCTGCAACTCATTCTATACACCTTATACACACACACACAGCCTGCAGCTCATTCTATACACATTATACACACATCCTGTAGCTTATTCTATACACCTTATACACACAGCCTGCAGCTCATTCTATACACCTTATACACACACAGCCTGCAGCTCATTCTATACACCATATACACACACAGCCTGCAGCTCATTCTATACACCTTATACACACACACACAGCCAGCAGCTCATTCTTTACACCATATACCCACACAGCCTGCAGCTCATTCTATACACCTTATACACACACACAGCCTGCAGCTCATTCTATATACCTTATACACACACAGCCTGCAGCTCATTCTATACACCTTATACACACACAGCCTGCCGCTCATTCTATACACCTTATACACACACAGCCTACAGCTCATTCTATACACCTTATACCCACACAGCCTGCAGCTCATTCTATACACCTTATACACACACACAGCCTGCAGCTCATTCTTTACACCTTATACCCACACAGCCTGCAGCTCATTCTATACACCTTATACACACACACAGCCTGCAGCTCATTCTATATACCTTATACACATACACACACAGCCTGCAGCTCATTCTATACATCTTCTACACACAGCCTGCAGCTCATTCTATACACCTTATTCACACACAGCCTGCAGCTCATTCTATACACCTTATACACACACAGCCTGCCACTCATTCTATACACCTTATACACACACACAGCCTGTAGCTCATTCTGTACACAATATACACACAGCATGCCACTCATTCTATACACCGTATACACACACACAGCCTGCAGCTCATTCTGTACACCATATACACACAGCCTGCAACTCATTCTATACACCTTATAAACACACACACACACAGCCTGCAGCTCATTCTATACACCTTATACACACATCCTGCTGCTCATTCTATACACTTTATACACACAGCCTGCAGGTCATTCTATAAACCTTATACACACACACAGCCTGCAGCTCATTCTATACACCTTATACACACACAGCCTGCAGCTCATTCTATACATCTTATACACACACAGCCTGCAGCTCATTCTATACACTTTATACACACACAGCCTGCAGCCCATTCTATACACCTTATACAAACAGCCTTTAGCTCATTCTATACACCTTATACACACACACAGCCTGCAGCTCATTCTATACACCTTATACATACACACAGCCTGCAGCTCATTCTATACACCTTATACACACACAGCCTGCAGCTCATTCTTTACACCTTATACCCACACAGCCTGCAGCTCATTCTATACACCTTATACACACACACAGCCAGCAGCTCATTCTATACACCTTATACACACACAGCCTGCAGTTCATTATATACACCTTATACTCACACAGCCTGCAGCTCATTCTATACACCACACAAACACAGCCTGCAGCTCATTCTATACACCTTATACACACAGCCTGCAGCTCATTCTATACACCTTATACACACAGCCTGCCGCTCATTCTATACACCTTATACACACACAGCCTGCCGCTCATTCTATACACCTTATACACACACACAGCCTGCCGCTCATTCTATACACCTTATACACACACACAGCCTGCAGCTCATTCTTTACACCTTATACCCACACAGCCTGCAGCTCATTCTATACACCTTATACACACACACAGCCTGCAGCTCATTCTATATACCTTATACACATACACACACAGCCTGCAGCTCATTCTATACATCTTCTACACACAGCCTGCAGCTCATTCTATACCCCTTATTCACACACAGCCTGCAGCTCATTCTATACACCTTATACACACACACAGCCTGCAGCTCATTCTGTACACCATATACACACAGCCTGCAACTCATTCTATACACCTTATACACACACACACAGCCTGCAGCTCATTCTATACACATTATACACACATCCTGTAGCTTATTCTATACACCTTATACACACAGCCTGCAGCTCATTCTATACACCTTATACACACACAGCCTGCAGCTCATTCTATACACCATATACACACACAGCCTGCAGCTCATTCTATACACCTTATACACACACACACAGACTGCAGCTCATTCTATACACCTTATACACACACACAGCCTGCTGCTCATTCTATACACCTTATACACACACACAGCCTGCAGCTCATTCTATATACCTTATACACATACACACACAGCCTGCAGCTCATTCTATACATCTTCTACACACAGCCTGCAGCTCATTCTATACCCCTTATTCACACACAGCCTGCAGCTCATTCTATACACCTTATACACACACAGCCTGCCACTCATTCTATACACCTTATACACACACACAGCCTGTAGCTCATTCTGTACACCATATACACACAGCCTGCCACTCATTCTATACACCTTATACACACACACAGCCTGCAGCTCATTCTGTACACCATATACACACAGCCTGCAACTCATTCTATACACCTTATACACACACACACAGCCTGCAGCTCATTCTATACACATTATACACACATCCTGTAGCTTATTCTATACACCTTATACACACAGCCTGCAGCTCATTCTATACACCTTATACACACACAGCCTGCAGCTCATTCTATACACCTTATACACACACACAGCCAGCAGCTCATTCTATACACCTTATACACACACAGCCTGCAGGTCATTATATACACCTTATACTCACACAGCCTGCAGCTCATTCTATACACCACACACACACAGCCTGCAGCTCATTCTATACACCTTATACACACACAGCCTGCAGCTCATTCTATACACCTTATACACACACACAGCCTGCAGCTCATTCTATACACCTTATACACACACACAGCCTGCAGGTCATTATATACACCTTATACTCACACAGCCTGCAGCTCATTCTATACACCTTATACACACACAGCCTGCAGCTCATTTTATACACCTTATACACACACAGCCTGCAGCTCATTCTATATACCTTATACACAAACACACACACACACACACACACAGCCTACAGCTCATTCTATACACCTTATACACACAGCCTGCAGCTCATTCTATACACCTTATACACACACAGCCTGCCGCTCATTCTATACACCTTATACACACACACAGCCTGCAGCTCATTCTATACACCTTATACACAAACACACACACACACACACACAGCCTACAGCTCATTCTATACTCCTTATACACACAGCCTGCAGCTCATTCTATACACCTTATACACACACAGCCTGCCGCTCATTCTATACACCTTATACATACACACAGCCTGCAGCTCATTCTATATACCTTATACACAAACACACACACACACACACACACACACACACAGCCTACAGCTCATTCTATACACCTTATACACACAGCCTGCAGCTCATTCTATACACCTTATACACACACAGCCTGCCGCTCATTCTATACACCTTATACACACACAGCCTGCCGCTCATTCTATACACCTTATACACACACACAGCCTGCCGCTCATTCTATACACCTTATACACACACAGCCTGCAGCTCATTCTTTACACCTTATACCCACACAGCCTGCAGCTCATTCTATACACCTTATACACACACACAGCCTGCAGCTCATTCTATATACCTTATACACATACACACACAGCCTGCAGCTCATTCTATACATCTTCTACACACAGCCTGCAGCTCATTCTATACCCCTTATTCACACACAGCCTGCAGCTCATTCTATACACCTTATACACACACAGCCTGCCACTCATTCTATACACCTTATACACACACACAGCCTGCAGCTCATTCTGTACACCATATACACACAGCCTGCAACTCATTCTATACACCTTATACACACACACACAGCCTGCAGCTCATTCTATACACATTATACACACATCCTGTAGCTTATTCTATACACCTTATACACACAGCCTGCAGCTCATTCTATACACCTTATACACACACAGCCTGCAGCTCATTCTATACACCATATACACACACAGCCTGCAGCTCATTCTTTACACCTTATACACACACACACAGACTGCAGCTCATTCTATACACCTTATACACACACACAGCCTGCTGCTCATTCTATACACCTTAAACACACACACAGCCTGCAGCTCATTCTATATACCTTATACACATACACACACAGCCTGCAGCTCATTCTATACATCTTCTACACACAGCCTGCAGCTCATTCTATACCCCTTATTCACACACAGCCTGCAGCTCATTCTATACACCTTATACACACACAGCCTGCCACTCATTCTATACACCTTATACACACACACAGCCTGTAGCTCATTCTGTACACCATATACACACAGCCTGCCACTCATTCTATACACCTTATACACACACACAGCCTGCAGCTCATTCTGTACACCATATACACACAGCCTGCAACTCATTCTATACACCTTATACACACACACACAGCCTGCAGCTCATTCTATACACATTATACACACATCCTGTAGCTTATTCTATACACCTTATACACACAGCCTGCAGCTCATTCTATACACCTTATACACACACAGCCTGCAGCTCATTCTATACACCATATACACACACAGCCTGCAGCTCATTCTATACACCTTATACACACACACAGCCAGCAGCTCATTATTTACACCATATACCCACACAGCCTGCAGCTCATTCTATACACCTTATACACACACACAGCCTGCAGCTCATTCTATATACCTTATACACACACAGCCTGCAGCTCATTCTATACACCTTATACACACACAGCCTGCCGCTCATTCTATACACCTTATACACACACAGCCTACAGCTCATTCTATACACCTTATACCCACACAGCCTGCAGCTCATTCTATACACCTTATACACACACACAGCCTGCAGCTCATTCTTTACACCTTATACCCACACAGCCTGCAGCTCATTCTATACACCTTATACACACACACAGCCTGCAGCTCATTCTATATACCTTATACACATACACACACAGCCTGCAGCTCATTCTATACATCTTCTACACACAGCCTGCAGCTCATTCTATACACCTTATTCACACACAGCCTGCAGCTCATTCTATACACCTTATACACACACAGCCTGCCACTCATTCTATACACCTTATACACACACACAGCCTGTAGCTCATTCTGTACACCATGTACACACAGCATGCCACTCATTCTATACACCTTATACACACACACAGCCTGCAGCTCATTCTGTACACCATATACACACAGCCTGCAACTCATTCTATACACCTTATAAACACACACACACACACAGCCTGCAGCTCATTCTATACACCTTATACACACATCCTGCTGCTCATTCTATACACTTTATACACACAGCCTGCAGCTCATTCTATACACCTTATACACACACACAGCCTGCAGCTCATTCTATACATCTTATACACACACAGCCTGCAGCTCATTCTATACACTTTATACACACACAGCCTGCAGCCCATTCTATACACCTTATACAAACAGCCTTTAGCTCATTCTATACACCTTATACACACACACAGCCTGCAGCTCATTCTATACACCTTATACACACACAGCCTGCAGCTCATTCTATACACCTTATACACACACAGCCTGCAGCTCATTCTATACACCTTATACACACAGCCTGCAGCTCCTTCTATACATCTTATACACACACAGCCTGCATCTCACTATATACACCTTATACATACACACAGCCTGCAGTTCATTCTAAACACCTTATACACACACACAGCCAGCAGCTCATTCTATACACCTTATACACACACAGCCTGCAGCTCATTCTATACACCTTATACACACACAGCCTGCAGCTCATTCTATACACCTTATACACACACACAGCCAGCAGCTCATTCTATACACCTTATACACACACAGCCTGCAGGTCATTATATACACCTTATACTCACACAGCCTGCAGCTCATTCTATACACCACACAAACACAGCCTGCAGCTCATTCTATACACCTTATACACACACAGCGTGCAGCTCATTCTATACACCTTATACACACACACAGCCTGCAGCTCATTCTATACATCTTATACACACACACAGCCTGCAGGTCATTATATACACCTTATACTCACACAGCCTGCAGCTCATTCTATACACCTTATACACACACAGCCTGCAGCTCATTTTATACACCTTATACACACACACAGCCTGCAGCTCATTCTATATACCTTATACACAAACACACACACACACACACACACACACAGCCTACAGCTCATTCTATACACCTTATACACACAGCCTGCAGCTCATTCTATACACCTTATACACACACAGCCTGCCGCTCATTCTATACACCTTATACACACACACAGCCTGCAGCTCATTCTATACACCTTATACACAAACACACACACACACACACACAGCCTACAGCTCATTCTATACACCTTATACACACAGCCTGCAGCTCATTCTGTACACCTTATACACACACAGCCTGCCGCTCATTCTATACACCTTATACATTCACACAGCCTGCAGCTCATTCTATATACCTTATACACAAACACACACACACACACAGCCTACAGCTCATTCTATACACCTTATACACACAGCCTGCAGCTCATTCTATACACCTTATACACACACAGCCTGCCGCTCATTCTATACACCTTATACACACACAGCCTGCCGCTCATTCTATACACCTTATACACACACACAGCCTGCCGCTCATTCTATACACCTTATACACACACAGCCTGCAGCTCATTCTTTACACCTTATACCCACACAGCCTGCAGCTCATTCTATACACCTTATACACACACACAGCCTGCAGCTCATTCTATATACCTTATACACATACACACACAGCCTGCAGCTCATTCTATACATCTTCTACACACAGCCTGCAGCTCATTCTATACCCCTTATTCACACACAGCCTGCAGCTCATTCTATACACCTTATACGCACACAGCCTGCCACTCATTCTATACACCTTATACACACACACACAGACTGCAGCTCATTCTGCACACCATATAAACACAGCCTGCAACTCATTCTATACACCTTATACACACACACACACACAGCCTGCAGCTCATTCTATACACATTATACACACATCCTGCTGCTAATTCTATACACCTTATACACACACAGCCTGCAGCTTATTCTATACACCTTATACACACAGCCTGCAGCTCATTCTATACACCTTATACACACACAGCCTGCAGCTCATTCTATACACGATATACACACACAGCCTGCAGCTCATTCTATACACCTTATACACACATCCTGCTGCTCATTCTATAAACCTTATACACACACACAGCCTGCAGCTCATTCTATACACCTTATACACACACACAGCCTGCAGCACATTCTATATACCTTATACACACACACAGCCTGCAGCTCATTCTATACACTGTATACACACACAGCCTGCAGCTCATTCTATTCACCTTATACATACACACAGCCTGCAGCTCATTCTATATACCTTATACACAAACACACACACACACACACAGCCTGCAGCTCATTCTATACACCTTATACACACAGCCTGCAGCTCATTCTATACACCTTATACACACACAGCCTACCGCTCATTCTATACACCTTATACACACACAGCCTGCCGCTCATTCTATACACCTTATACACACACACAGCCTGCTGCTCATTCTATACACCTTATACACACAAACAGCCTGCAGCTCATTCTTTACACCTTATACCCACACAGCCTGCAGCTCATTCTATACACCTTATACACACACACAGCCTGCTGCTCATTCTATACACCTTATACACACACACAGCCTGCAGCTCATTCTATATACCTTATACACATACACACACAGCCTGCAGCTCATTCTATACATCTTCTACACACAGCCTGCAGCTCATTCTATACCCCTTATTCACACACAGCCTGCAGCTCATTCTATACACCTTATACACACACAGCCTGCCACTCATTCTATACACCTTATACACACACACAGCCTGTAGCTCATTCTGTACACCATATACACACAGCCTGCCACTCATTCTATACACCTTATACACACACACAGCCTGCAGCTCATTCTGTACACCATATACACACAGCCTGCAACTCATTCTATACACCTTATACACACACACACAGCCTGCAGCTCATTCTATACACATTATACACACATCCTGTAGCTTATTCTATACACCTTATACACACAGCCTGCAGCTCATTCTATACACCTTATACACACACAGCCTGCAGCTCATTCTATACACCATATACACACACAGCCTGCAGCTCATTTTATACACCTTATACACACACACACAGCCAGCAGCTCATTCTTTACACCATATACCCACACAGCCTGCAGCTCATTCTATACACCTTATACACACACACAGCCTGCAGCTCATTCTATATACCTTATACACACACAGCCTGCAGCTCATTCTATACACCTTATACACACACAGCCTGCCGCTCATTCTATACACCTTACACACACAGCCTACAGCTCATTCTATACACCTTATACCCACACAGCCTGCAGCTCATTCTATACACCTTATACACACACACAGCCTGCAGCTCATTCTTTACACCTTATACCCACACAGCCTGCAGCTCATTCTATACACCTTATACACACACACAGCCTGCAGCTCATTCTATATACCTTATACACATACACACACAGCCTGCAGCTCATTCTATACATCTTCTACACACAGCCTGCAGCTCATTCTATACACCTTATTCACACACAGCCTGCAGCTCATTCTATACACCTTATACACACACAGCCTGCCACTCATTCTATACACCTTATACACACACACAGCCTGTAGCTCATTCTGTACACAATATACACACAGCATGCCACTCATTCTATACACCTTATACACACACACAGCCTGCAGCTCATTCTGTACACCATATACACACAGCCTGCAACTCATTCTATACACCTTATAAACACACACACACACAGCCTACAGCTCATTCTATACACCTTATACACACAGCCTGCAGCTCATTCTATACACCTTATACACACACAGCCTGCCGCTCATTCTATACACCTTATACACACACAGCCTGCCGCTCATTCTATACACCTTATACACACACACAGCCTGCCGCTCATTCTATACACCTTATACACACACACAGCCTGCAGCTCATTCTTTACACCTTATACCCACACAGCCTGCAGCTCATTCTATACACCTTATACACACACACAGCCTGCAGCTCATTCTATATACCTTATACACATACACACACAGCCTGCAGCTCATTCTATACATCTTCTACACACAGCCTGCAGCTCATTCTATACCCCTTATTCACACACAGCCTGCAGCTCATTCTATACACCATATACACACACAGCCTGCCACTCATTCTATACACCTTATACACACACACACAGCCTGCAGCTCATTCTGTACACCATATACACACAGCCTGCAACTCATTCTATACACCTTATACACACACACACACACACACACACACACACACACAGCCTGCAGCTCATTCTATACACATTATACACACATCCTGCTGCTAATTCTATACACCTTATACACACACACAGCCTGCAGCTTATTCTATACACCTTATACACACAGCCTGCAGCTCATTCTATACACCTTATACACACACAGCCTGCAGCTCATTCTATACACGATATACACACACAGCCTGCAGCTCATTCTATACACCTTATACACACACACAGCCTGCAGCACATTCTATATACCTTATACACACACACAGCCTGCAGCTCATTCTATACACTGTATACACACACAGCCTGCAGCTCATTCTATTCACCTTATACATACACACAGCCTGCAGCTCATTCTATATACCTTATACACAAACACACACACACACACACACACACACACAGCCTGCAGCTCATTCTATACACCTTATACACACAGCAAGCAGCTCATTCTATACACCTTATACACACACAGCCTGCCGCTCATTCTATACACCTTATACACACACAGCCGCTGCTCATTCTATACACCTTATACACACACAGCCTGCCACTCATTCTATACACCTTATACACACACACAGCCTGCCGCTCATTCTATACACCTTATACACACAAACAGCCTGCAGCTCATTCTTTACACCTTATACCCACACAGCCTGCAGCTCATTCTATACACCTTATACACACACACAGCCTGCTGCTCATTCTATACACCTTATACACACACACAGCCTGCAGCTCATTCTATATACCTTATACACATACACACAGCCTGCAGCTCATTCTATACATCTTCTACACACAGCCTGCAGCTCATTCTATACCCCTTATTCACACACAGCCTGCAGCTCATTCTATACACCTTATACACACACAGCCTGCCACTCATTCTATACACCTTATACACACACACAGCCTGTAGCTCATTCTGTACACCATATACACACAGCCTGCCACTCATTCTATAGACCTTATACACACACACAGCCTGCAGCTCATTCTGTACACCATATACACACAGCCTGCAACTCATTCTATACACCTTATACACACACACACAGCCTGCAGCTCATTCTATACACATTATACACACATCCTGTAGCTTATTCTATACACCTTATACACACAGCCTGCAGCTCATTCTATACACCTTATACACACACAGCCTGCAGCTCATTCTATACACCATATACACACACAGCCTGCAGCTCATTCTATACACCTTATACACACACACACAGCCAGCAGCTCATTCTTTACACCATATACCCACACAGCCTGCAGCTCATTCTATACACCTTATACACACACACAGCCTGCAGCTCATTCTATATACCTTATACACACACAGCCTGCAGCTCATTCTATACACCTTATACACACACAGCCTGCCGCTCATTCTATACACCTTATACACACACAGCCTACAGCTCATTCTATACACCTTATACCCACACAGCCTGCAGCTCATTCTATACACCTTATACACACACACAGCCTGCAGCTCATTCTTTACACCTTATACCCACACAGCCTGCAGCTCATTCTATACACCTTATACACACACACAGCCTGCAGCTCATTCTATATACCTTATACACATACACACACAGCCTGCAGCTCATTCTATACATCTTCTACACACAGCCTGCAGCTCATTCTATACACCTTATTCACACACAGCCTGCAGCTCATTCTATACACCTTATACACACACAGCCTGCCACTCATTCTATACACCTTATACACACACACAGCCTGTAGCTCATTCTGTACACAATATACACACAGCATGCCACTCATTCTATACACCGTATACACACACACAGCCTGCAGCTCATTCTGTACACCATATACACACAGCCTGCAACTCATTCTATACACCTTATAAACACACACACACACAGCCAGCAGCTCATTCTATACACCTTATACACACACAGCCTGCAGCTCATTCTATACACCTTATACACACACAGCCTGCAGCTCATTCTATACACCTTATACACACACACAGCCAGCAGCTCATTCTATACACCTTATACACACACAGCCTGCAGGTCATTATATACACCTCATACTCACACAGCCTGCAGCTCATTCTATACACCACACAAACACAGCCTGCAGCTCATTCTATACACCTTATACACACACAGCGTGCAGCTCATTCTATACACCTTATACACACACACAGCCTGCAGCTCATTCTATACACCTTATACACACACACAGCCTGCAGGTCATTATATACACCTTATACTCACACAGCCTGCAGCTCATTCTATACACCTTATACACACACAGCCTGCAGCTCATTTTATACACCTTATACACACACACAGCCTGCAGCTCATTCTATATACCTTATACACAAACACACACACACACACACACACACACACACACACACAGCCTACAGCTCATTCTATACACCTTATACACACAGCCTGCAGCTCATTCTATACACCTTATACACACACAGCCTGCCGCTCATTCTATACACCTTATACACACACACAGCATGCAGCTCATTCTATACACCTTATACACAAACACACACACACACACAGCCTACAGCTCATTCTATACACCTTATACACACAGCCTGCAGCTCATTCTATACACCTTATACACACACAGCCTGCCTCTCATTCTATACACCTTATACACACACAGCCTGCCGCTCATTCTATACACCTTATACACACACACAGCCTGCCGCTCATTCTATACACCTTATACACACACAGCCTGCAGCTCATTCTTTACACCTTATACCCACACAGCCTGCAGCTCATTCTATACACCTTATACACACACACAGCCTGCAGCTCATTCTATATACCTTATACACATACACACACAGCCTGCAGCTCATTCTATACATCTTCTACACACAGCCTGCAGCTCATTCTATACCCCTTATTCACACACAGCCTGCAGCTCATTCTATACACCTTATACGCACACAGCCTGCCACTCATTCTATACACCTTATACACACACACAGCCTGCAGCTCATTCTGCACACCATATAAACACAGCCTGCAACTCATTCTATACACCTTATACACACACACACACACAGCCTGCAGCTCATTCTATACACATTATACACACATCCTGCTGCTAATTCTATACACCTTATACACACACAGCCTGCAGCTTATTCTATACACCTTATACACACAGCCTGCAGCTCATTCTATACACCTTATACACACACAGCCTGCAGCTCATTCTATACACGATATACACACACAGCCTGCAGCTCATTCTATACACCTTATACACACATCCTGCTGCTCATTCTATAAACCTTATACACACACACAGCCTGCAGCTCATTCTATACACCTTATACACACACACAGCCTGCAGCACATTCTATATACCTTATACACACACAGCCTGCAGCTCATTCTATACACTGTATACACACACAGCCTGCAGCTCATTCTATTCACCTTATACATACACACAGCCTGCAGCTCATTCTATATACCTTATACACAAACACACACACACACACACAGCCTGCAGCTCATTCTATACACCTTATACACACAGCCTGCAGCTCATTCTATACACCTTATACACACACAGCCTGCCGCTCATTCTATACACCTTATACACACACAGCCTGCCGCTCATTCTATACACCTTATACACACACACAGCCTGCCGCTCATTCTATACACCTTATACACACAAACAGCCTGCAGCTCATTCTTTACACCTTATACCCACACAGCCTGCAGCTCATTCTATACACCTTATACACACACACAGCCTGCTGCTCATTCTATACACCTTATACACACACACAGCCTGCAGCTCATTCTATATACCTTATACACATACACACACAGCCTGCAGCTCATTCTATACATCTTCTACACACAGCCTGCAGCTCATTCTATACCCCTTATTCACACACAGCCTGCAGCTCATTCTATACACCTTATACACACACAGCCTGCCACTCATTCTATACACCTTATACACACACACAGCCTGTAGCTCATTCTGTACACCATATACACACAGCCTGCCACTCATTCTATACACCTTATACACACACACAGCCTGCAGCTCATTCTGTACACCATATACACACAGCCTGCAACTCATTCTATACACCTTATACACACACACACAGCCTGCAGCTCATTCTATACACATTATACACACATCCTGTAGCTTATTCTATACACCTTATACACACAGCCTGCAGCTCATTCTATACACCTTATACACACACAGCCTGCAGCTCATTCTATACACCATATACACACACAGCCTGCAGCTCATTTTATACACCTTATACACACACACACAGCCAGCAGCTCATTCTTTACACCATATACCCACACAGCCTGCAGCTCATTCTATACACCTTATACACACACACAGCCTGCAGCTCATTCTATATACCTTATACACACACAGCCTGCAGCTCATTCTATACACCTTATACACACACAGCCTGCCGCTCATTCTATACACCTTACACACACAGCCTACAGCTCATTCTATACACCTTATACCCACACAGCCTGCAGCTCATTCTATACACCTTATACACACACACAGCCTGCAGCTCATTCTTTACACCTTATACCCACACAGCCTGCAGCTCATTCTATACACCTTATACACACACACAGCCTGCAGCTCATTCTATATACCTTATACACATACACACACAGCCTGCAGCTCATTCTATACATCTTCTACACACAGCCTGCAGCTCATTCTATACACCTTATTCACACACAGCCTGCAGCTCATTCTATACACCTTATACACACACAGCCTGCCACTCATTCTATACACCTTATACACACACACAGCCTGTAGCTCATTCTGTACACAATATACACACAGCATGCCACTCATTCTATACACCTTATACACACACACAGCCTGCAGCTCATTCTGTACACCATATACACACAGCCTGCAACTCATTCTATACACCTTATAAACACACACACACACAGCCTACAGCTCATTCTATACACCTTATACACACAGCCTGCAGCTCATTCTATACACCTTATACACACACAGCCTGCCGCTCATTCTATACACCTTATACACACACAGCCTGCCGCTCATTCTATACACCTTATACACACACACAGCCTGCCGCTCATTCTATACACCTTATACACACACACAGCCTGCAGCTCATTCTTTACACCTTATACCCACACAGCCTGCAGCTCATTCTATACACCTTATACACACACACAGCCTGCAGCTCATTCTATATACCTTATACACATACACACACAGCCTGCAGCTCATTCTATACATCTTCTACACACAGCCTGCAGCTCATTCTATACCCCTTATTCACACACAGCCTGCAGCTCATTCTATACACCATATACACACACAGCCTGCCACTCATTCTATACACCTTATACACACACACACAGCCTGCAGCTCATTCTGTACACCATATACACACAGCCTGCAACTCATTCTATACACCTTATACACACACACACACACACACACACACACAGCCTGCAGCTCATTCTATACACATTATACACACATCCTGCTGCTAATTCTATACACCTTATACACACACACAGCCTGCAGCTTATTCTATACACCTTATACACACAGCCTGCAGTTCATTCTATACACCTTATACACACACAGCCTGCAGCTCATTCTATACACGATATACACACACAGCCTGCAGCTCATTCTATACACCTTATACACACACACAGCCTGCAGCACATTCTATATACCTTATACACACACACAGCCTGCAGCTCATTCTATACACTGTATACACACACAGCCTGCAGCTCATTCTATTCACCTTATACATACACACAGCCTGCAGCTCATTCTATATACCTTATACACAAACACACACACACACACACACACACACAGCCTGCAGCTCATTCTATACACCTTATACACACAGCCTGCAGCTCATTCTATACACCTTATACACACACAGCCTGCCGCTCATTCTATACACCTTATACACACACAGCCGCTGCTCATTCTATACACCTTATACACACACAGCCTGCCACTCATTCTATACACCTTATACACACACACAGCCGGCCGCTCATTCTATACACCTTATACACACAAACAGCCTGCAGCTCATTCTTTACACCTTATACCCACACAGCCTGCAGCTCATTCTATACACCTTATACACACACACAGCCTGCTGCTCATTCTATACACCTTATACACACACACAGCCTGCAGCTCATTCTATATACCTTATACACATACACACAGCCTGCAGCTCATTCTATACATCTTCTACACACAGCCTGCAGCTCATTCTATACCCCTTATTCACACACAGCCTGCAGCTCATTCTATACACCTTATACACACACAGCCTGCCACTCATTCTATACACCTTATACACACACACAGCCTGTAGCTCATTCTGTACACCATATACACACAGCCTGCCACTCATTCTATAGACCTTATACACACACACAGCCTGCAGCTCATTCTGTACACCATATACACACAGCCTGCAACTCATTCTATACACCTTATACACACACACACAGCCTGCAGCTCATTCTATACACATTATACACACATCCTGTAGCTTATTCTATACACCTTATACACACAGCCTGCAGCTCATTCTATACAC
This sequence comes from Taudactylus pleione, assembly GCA_031769625.1. Taxonomy (NCBI): domain Eukaryota; kingdom Metazoa; phylum Chordata; class Amphibia; order Anura; family Myobatrachidae; genus Taudactylus; species Taudactylus pleione. The sequence continues at coordinate 448,429 of JAUIMM010000868.1, read as the reverse complement.
CTTATACACACACAGCCTGCAGCTCATTCTATACACCATATACACACACAGCCTGCAGCTCATTCTATACACCTTATACACACACACACAGCCAGCAGCTCATTCTTTACACCATATACCCACACAGCCTGCAGCTCATTCTATACACCTTATACACACACACAGCCTGCAGCTCATTCTATATACCTTATACACACACAGCCTGCAGCTCATTCTATACACCTTATACACACACAGCCTGCCGCTCATTCTATACACCTTATACACACACAGCCTACAGCTCATTCTATACACCTTATACCCACACAGCCTGCAGCTCATTCTATACACCTTATACACACACACAGCCTGCAGCTCATTCTTTACACCTTATACCCACACAGCCTGCAGCTCATTCTATACACCTTATACACACACACAGCCTGCAGCTCATTCTATATACCTTATACACATACACACACAGCCTGCAGCTCATTCTATACATCTTCTACACACAGCCTGCAGCTCATTCTATACACCTTATTCACACACAGCCTGCAGCTCATTCTATACACCTTATACACACACAGCCTGCCACTCATTCTATACACCTTATACACACACACAGCCTGTAGCTCATTCTGTACACAATATACACACAGCATGCCACTCATTCTATACACCGTATACACACACACAGCCTGCAGCTCATTCTGTACACCATATACACACAGCCTGCAACTCATTCTATACACCTTATAAACACACACACACACAGCCTGCAGCTCATTCTATACACCTTATACACACATCCTGCTGCTCATTCTATACACTTTATACACACACACAGCCTGCAGCTCATTCTATACACCTTATACACACACAGCCTGCAGCTCATTCTATACATCTTATACACACACAGCCTGCAGCTCATTCTATACACTTTATACACACACAGCCTGCAGCCCATTCTATACACCTTATACAAACAGCCTTTAGCTCATTCTATACACCTTATACACACACACAGCCTGCAGCTCATTCTATACACCTTATACATACACACAGCCTGCAGCTCATTCTATACACCTTATACACACACAGCCTGCAGCTCATTCTTTACACCTTATACCCACACAGCCTGCAGCTCATTCTATACACCTTATACACACACACAGCCAGCAGCTCATTCTATACACCTTATACACACACAGCCTGCAGTTCATTATATACACCTTATACTCACACAGCCTGCAGCTCATTCTATACACCACACAAACACAGCCTGCAGCTCATTCTATACACCTTATACACACAGCCTGCAGCTCATTCTATACACCTTATACACACAGCCTGCCGCTCATTCTATACACCTTATACACACACAGCCTGCCGCTCATTCTATACACCTTATACACACACACAGCCTGCCGCTCATTCTATACACCTTATACACACACACAGCCTGCAGCTCATTCTTTACACCTTATACCCACACAGCCTGCAGCTCATTCTATACACCTTATACACACACACAGCCTGCAGCTCATTCTATATACCTTATACACATACACACACAGCCTGCAGCTCATTCTATACATCTTCTACACACAGCCTGCAGCTCATTCTATACCCCTTATTCACACACAGCCTGCAGCTCATTCTATACACCTTATACACACACACAGCCTGCAGCTCATTCTGTACACCATATACACACAGCCTGCAACTCATTCTATACACCTTATACACACACACACAGCCTGCAGCTCATTCTATACACATTATACACACATCCTGTAGCTTATTCTATACACCTTATACACACAGCCTGCAGCTCATTCTATACACCTTATACACACACAGCCTGCAGCTCATTCTATACACCATATACACACACAGCCTGCAGCTCATTCTATACACCTTATACACACACACACAGCCTGCAGCTCATTCTATACACCTTATACACACACACAGCCTGCTGCTCATTCTATACACCTTATACACACACACAGCCTGCAGCTCATTCTATATACCTTATACACATACACACACAGCCTGCAGCTCATTCTATACATCTTCTACACACAGCCTGCAGCTCATTCTATACCCCTTATTCACACACAGCCTGCAGCTCATTCTATACACCTTATACACACACAGCCTGCCACTCATTCTATACACCTTATACACACACACAGCCTGTAGCTCATTCTGTACACCATATACACACAGCCTGCCACTCATTCTATACACCTTATACACACACACAGCCTGCAGCTCATTCTGTACACCATATACACACAGCCTGCAACTCATTCTATACACCTTATACACACACACACAGCCTGCAGCTCATTCTATACACATTATACACACATCCTGTAGCTTATTCTATACACCTTATACACACAGCCTGCAGCTCATTCTATACACCTTATACACACACAGCCTGCAGCTCATTCTATACACCATATACACACACAGCCTGCAGCTCATTCTATACACCTTATACACACACACACAGCCAGCAGCTCATTATTTACACCATATACCCACACAGCCTGCAGCTCATTCTATACACCTTATACACACACACAGCCTGTAGCTCATTCTGTACACCATATACACACAGCCTGCCACTCATTCTATACACCTTATACACACACACACACAGCCTGCAGCTCATTCTGTACACCATATACACACAGCCTGCAACTCATTCTATACACCTTATACACACACACACAGCCTGCAGCTCATTCTATACACATTATACACACATCCTGTAGCTTATTCTATACACCTTATACACACAGCCTGCAGCTCATTCTATACACCTTATACACACACAGCCTGCAGCTCATTCTATACACCATATACACACACAGCCTGCAGCTCATTCTATACACCTTATACACACACACACAGCCAGCAGCTCATTATTTACACCATATACCCACACAGCCTGCAGCTCATTCTATACACCTTATACACACACACAGCCTGCAGCTCATTCTATATACCTTATACACACACAGCCTGCAGCTCATTCTATACACCTTATACACACACAGCCTGCCGCTCATTCTATACACCTTATACACACACAGCCTACAGCTCATTCTATACACCTTATACCCACACAGCCTGCAGCTCATTCTATACACCTTATACACACACACAGCCTGCAGCTCATTCTTTACACCTTATACCCACACAGCCTGCAGCTCATTCTATACACCTTATACACACACACAGCCTGCAGCTCATTCTATATACCTTATACACATACACACACAGCCTGCAGCTCATTCTATACATCTTCTACACACAGCCTGCAGCTCATTCTATACACCTTATTCACACACAGCCTGCAGCTCATTCTATACACCTTATACACACACAGCCTGCCACTCATTCTATACACCTTATACACACACACAGCCTGTAGCTCATTCTGTACACCATGTACACACAGCATGCCACTCATTCTATACACCTTATACACACACACAGCCTGCAGCTCATTCTGTACACCATATACACACAGCCTGCAACTCATTCTATACACCTTATAAACACACACACACACACAGCCTGCAGCTCATTCTATACACCTTATACACACATCCTGCTGCTCATTCTATACACTTTATACACACAGCCTGCAGCTCATTCTATACACCTTATACACACACAGCCTGCAGCTCATTCTATACATCTTATACACACACAGCCTGCAGCTCATTCTATACACTTTATACACACACAGCCTGCAGCCCATTCTATAGACCTTATACAAACAGCCTTTAGCTCATTCTATACACCTTATACACACACACAGCCTGCAGCTCATTCTATACACCTTATACACACACAGCCTGCAGCTCATTCTATACACCTTATACACACACAGCCTGCAGCTCATTCTATACACCTTATACACACAGCCTGCAGCTCATTCTATACATCTTATACACACACAGCCTGCATCTCACTATATACACCTTATACATACACACAGCCTGCAGTTCATTCTAAACACCTTATACACACACACAGCCAGCAGCTCATTCTATACACCTTATACACACACAGCCTGCAGCTCATTCTATACACCTTATACACACACAGCCTGCAGCTCATTCTATACACCTTATACACACACACAGCCAGCAGCTCATTCTATACACCTTATACACACACAGCCTGCAGGTCATTATATACAACTTATACTCACACAGCCTGCAGCTCATTCTATAAACCACACAAACACAGCCTGCAGCTCATTCTATACACCTTATACACACACAGCGTGCAGCTCATTCTATACACCTTATACACACACACAGCCTGCAGCTCATTCTATACACCTTATACACACACACAGCCTGCAGGTCATTATATACACCTTATACTCACACAGCCTGCAGCTCATTCTATACACCTTATACACACACAGCCTGCAGCTCATTTTATACACCTTATACACACACACAGCCTGCAGCTCATTCTATATACCTTATACACAAACACACACACACACACACACACAGCCTACAGCTCATTCTATACACCTTATACACACAGCCTGCAGCTCATTCTATACACCTTATACACACACAGCCTGCCGCTCATTCTATACACCTTATACACACACACAGCCTGCAGCTCATTCTATACACCTTATACACAAACACACACACACACACACACAGCCTACAGCTCATTCTATACACCTTATACACACAGCCTGCAGCTCATTCTGTACACCTTATACACACACAGCCTGCCGCTCATTCTATACACCTTATACATACACACAGCCTGCAGCTCATTCTATATACCTTATACACAAACACACACACACACACACACACACACAGCCTACAGCTCATTCTATACACCTTATACACACAGCCTGCAGCTCATTCTATACACCTTATACACACACAGCCTGCCGCTCATTCTATACACCTTATACACACACAGCCTGCCGCTCATTCTATACACCTTATACACACACACAGCCTGCCGCTCATTCTATACACCTTATACACACACACAGCCTGCAGCTCATTCTTTACACCTTATACCCACACAGCCTGCAGCTCATTCTATACACCTTATACACACACACAGCCTGCAGCTCATTCTATATACCTTATACACATACACACACAGCCTGCAGCTCATTCTATACATCTTCTACACACAGCCTGCAGCTCATTCTATACCCCTTATTCACACACAGCCTGCAGCTCATTCTATACACCTTATACGCACACAGCCTGCCACTCATTCTATACACCTTATACACACACACACAGCCTGCAGCTCATTCTGCACACCATATACACACAGCCTGCAACTCATTCTATACACCTTATACACACACACACACAGCCTGCAGCTCATTCTATACACATTATACACACATCCTGCTGCTAATTCTATACACCTTATACACACACACAGCCTGCAGCTTATTCTATACACCTTATACACACAGCCTGCAGCTCATTCTATACACCTTATACACACACAGCCTGCAGCTCATTCTATACACGATATACACACACAGCCTGCAGCTCATTCTATACACCTTATACACACATCCTGCTGCTCATTCTATAAACCTTATACACACACACAGCCTGCAGCTCATTCTATACACCTTATACACACACACAGCCTGCAGCACATTCTATATACCTTATACACACACAGCCTGCAGCTCATTCTATACACTGTATACACACACAGCCTGCAGCTCATTCTATTCACCTTATACATACACACAGCCTGCAGCTCATTCTATATACCTTATACACAAACACACACACACACACACACACAGCCTGCAGCTCATTCTATACACCTTATACACACAGCCTGCAGCTCATTCTATACACCTTATACACACACAGCCTGCCGCTCATTCTATACACCTTATACACACACAGCCTGCCGCTCATTCTATACACCTTATACACACACACAGCCTGCCGCTCATTCTATACACCTTATACACACAAACAGCCTGCAGCTCATTCTTTACACCTTATACCCACACAGCCTGCAGCTCATTCTATACACCTTATACACACACACAGCCTGCTGCTCATTCTATACACCTTATACACACACACAGCCTGCAGCTCATTCTATATACCTTATACACATACACACACAGCCTGCAGCTCATTCTATACATCTTCTACACACAGCCTGCAGCTCATTCTATACCCCTTATTCACACACAGCCTGCAGCTCATTCTATACACCTTATACACACACAGCCTGCCACTCATTCTATACACCTTATACACACACACACAGCCTGTAGCTCATTCTGTACACCATATACACACAGCCTGCCACTCATTCTATACACCTTATTCACACACACAGCCTGCAGCTCATTCTGTACACCATATACACACAGCCTGCAACTCATTCTATACACCTTATACACACACACACACAGCCTGCAGCTCATTCTATACACATTATACACACATCCTGTAGCTTATTCTATACACCTTATACACACAGCCTGCAGCTCATTCTATACACCTTATACACACACAGCCTGCAGCTCATTCTATACACCATATACACACACAGCCTGCAGCTCATTCTATACACCTTATACACACACACAGCCAGCAGCTCATTCTTTACACCATATACCCACACAGCCTGCAGCTCATTCTATACACCTTATACACACACACAGCCTGCAGCTCATTCTATATACCTTATACACACACAGCCTGCAGCTCATTCTATACACCTTATACACACACAGCCTGCCGCTCATTCTATACACCTTATACACACACAGCCTACAGCTCATTCTATACACCTTATACCCACACAGCCTGCAGCTCATTCTATACACCTTATACACACACACAGCCTGCAGCTCATTCTATACACCTTATACCCACACAGCCTGCAGCTCATTCTATTCACCTTATACACACACAGCCTGCAGCTCATTCTATATACCTTATACACATACACACACAGCCTGCAGCTCATTCTATACATCTTCTACACACAGCCTGCAGCTCATTCTATACACCTTATTCACACACAGCCTGCAGCTCATTCTATACACCTTATACACACACAGCCTGCCACTCATTCTATACACCTTATACACACACACAGCCTGTAGCTCATTCTGTACACAATATACACACAGCATGCCACTCATTCTATACACCTTATACACACACACAGCCTGCAGCTCATTCTGTACACCATATACACACAGCCTGCAACTCATTCTATACACCTTATAAACACACACACACACAGCCTACAGCTCATTCTATACACCTTATACACACAGCCTGCAGCTCATTCTATACACCTTATACACACACAGCCTGCCGCTCATTCTATACACCTTATACACACACAGCCTGCCGCTCATTCTATACACCTTATACACACACACAGCCTGCCGCTCATTCTATACACCTTATACACACACACAGCCTGCAGCTCATTCTTTACACCTTATACCCACACAGCCTGCAGCTCATTCTATACACTTTATACACACACACAGCCTGCAGCTCATTCTATATACCTTATACACATACACACACAGCCTGCAGCTCATTCTATACATCTTCTACACACAGCCTGCAGCTCATTCTATACCCCTTATTCACACACAGCCTTCAGCTCATTCTATACACCATATACACACACAGCCTGCCACTCATTCTATACACCTTATACACACACACACAGCCAGCAGCTCATTCTGTACACCATATACACACAGCCTGCAACTCATTCTATACACCTTATACACACACACACACACACACAGCCTGCAGCTCATTCTATACACATTATACACACATCCTGCTGCTAATTCTATACACCTTATACACACACACAGCCTGCAGCTTATTCTATACACCTTATACACACAGCCTGCAGCTCATTCTATACACCTTATACACACACAGCCTGAAGCTCATTCTATACACGATATACACACACAGCCTGCAGCTCATTCTATACACCTTATACACACACACAGCCTGCAGCACATTCTATATACCTTATACACACACACAGCCTGCAGCTCATTCTATACACTGTATACACACACAGCCTGCAGCTCATTCTATTCACCTTATACATACACACAGCCTGCAGCTCATTCTATATACCTTATACACAAACACACACACACACACACACAGCCTGCAGCTCATTCTATACACCTTATACACACAGCCTGCAGCTCATTCTATACACCTTATACACACACAGCCTGCCGCTCATTCTATACACCTTATACACACACAGCCTGCTGCTCATTCTATACACCTTATACACACACAGCCTGCCACTCATTCTATACACCTTATACACACACACAGCCTGCCGCTCATTATATACACCTTATACACACAAACAGCCTGCAGCTCATTCTTTACACCTTATACCCACACAGCCTGCAGCTCATTCTATACACCTTATACACACACACAGCCTGCTGCTCATTCTATACACCTTATACACACACACAGCCTGCAGCTCATTCTATATACCTTATACACATACACACACAGCCTGCAGCTCATTCTATACATCTTCTACACACAGCCTGCATCTCATTCTATACCCCTTATTCACACACAGCCTGCAGCTCATTCTATACACCTTATACACACACAGCCTGCCACTCATTCTATACACCTTATACACACACACAGCCTGTAGCTCATTCTGTACACCATATACACACAGCCTGCCACTCATTCTATAGACCTTATACACACACACAGCCTGCAGCTCATTCTGTACACCATATACACACAGCCTGCAACTCATTCTATACACCTTATACACACACACACAGCCTGCAGCTCATTCTATACACATTATACACACATCCTGTAGCTTATTCTATACACCTTATACACACAGCCTGCAGCTCATTCTATACACCTTATACACACACAGCCTGCAGCTCATTCTATACACCATATACACACACAGCCTGCAGCTCATTCTATACACCTTATACACACACACACAGCCAGCAGCTCATTCTTTACACCATATACCCACACAGCCTGCAGCTCATTCTATACACCTTATACACACACACAGCCTGCAGCTCATTCTATATACCTTATACACACACAGCCTGCAGCTCATTCTATACACCTTATACACACACAGCCTGCCGCTCATTCTATACACCTTATACACACACAGCCTACAGCTCATTCTATACACCTTATACCCACACAGCCTGCAGCTCATTCTATACACCTTATACACACACACAGCCTGCAGCTCATTCTTTACACCTTATACCCACACAGCCTGCAGCTCATTCTATACACCTTATACACACACACAGCCTGCAGCTCATTCTATATACCTTATACACATACACACACAGCCTGCAGCTCATTCTATACATCTTCTACACACAGCCTGCAGCTCATTCTATACACCTTATTCACACACAGCCTGCAGCTCATTCTATACACCTTATACACACACAGCCTGCCACTCATTCTATACACCTTATACACACACACAGCCTGTAGCTCATTCTGTACACAATATACACACAGCATGCCACTCATTCTATACACCGTATACACACACACAGCCTGCAGCTCATTCTGTACACCATATACACACAGCCTGCAACTCATTCTATACACCTTATAAACACACACACACACAGCCTGCAGCTCATTCTATACACCTTATACACACATCCTGCTGCTCATTCTATACACTTTATACACACAGCCTGCAGGTCATTCTATAAACCTTATACACACACACAGCCTGCAGCTCATTCTATACACCTTATACACACACAGCCTGCAGCTCATTCTATACATCTTATACACACACAGCCTGCAGCTCATTCTATACACTTTATACACACACAGCCTGCAGCCCATTCTATACACCTTATACAAACAGCCTTTAGCTCATTCTATACACCTTATACACACACACAGCCTGCAGCTCATTCTATACACCTTATACATACACACAGCCTGCAGCTCATTCTATACACCTTATACACACACAGCCTGCAGCTCATTCTATACACCTTATACACACACATAGCCTGCAGCTCATTCTATACACCTTATACACACACAGCCTGCAGCTCATTCTATACACCTTATACACACACACACAGCCAGCAGCTCATTCTTTACACCATATACCCACACAGCCTGCAGCTCATTCTATACACCTTATACACACACACAGCCTGCAGCTCATTCTATATACCTTATACACACACAGCCTGCAGCTCATTCTATACACCTTATACACACACAGCCTGCAGCTCATTCTATACACCTTATACACACACAGCCTGCAGCTCATTCTATACACCTTATACACACACAGCCAGCAGCTCATTCTATACACCTTATACACACACAGCCTGCAGGTCATTATATACACCTTATACTCACACAGCCTGCAGCTCATTCTATACACCACACACACAGCCTGCAGCTCATTCTATACACCTTATACACCCACAGCCTGCAGCTCATTCTATACACCTTATACACACACACAGCCTGCAGCTCATTCTATACACCTTATACACATACACAGCCTGCAGGTCATTATATACACCTTATACTCACACAGCCTGCAGCTCATTCTATACACCTTATACACACACACAGCCTGCAGCTCATTCTATACACCTTATACACACACAGCCTGCAGCTCATTCTATACACCTTATACACACACACATCCTGCATCTCATTCTATACACCTTATACACACACAGCCTGCAGCATATTCTATACACCTTATACACACACAGCCTGCAGCTCATTCTATACACCTTATACACACACAGCCTGCAGCTCATTCTATACACCTAATACACACACACAGCCTGCAGCTCATTCTGTACACCTTATACACACACACAGCCTGCAGCTCATTCTATAGACCTTATACACCCAGCCTGCAGCTCATTCTATACACCTTATACATACACAGCCTGCAGCTCATTCTATACACCTTATACACACACACAGCCTGCAGCTCATTCTATACACCTTATACACACACAGCCTGCAGCTCATTCTATACACCTTATACACACACAGCCTGCAGCTCATTCTATACACCTTATGCACACCACAGCCTGCAGCTCATTCTATACACCTTATACACACAGCCTGCAGCTCATTCTATACTCCTTATACACACACATCCTGCAGCTCATTCTATACACCTTAGACACAGCCTGCAGCTCATTCTATACACCTTATACACACACCCGGCAGCTCATTCTATACACCTTATACACACAGCCTGCAGCTCATTCTATACACCTTATACACACACAGCCTGCAGCTCATTCTATACACCTTATACACACACAGCCTGCCGCTCATTCTATACACCTTATACACACACACAGCCTGCCGCTCATTCTATACACCTTATACACACAAACAGCCTGCAGCTCATTCTTTACACCTTATACCCACACAGCCTGCAGCTCATTCTATACACCTTATACACACACACAGCCTGCTGCTCATTCTATACACCTTATACACACACAGCCTGCAGCTCATTCTATATACCTTATACACATACACACACAGCCTGCAGCTCATTCTATACATCTTCTACACACAGCCTGCAGCTCATTCTATACCCCTTATTCACACACAGCCTGCAGCTCATTCTATACACCTTATACACACACAGCCTGCCACTCATTCTATACACCTTATACACACACACAGCCTGCAGCTCATTCTGTACACCATATACACACAGCCTGCAACTCATTCTATACACCTTATACACACACACACACAGCCTGCAGCTCATTCTATACACATTATACACACATCCTGTAGCTTATTCTATACACCTTATACACACAGCCTGCAGCTCATTCTATACACGTTATACACACACAGCCTGCAGCTCATTCTATACACCATATACACACACAGCCTGCAGCTCATTCTATACACCTTATACACACACACAGCCAGCAGCTCATTCTTTACACCATATACCCACACAGCCTGCAGCTCATTCTATACACCTTATACACACACACAGCCTGCAGCTCATTCTATACACCTTATACACACACAGCCTGCCGCTCATTCTATACACCTTATACACACACAGCCTACAGCTCATTCTATACACCTTATACCCACACAGCCTGCAGCTCATTCTATACACCTTATACACACACACAGCCTGCAGCTCATTCTTTACACCTTATACCCACACAGCCTGCAGCTCATTCTATACACCTTATACACACACAGCCTGCAGCTCATTCTATATACCTTATACACATACACACACAGCCTGCAGCTCATTCTATACATCTTCTACACACAGCCTGCAGCTCATTCTATACACCTTATTCACACACAGCCTGCAGCTCATTCTATACACCTTATACACACACAGCCTGCCACTCATTCTATACACCTTATACACACACACAGCCTGTAGCTCATTCTGTACACAATATACACACAGCATGCCACTCATTCTATACACCTTATACACACACACAGCCTGCAGCTCATTCTGTACACCATATACACACAGCCTGCAACTCATTCTATACACCTTATAAACACACACACACACAGCCTGCAGCTCATTCTATACACCTTATACACACATCCTGCTGCTCATTCTATACACTTTATACACACAGCCTGCAGGTCATTCTATAAACCTTATACACACACACAGCCTGCAGCTCATTCTATACACCTTATACACACACAGCCTGCAGCTCATTCTATACATCTTATACACACACAGCCTGCAGCTCATTCTATACACTTTATACACACACAGCCTGCAGCCCATTCTATACACCTTATACAAACAGCCTTTAGCTCATTCTATACACCTTATACACACACACAGCCTGCAGCTCATTCTATACACCTTATACATACACACAGCCTGCAGCTCATTCTATACACCTTATACACACACAGCCTGCAGCTCATTCTATACACCTTATACACACACATAGCCTGCAGCTCATTCTATACACCTTATACACACACAGCCTGCAGCTCATTCTATACACCTTATACACACACACACAGCCAGCAGCTCATTCTTTACACCATATACCCACACAGCCTGCAGCTCATTCTATACACCTTATACACACACACAGCCTGCAGCTCATTCTATATACCTTATACACACACAGCCTGCAGCTCATTCTATACACTTTATACACACACAGCCTGCAGCTCATTCTATACACCTTATACACACACAGCCTGCAGCTCATTCTATACACCTTATACACACACAGCCAGCAGCTCATTCTATACACCTTATACACACACAGCCTGCAGGTCATTATATACACCTTATACTCACACAGCCTGCAGCTCATTCTATACACCACACACACACAGCCTGCAGCTCATTCTATACACCTTATACACCCACAGCCTGCAGCTCATTCTATACACCTTATACACACACACAGCCTGCAGCTCATTCTATACACCTTATACACATACACAGCCTGCAGGTCATTATATACACCTTATACTCACACAGCCTGCAGCTCATTCTATACACCTTATACACACACACAGCCTGCAGCTCATTCTATACACCTTATACACACACAGCCTGCAGCTCATTCTATACACCTTATACACACACACATCCTGCATCTCATTCTATACACCTTATACACACACAGCCTGCAGCATATTCTATACACCTTATACACACACAGCCTGCAGCTCATTCTATACACCTTATACACACACAGCCTGCAGCTCATTCTATACACCTAATACACACACACAGCCTGCAGCTCATTCTGTACACCTTATACACACACACAGCCTGCAGCTCATTCTATAGACCTTATACACCCAGCCTGCAGCTCATTCTATACACCTTATACATACACAGCCTGCAGCTCATTCTATACACCTTATACACACACACAGCCTGCAGCTCATTCTATACACCTTATACACACACAGCCTGCAGCTCATTCTATACACCTTATACACACACAGCCTGCAGCTCATTCTATACACCTTATGCACACCACAGCCTGCAGCTCATTCTATACACCTTATACACACAGCCTGCAGCTCATTCTATACTCCTTATACACACACATCCTGCAGCTCATTCTATACACCTTAGACACAGCCTGCAGCTCATTCTATACACCTTATACACACACCCGGCAGCTCATTCTATACACCTTATACACACAGCCTGCAGCTCATTCTATACACCTTATACACACACAGCCTGCCGCTCATTCTATACACCTTATACACACACAGCCTGCCGCTCATTCTATACACCTTATACACACACAGCCTGCCGCTCATTCTATACACCTTATACACACACACAGCCTGCCGCTCATTCTATACACCTTATACACACAAACAGCCTGCAGCTCATTCTTTACACCTTATACCCACACAGCCTGCAGCTCATTCTATACACCTTATACACACACACAGCCTGCTGCTCATTCTATACACCTTATACACACACAGCCTGCAGCTCATTCTATATACCTTATACACATACACACACAGCCTGCAGCTCATTCTATACATCTTCTACACACAGCCTGCAGCTCATTCTATACCCCTTATTCACACACAGCCTGCAGCTCATTCTATACACCTTATACACACACAGCCTGCCACTCATTCTATACACCTTATACACACACACAGCCTGCAGCTCATTCTGTACACCATATACACACAGCCTGCAACTCATTCTATACACCTTATACACACACACACACAGCCTGCAGCTCATTCTATACACATTATACACACATCCTGTAGCTTATTCTATACACCTTATACACACAGCCTGCAGCTCATTCTATACACCTTATACACACACAGCCTGCAGCTCATTCTATACACCATATACACACACAGCCTGCAGCTCATTCTATACACCTTATACACACACACAGCCAGCAGCTCATTCTTTACACCATATACCCACACAGCCTGCAGCTCATTCTATACACCTTATACACACACACAGCCTGCAGCTCATTCTATATACCTTATACACACACAGCCTGCAGCTCATTCTATACACCTTATACACACACAGCCTGCCGCTCATTCTATACACCTTATACACACACAGCCTACAGCTCATTCTATACACCTTATACCCACACAGCCTGCAGCTCATTCTATACACCTTATACACACACACAGCCTGCAGCTCATTCTTTACACCTTATACCCACACAGCCTGCAGCTCATTCTATACACCTTATACACACACAGCCTGCAGCTCATTCTATATACCTTATACACATACACACACAGCCTGCAGCTCATTCTATACATCTTCTACACACAGCCTGCAGCTCATTCTATACACCTTATGCACACACAGCCTGCAGCTCATTCTATACACCTTATACACACACAGCCTGCCACTCATTCTATACACCTTATACACACACACAGCCTGTAGCTCATTCTGTACACAATATACACACAGCATGCCACTCATTCTATACACCTTATACACACACACAGCCTGCAGCTCATTCTGTACACCATATACACACAGCCTGCAACTCATTCTATACACCTTATAAACACACACACACACAGCCTACAGCTCATTCTATACACCTTATACACACAGCCTGCAGCTCATTCTATACACCTTATACACACACAGCCTGCCGCTCATTCTATACACCTTATACACACACAGCCTGCCGCTCATTCTATACACCTTATACACACACACAGCCTGCCGCTCATTCTATACACCTTATACACACACACAGCCTGCAGCTCATTCTTTACACCTTATACCCACACAGCCTGCAGCTCATTCTATACACCTTATACACACACACAGCCTGCAGCTCATTCTATATACCTTATACACATACACACACAGCCTGCAGCTCATTCTATACATCTTCTACACACAGCCTGCAGCTCATTCTATACCCCTTATTCACACACAGCCTGCAGCTCATTCTATACACCATATACACACACAGCCTGCCACTCATTCTATACACCTTATACACACACACAGCCTGCAGCTCATTCTGTACACCATATACACACAGCCTGCAACTCATTCTATACACCTGATACACACACACACACACACAGCCTGCAGCTCATTCTATACACATTATACACACATCCTGCTGCTAATTCTATACACCTTATACACACACACAGCCTGCAGCTTATTCTATACACCTTATACACACAGCCTGCAGCTCATTCTATACACCTTCTACACAGACAGCCTGAAGCTCATTCTATACACGATATACACACACAGCCTGCAGCTCATTCTATACACCTTATACACACACACAGCCTGCAGCACATTCTATATACCTTATACACACACACAGCCTGCAGCTCATTCTATACACTGTATACACACACAGCCTGCAGCTCATTCTATTCACCTTATACATACACACAGCCTGCAGCTCATTCTATATACCTTATACACAAACACACACACACACACACAGCCTGCAGCTCATTCTATACACCTTATACACACAGCCTGCAGCTCATTCTATACACCTTATACACACACAGCCTGCCGCTCATTCTATACACCTTATACACACACAGCCTGCTGCTCATTCTATACACCTTATACACACACAGCCTGCCACTCATTCTATACACCTTATACACACACACAGCCTGCCGCTCATTATATACACCTTATACACACAAACAGCCTGCAGCTCATTCTTTACACCTTATACCCACACAGCCTGCAGCTCATTCTATACACCTTATACACACACACAGCCTGCTGCTCATTCTATACACCTTATACACACACACAGCCTGCAGCTCATTCTATATACCTTATACACATACACACACAGCCTGCAGCTCATTCTATACATCTTCTACACACAGCCTGCATCTCATTCTATACCCCTTATTCACACACAGCCTGCAGCTCATTCTATACACCTTATACACACACAGCCTGCCACTCATTCTATACACCTTATACACACACACAGCCTGTAGCTCATTCTGTACACCATATACACACAGCCTGCCACTCATTCTATAGACCTTATACACACACACAGCCTGCAGCTCATTCTGTACACCATATACACACAGCCTGCAACTCATTCTATACACCTTATACACACACACACAGCCTGCAGCTCATTCTATACACATTATACACACATCCTGTAGCTTATTCTATACACCTTATACACACAGCCTGCAGCTCATTCTATACACCTTATACACACACAGCCTGCAGCTCATTCTATACACCATATACACACACAGCCTGCAGCTCATTCTATACACCTTATACACACACACACAGCCAGCAGCTCATTCTTTACACCATATACCCACACAGCCTGCAGCTCATTCTATACACCTTATACACACACACAGCCTGCAGCTCATTCTATATACCTTATACACACACAGCCTGCAGCTCATTCTATACACCTTATACACACACAGCCTGCCGCTCATTCTATACACCTTATACACACACAGCCTACAGCTCATTCTATACACCTTATACCCACACAGCCTGCAGCTCATTCTATACACCTTATACACACACACAGCCTGCAGCTCATTCTTTACACCTTATACCCACACAGCCTGCAGCTCATTCTATACACCTTATACACACACACAGCCTGCAGCTCATTCTATATACCTTATACACATACACACACAGCCTGCAGCTCATTCTATACATCTTCTACACACAGCCTGCAGCTCATTCTATACACCTTATTCACACACAGCCTGCAGCTCATTCTATACACCTTATACACACACAGCCTGCCACTCATTCTATACACCTTATACACACACACAGCCTGTAGCTCATTCTGTACACAATATACACACAGCATGCCACTCATTCTATACACCGTATACACACACACAGCCTGCAGCTCATTCTGTACACCATATACACACAGCCTGCAACTCATTCTATACACCTTATAAACACACACACACACAGCCTGCAGCTCATTCTATACACCTTATACACACATCCTGCTGCTCATTCTATACACTTTATACACACAGCCTGCAGGTCATTCTATAAACCTTATACACACACACAGCCTGCAGCTCATTCTATACACCTTATACACACACAGCCTGCAGCTCATTCTATACATCTTATACACACACAGCCTGCAGCTCATTCTATACACTTTATACACACACAGCCTGCAGCCCATTCTATACACCTTATACAAACAGCCTTTAGCTCATTCTATACACCTTATACACACACACAGCCTGCAGCTCATTCTATACACCTTATACATACACACAGCCTGCAGCTCATTCTATACACCTTATACACACACAGCCTGCAGCTCATTCTATACACCTTATACACACACAGCCTGCAGCTCATTCTATACACCTTATACACACACACACAGCCAGCAGCTCATTCTTTACACCATATACCCACACAGCCTGCAGCTCATTCTATACACCTTATACACACACACAGCCTGCAGCTCATTCTATATACCTTATACACACACAGCCTGCAGCTCATTCTATACACCTTATACACACACAGCCTGCAGCTCATTCTATACACCATATACACACACAGCCTGCAGCTCATTCTATACACCTTATACACACACACACAGCCAGCAGCTCATTCTTTACACCATATACCCACACAGCCTGCAGCTCATTCTATACACCTTATACACACACACAGCCTGCAGCTCATTCTATATACCTTATACACACACAGCCTGCAGCTCATTCTATACACCTTATACACACACAGCCTGCCGCTCATTCTATACACCTTATACACACACAGCCTACAGCTCATTCTATACACCTTATACCCACACAGCCTGCAGCTCATTCTATACACCTTATACACACACAGCCTGCAGCTCATTCTTTACACCTTATACCCACACAGCCTGCAGCTCATTCTATACACCTTATACACACACACAGCCTGCAGCTCATTCTATATACCTTATACACATACACACACAGCCTGCAGCTCATTCTATACATCTTCTACACACAGCCTGCAGCTCATTCTATACACCTTATTCACACACAGCCTGCAGCTCATTCTATACACCTTATACACACACAGCCTGCCACTCATTCTATACACCTTATACACACACACAGCCTGTAGCTCATTCTGTACACAATATACACACAGCATGCCACTCATTCTATACACCTTATACACACACACAGCCTGCAGCTCATTCTGTACACCATATACACACAGCCTGCAACTCATTCTATACACCTTATAAACACACACACACACAGCCTACAGCTCATTCTATACACCTTATACACACAGCCTGCAGCTCATTCTATACACCTTATACACACACAGCCTGCCGCTTATTCTATACACCTTATACACACACAGCCTGCCGCTCATTCTATACACCTTATACACACACACAGCCTGCCGCTCATTCTATACACCTTATACACACACACAGCCTGCAGCTCATTCTTTACACCTTATACCCACACAGCCTGCAGCTCATTCTATACACCTTATACACACACACAGCCTGCAGCTCATTCTATATACCTTATACACATACACACACAGCCTGCAGCTCATTCTATACATCTTCTACACACAGCCTGCAGCTCATTCTATACCCCTTATTCACACACAGCCTGCAGCTCATTCTATACACCATATACACACACAGCCTGCCACTCATTCTATACACCTTATACACACACACACAGCCTGCAGCTCATTCTGTACACCATATACACACAGCCTGCAACTCATTCTATACACCTTATACACACACACACACACAGCCTGCAGCTCATTCTATACACATTATACACACATCCTGCTGCTAATTCTATACACCTTATACACACACACAGCCTGCAGCTTATTCTATACACCTTATACACACAGCCTGCAGCTCATTCTATACACCTTATACACACACAGCCTGCAGCTCATTCTATACACGATATACACACACAGCCTGCAGCTCATTCTATACACCTTATACACACACACAGCCTGCAGCACATTCTATATACCTTATACACACACACAGCCTGCAGCTCATTCTATACACTGTATACACACACAGCCTGCAGCTCATTCTATTCACCTTATACATACACACAGCCTGCAGCTCATTCTATATACCTTATACACAAACACACACACACACACACACAGCCTGCAGCTCATTCTATACACCTTATACACACAGCCTGCAGCTCATTCTATACACCTTATACACACACAGCCTGCCGCTCATTCTATACACCTTATACACACACAGCCTGCTGCTCATTCTATACACCTTATACACACACAGCCTGCCACTCATTCTATACACCTTATACACACACACAGCCTGCCGCTCATTCTATACACCTTATACACACAAACAGCCTGCAGCTCATTCTTTACACCTTATACCCACACAGCCTGCAGCTCATTCTATACACCTTATACACACACACAGCCTGCTGCTCATTCTATACACCTTATACACACACACAGCCTGCAGCTCATTCTATATACCTTATACACATACACACACAGCCTGCAGCTCATTCTATACATCTTCTACACACAGCCTGCAGCTCATTCTATACCCCTTATTCACACACAGCCTGCAGCTCATTCTATGCACCTTATACACACACAGCCTGCCACTCATTCTATACACCTTATACACACACACAGCCTGTAGCTCATTCTGTACACCATATACACACATCCTGCCACTCATTCTATAGACCTTATACACACACACAGCCTGCAGCTCATTCTGTACACCATATACACACAGCCTGCAACTCATTCTATACACCTTATACACACACACACACACACAGCCTGCAGCTCATTCTATACACATTATACACACATCCTGTAGCTTATTCTATACACCTTATACACACAGCCTGCAGCTCATTCTATACACCTTATACACACACAGCCTGCAGCTCATTCTATACACCATATACACACACAGCCTGCAGCTCATTCTATACACCTTATACACACACACACAGCCAGCAGCTCATTCTTTACACCATATACCCACACAGCCTGCAGCTCATTCTATACACCTTATACACACACACAGCCTGCAGCTCATTCTATATACCTTATACACACACAGCCTGCAGCTCATTCTATACACCTTATACACACACAGCCTGCCGCTCATTCTATACACCTTATACACACACAGCCTACAGCTCATTCTATACACCTTATACCCACACAGCCTGCAGCTCATTCTATACACCTTATACACACACACAGCCTGCAGCTCATTCTTTACACCTTATACCCACACAGCCTGCAGCTCATTCTATACACCTTATACACACACACAGCCTGCAGCTCATTCTATATACCTTATACACATACACACACAGCCTGCAGCTCATTCTATACATCTTCTACACACAGCCTGCAGCTCATTCTATACACCTTATTCACACACAGCCTGCAGCTCATTCTATACACCTTATACACACACAGCCTGCCACTCATTCTATACACCTTATACACACACACAGCCTGTAGCTCATTCTGTACACAATATACACACAGCATGCCACTCATTCTATACACCGTATACACACACACAGCCTGCAGCTCATTCTGTACACCATATACACACAGCCTGCAACTCATTCTATACACCTTATAAACACACACACACACACACAGCCTGCAGCTCATTCTATACACCTTATACATACATCCTGCTGCTCATTCTATACACTTTATACACACAGCCTGCAGGTCATTCTATAAACCTTATACACACACACAGCCTGCAGCTCATTCTATACACCGTATACACACACAGCCTGCAGCTCATTCTATACATCTTATACACACACAGCCTGCAGCTCATTCTATACACTTTATACACACACAGCCTGCAGCCCATTCTATACACCTTATACAAACAGCCTTTAGCTCATTCTATACACCTTATACACACACACAGCCTGCAGCTCATTCTATACACCTTATACATACACACAGCCTGCAGCTCATTCTATACACCTTATACACACACAGCCTGCAGCTCATTCTATACACCTTATACACACACAGCCTGCAGCTCATTCTATACACCTTATACACACACACACAGCCAGCAGCTCATTCTTTACACCATATACCCACACAGCCTGCAGCTCATTCTATACACCTTATACACACACACAGCCTGCAGCTCATTCTATATACCTTATACACACACAGCCTGCAGCTCATTCTATACACCTTATACACACACAGCCTGCAGCTCATTCTATACACCTTATACACACACAGCCTGCAGCTCATTCTATACACCTTATACACACACAGCCAGCAGCTCATTCTATACACCTTATACACACACAGCCTGCAGGTCATTATATACACCTTATACTCACACAGCCTGCAGCTCATTCTATACACCACACACACACAGCCTGCAGCTCATTCTATACACCTTATACACCCACAGCCTGCAGCTCATTCTATACACCTTATACACACACACAGCCTGCAGCTCATTCTATACACCTTATACACATACACAGCCTGCAGGTCATTATATACACCTTATACTCACACAGCCTGCAGCTCATTCTATACACCTTATACACACACACAGCCTGCAGCTCATTCTATACACCTTATACACACACAGCCTGCAGCTCATTCTATACACCTTATACACACACACATCCTGCATCTCATTCTATACACCTTATACACACACAGCCTGCAGCATATTCTATACACCTTATACACACACAGCCTGCAGCTCATTCTATACACCTTATACACACACAGCCTGCAGCTCATTCTATACACCTAATACACACACACAGCCTGCAGCTCATTCTATACACCTTATACACACACACAGCCTGCAGCTCATTCTATAGACCTTATACACCCAGCCTGCAGCTCATTCTATACACCTTATACATACACAGCCTGCAGCTCATTCTATACACCTTATACACACACACAGCCTGCAGCTCATTCTATACACCTTATACACACACAGCCTGCAGCTCATTCTATACACCTTATACACACACAGCCTGCAGCTCATTCTATACACCTTATGAACACCACAGCCTGCAGCTCATTCTATACACCTTATACACACAGCCTGCAGCTCATTCTATACTCCTTATACACACACATCCTGCAGCTCATTCTATACACCTTAGACACAGCCTGCAGCTCATTCTATACACCTTATACACACACCCGGCAGCTCATTCTATACACTTTATACATACACAGCCTGCAGCTCATTCTATACACCTTATACACACACACCGCCTGCAGCTCATTCTATACACTTTATACACACACACAGCCTGCAGCTCATTCTATACACCTTATACACACACACACAGCCTGAAGCTCATTTTATACAACTTATACACACACACAGCCTGCAGCTCACTCTATACACCTTATACACACACACAGCCTGCAGCTCATTCTATTCACCTTATACACACAGCCTGCAGCTCATTCTATACACCTTATACACACACAGCCTGCAGCTCATTCTATACACCTTTGTACACACACAAAGCCTGCAGCTCATTCTATACACCTTATACACACACAGCCTGCAGCTCTTTCTATACACCTTATACACACACAGCCTGCAGCTCATTCTATACACCTTATACACACACACAGCCTGCAGCTCATTCTATACACCTTATACACACACAGCCTGCAGCTCATTCTATACACCTAATACACACACAGCCTGCAGCTCATTCTATACACCTTAAACACACACAGGCTGCAGCTCATTCTATACACCTTTTACACACAGACAGCCTGCAGCTCATTCTATACACCTTATACACACACACAGCCTGCAGCTCATTCTATACACCTTATACACATAGCCTGCTAGTAATTATATAAACCTTATACACACACAGCCTGCAGCGCATTCTATACACCTTATACACACACAGCCTGCAGCTCATTCTATACACCTTATACTCACACAGCCTGCAGCTCATTCTATACACCTTATACACACACAGCCTGCAGCTCATTCTATACACCTTATACACACACACAGCCTGCAGCTCATTCTATACACCTTATACACACACAGTCTACTGCTCATTCTATACACCTTATACACACACAGCCTGCAGCTCATTCTATACACCTTATACACACACAGCCTGCAGCTCATTCTATACACCTTATACACACACATAGCCTGCAGCTCATTCTATACACCTTATATACACACACAGCCTGCAGCTCATTCTCTACACCTTATACACACACACAGCCTGCAGCTCATTCTATACACCTTATACACACACTCAGCCTGCAGCTCATTCTACACACCTTATACACACACACAGCCTGCTGCTCATTCTATACACCTTATACACACACAGCCTGCAGCTCATTCTATACACCTTATACACACACACAGCCTGCAGGTCATTCTATACACCTTATACACACAGCCTGCAGCTCATTCTATACACCTTATACACACACAGCCTGCAGCTCATTCTATACACCTTATACACACACACAGCCTGCAGCTCATTCTCTACACCTTATACACACACACTGCCTGCAGCTCATTCTATACACCTTATACACACACACAGCCTGCAGCTCATTCTATACACCTTATACACACACAGTCTACTGCTCATTCTATACACCTTATACACACACAGCCTGCAGCTCATTCTATACACCTTATACACACACAGCCTGCAGCTCATTCTATATACCTTATACACACACATAGCCTGCAGCTCATTCTATACACCTTATACACACACAGCCTGCAGCTCATTCTATACACCTTATACACAGCCTGCAGCTCATTCTATACACCTTATACACACACAGCCTGCAGCTTATTCTATACACTTTATACACACACAGCCTGTAACTCATTCTATACAACTTATACACACACACAGCCTGAAGCTCATTCTATACACCTTATACACACACACAGCCTGCAGCTCATTCTATACACCTTATACACTCACACAGCCTGCAGCTCATTCTATACACCTTATACACACAGCCTGCAGCTCTTTCTATACACCTTATACACACACAGCCTGCAGCACATTCTATACACCTTTGTACACACACACAGCCTGCAGCTCATTCTATACACCTTATACACAAACACACACACACACACACACAGCCTACAGCTCATTCTATACACCTTATACACACAGCCTGCAGCTCATTCTATACACCTTATACACACACAGCCTGCCGCTCATTCTATACACCTTATACATACACACAGCCTGCAACTCATTCTATATACCTTATACACAAACACACGCACACACACACACAGCCTACAGCTCATTCTATACACCTTATACACACAGCCTGCAGCTCATTCTATACACCTTATACACACACAGCCTGCCGCTCATTCTATACACCTTATACACACACAGCCTGCCGCTCATTCTATACACCTTATACACACACACAGCCTGCCGCTCATTCTATACACCTTATACACACACACACAGCCTGCAGCTCATTCTTTACAGCTTATACACATACACAGCCTGCAGGTCATTATATACACCTTATACTCACACAGCCTGCAGCTCATTCTATACACCTTATACACACACACAGCCTGCAGCTCATTCTATACACCTTATACACACACAGCCTGCAGCTCATTCTATACACCTTATACACACACACATCCTGCATCTCATTCTATACACCTTATACACACACAGCCTGCAGCATATTCTATACACCTTATACACACACAGCCTGCAGCTCATTCTATTCACCTTATACACACACAGCCTGCAGCTCATTCTATACACCTAATACACACACACAGCCTGCAGCTCATTCTATACACCTTATACACACACACAGCCTGCAGCTCATTCTATAGACCTTATACACCCAGCCTGCAGCTCATTCTATACACCTTATACATACACAGCCTGCAGCTCATTCTATACACCTTATACACACACACAGCCTGCAGCTCATTCTATACACCTTATACACACACAGCCTGCAGCTCATTCTATACACCTTATACACACACAGCCTGCAGCTCATTCTATACACCTTATGAACACCACAGCCTGCAGCTCATTCTATACACCTTATACACACAGCCTGCAGCTCATTCTATACTCCTTATACACACACATCCTGCAGCTCATTCTATACACCTTAGACACAGCCTGCAGCTCATTCTATACACCTTATACACACACCCTGCAGCTCATTCTATACACTTTATACATACACAGCCTGCAGCTCATTCTATACACCTTATACACACACACCGCCTGCAGCTCATTCTATACACTTTATACACACACACAGCCTGCAGCTCATTCTATACACCTTATACACACACACACAGCCTGAAGCTCATTTTATACAACTTATACACACACACAGCCTGCAGCTCACTCTATACACCTTATACACACACACAGCCTGCAGCTCATTCTATTCACCTTATACACACAGCCTGCAGCTCATTCTATACACCTTATACACACACAGCCTGCAGCTCATTCTATACACCTTTGTACACACACAAAGCCTGCAGCTCATTCTATACACCTTATACACACACAGCCTGCAGCTCTTTCTATACACCTTATACACACACAGCCTGCAGCTCATTCTATACACCTTATACACACACACAGCCTGCAGCTCATTCTATACACCTTATACACACACAGCCTGCAGCTCATTCTATACACCTAATACACACACAGCCTGCAGCTCATTCTATACACCTTAAACACACACAGGCTGCAGCTCATTCTATACACCTTTTACACACAGACAGCCTGCAGCTCATTCTATACACCTTATACACACACACAGCCTGCAGCTCATTCTATACACCTTATACACATAGCCTGCTAGTAATTATATAAACCTTATACACACACAGCCTGCAGCGCATTCTATACACCTTATACACACACAGCCTGCAGCTCATTCTATACACCTTATACTCACACAGCCTGCAGCTCATTCTATACACCTTATACACACACAGCCTGCAGCTCATTCTATACACCTTATACACACACACAGCCTGCAGCTCATTCTATACACCTTATACACACACAGTCTACTGCTCATTCTATACACCTTATACACACACAGCCTGCAGCTCATTCTATACACCTTATACACACACAGCCTGCAGCTCATTCTATACACCTTATACACACACATAGCCTGCAGCTCATTCTATACACCTTATATACACACACAGCCTGCAGCTCATTCTCTACACCTTATACACACACACAGCCTGCAGCTCATTCTATACACCTTATACACACACTCAGCCTGCAGCTCATTCTACACACCTTATACACACATACAGCCTGCTGCTCATTCTATACACCTTATACACACACAGCCTGCAGCTCATTCTATACACCTTATACACACACACAGCCTGCAGGTCATTCTATACACCTTATACACACAGCCTGCAGCTCATTCTATACACCTTATACACACACAGCCTGCAGCTCATTCTATACACCTTATACACACACACAGCCTGCAGCTCATTCTCTACACCTTATACACACACACTGCCTGCAGCTCATTCTATACACCTTATACACACACACAGCCTGCAGCTCATTCTATACACCTTATACACACACAGTCTACTGCTCATTCTATACACCTTATACACACACAGCCTGCAGCTCATTCTATACACCTTATACACACACAGCCTGCAGCTCATTCTATATACCTTATACACACACATAGCCTGCAGCTCATTCTATACACCTTATACACACACAGCCTGCAGCTCATTCTATACACCTTATACACAGCCTGCAGCTCATTCTATACACCTTATACACACACAGCCTGCAGCTTATTCTATACACTTTATACACACACAGCCTGTAACTCATTCTATACAACTTATACACACACACAGCCTGAAGCTCATTCTATACACCTTATACACACACACAGCCTGCAGCTCATTCTATACACCTTATACACTCACACAGCCTGCAGCTCATTCTATACACCTTATACACACAGCCTGCAGCTCTTTCTATACACCTTATACACACACAGCCTGCAGCACATTCTATACACCTTTGTACACACACACAGCCTGCAGCTCATTCTATACACCTTATACACAAACACACACACACACACACACACAGCCTACAGCTCATTCTATACACCTTATACACACAGCCTGCAGCTCATTCTATACACCTTATACACACACAGCCTGCCGCTCATTCTATACACCTTATACATACACACAGCCTGCAACTCATTCTATATACCTTATACACAAACACACGCACACACACACACAGCCTACAGCTCATTCTATACACCTTATACACACAGCCTGCAGCTCATTCTATACACCTTATACACACACAGCCTGCCGCTCATTCTATACACCTTATACACACACAGCCTGCCGCTCATTCTATACACCTTATACACACACACAGCCTGCCGCTCATTCTATACACCTTATACACACACACACAGCCTGCAGCTCATTCTTTACAGCTTATACACATACACAGCCTGCAGGTCATTATATACACCTTATACTCACACAGCCTGCAGCTCATTCTATACACCTTATACACACACACAGCCTGCAGCTCATTCTATACACCTTATACACACACAGCCTGCAGCTCATTCTATACACCTTATACACACACACATCCTGCATCTCATTCTATACACCTTATACACACACAGCCTGCAGCATATTCTATACACCTTATACACACACAGCCTGCAGCTCATTCTATACACCTTATACACACACAGCCTGCAGCTCATTCTATACACCTAATACACACACACAGCCTGCAGCTCATTCTATACACCTTATACACACACACAGCCTGCAGCTCATTCTATAGACCTTATACACCCAGCCTGCAGCTCATTCTATACACCTTATACATACACAGCCTGCAGCTCATTCTATACACCTTATACACACACACAGCCTGCAGCTCATTCTATACACCTTATACACACACAGCCTGCAGCTCATTCTATACACCTTATACACACACAGCCTGCAGCTCATTCTATACACCTTATGAACACCACAGCCTGCAGCTCATTCTATACACCTTATACACACAGCCTGCAGCTCATTCTATACTCCTTATACACACACATCCTGCAGCTCATTCTATACACCTTAGACACAGCCTGCAGCTCATTCTATACACCTTATACACACACCCGGCAGCTCATTCTATACACTTTATACATACACAGCCTGCAGCTCATTCTATACACCTTATACACACACACCGCCTGCAGCTCATTCTATACACTTTATACACACACACAGCCTGCAGCTCATTCTATTCACCTTATACACACACACACAGCCTGAAGCTCATTTTATACAACTTATACACACACACAGCCTGCAGCTCACTCTATACACCTTATACACACACACAGCCTGCAGCTCATTCTATTCACCTTATACACACAGCCTGCAGCTCATTCTATACACCTTATACACACACAGCCTGCAGCTCATTCTATACACCTTTGTACACACACAAAGCCTGCAGCTCATTCTATACACCTTATACACACACAGCCTGCAGCTCTTTCTATACACCTTATACACACACAGCCTGCAGCTCATTCTATACACCTTATACACACACACAGCCTGCAGCTCATTCTATACACCTTATACACACACAGCCTGCAGCTCATTCTATACACCTAATACACACACAGCCTGCAGCTCATTCTATACACCTTAAACACACACAGGCTGCAGCTCATTCTATACACCTTTTACACACAGACAGCCTGCAGCTCATTCTATACACCTTATACACACACACAGCCTGCAGCTCATTCTATACACCTTATACACATAGCCTGCTAGTAATTATATAAACCTTATACACACACAGCCTGCAGCGCATTCTATACACCTTATACACACACAGCCTGCAGCTCATTCTATACACCTTATACTCACACAGCCTGCAGCTCATTCTATACACCTTATACACACACAGCCTGCAGCTCATTCTATACACCTTATACACACACACAGCCTGCAGCTCATTCTATACACCTTATACACACACAGTCTACTGCTCATTCTATACACCTTATACACACACAGCCTGCAGCTCATTCTATACACCTTATACACACACAGCCTGCAGCTCATTCTATACACCTTATACACACACATAGCCTGCAGCTCATTCTATACACCTTATATACACACACAGCCTGCAGCTCATTCTCTACACCTTATACACACACACAGCCTGCAGCTCATTCTATACACCTTATACACACACTCAGCCTGCAGCTCATTCTACACACCTTATACACACACACAGCCTGCTGCTCATTCTATACACCTTATACACACACAGCCTGCAGCTCATTCTATACACCTTATAAACACACACAGCCTGCAGGTCATTCTATACACCTTATACACACAGCCTGCAGCTCATTCTATACACCTTATACACACACAGCCTGCAGCTCATTCTATACACCTTATACACACACACAGCCTGCAGCTCATTCTCTACACCTTATACACACACACTGCCTGCAGCTCATTCTATACACCTTATACACACACACAGCCTGCAGCTCATTCTATACACCTTATACACACACAGTCTACTGCTCATTCTATACACCTTATACACACACAGCCTGCAGCTCATTCTATACACCTTATACACACACAGCCTGCAGCTCATTCTATATACCTTATACACACACATAGCCTGCAGCTCATTCTATACACCTTATACACACACAGCCTGCAGCTCATTCTATACACCTTATACACAGCCTGCAGCTCATTCTATACACCTTATACACACACAGCCTGCAGCTTATTCTATACACTTTATACACACACAGCCTGTAACTCATTCTATACAACTTATACACACACACAGCCTGAAGCTCATTCTATACACCTTATACACACACACAGCCTGCAGCTCATTCTATACACCTTATACACTCACACAGCCTGCAGCTCACTCTATACACCTTATACACACAGCCTGCAGCTCTTTCTATACACCTTATACACACACAGCCTGCAGCACATTCTATACACCTTTGTACACACACACAGCCTGCAGCTCATTCTATACACCTTATACACAAACACACACACACACACACACACAGCCTACAGCTCATTCTATACACCTTATACACACAGCCTGCAGCTCATTCTATACACCTTATACACACACAGCCTGCCGCTCATTCTATACACCTTATACATACACACAGCCTGCAACTCATTCTATATACCTTATACACAAACACACGCACACACACACACAGCCTACAGCTCATTCTATACACCTTATACACACAGCCTGCAGCTCATTCTATACACCTTATACACACACAGCCTGCCGCTCATTCTATACACCTTATACACACACAGCCTGCCGCTCATTCTATACACCTTATACACACACACAGCCTGCCGCTCATTCTATACACCTTATACACACACACACAGCCTGCAGCTCATTCTTTACAGCTTATACCCACACAGCCTGCAGCTCATTCTATACACCTTATACACACACACAGCCTGCAGCTCATTCTATATACCTTATACACATACACACACAGCCTGCAGCTCATTCTATACATCTTCTACACACAGCCTGCAGCTCATTCTATACCCCTTATTCACACACAGCCTGCAGCTCATTCTATACACCTTATACACACATAGCCTGGCACTCATTCTATACACCTTATACACACACACACAGCCTGCAGCTCATTCTGTACACCATATACACACAGCCTGCAACTCATTCTATACACCTTATACACACACACACACAGCCTGCAGCTCATTCTATACACATTATACACATCCTGCTGCTAATTCTATACACCTTATACACACAGCCTGCAGCTTATTCTATACACCTTATACACACAGCCTGCAGCTCATTCTATACACCTTATACACACACAGCCTGCAGCTCATTCTATACACCATATACACACACATCCTGCTGCTCATTCTATAAACCTTATACACACACACAGTCTGCAGCTCATTCTATACACCTTATACACACACACAGCCTGCAGCACATTCTATATACCTTATACACACACACAGCCTGCAGCTCATTCTATACACCTTATACACACACAGCCTGCAGCTCATTCTATACATCTTATACACACACAGCCTGCAGCTCATTCTATACACTTTATACACACACAGCCTGCAGCTCATTCTATACACCTTATACACACACACAGCCTGCAGCTCATTCTATACACCTTATACACACACCGCCTGCAGCTCACTATATACACCTTATACACACACAGCCTGCAGCTCATTCTATACACCGTATACACACACAGCCTGCAGCTCATTCTATACACCTTATACATACATACAGCCTGCAGCTCATTCTATATACCTTATACACAAACACACACACACACACACACAGCCTGCAGCTCATTCTATACACCTTATACACACAGCCTGCAGCTCATTCTATACACATTATACACACAAAGCCTGCCGCTCATTCTATACACCTTATACACACACACAGCCTGCCGCTCATTCTATACACCTTATACACACACAGCCTGCCGCTCATTCTATACACCTTATACACACACACAGCCTGCCGCTCATTCTATACACCTTATACACACAAACAGCCTGCAGCTCATTCTTTACACCTTATACCCACACAGCCTGCAGCTCATTCTATACACCTTATACTCACACACAGCCTGCTGCTCATTCTATACACCTTATACACACACACAGCCTGCAGCTCATTCTATACACCTTATACATACACACAGCCTGCAGCTCATTCTATATACCTTATACACACACACAGCCTGCAGGTCATTCTCTACACCTTATACACACACACAGCCTGCAGCTCATTCTATATACCTTATACACATACAGACACAGCCTGCAGCTCATTCTATACATCTTCTACACATAGCCTGCAGCTCATTCTATACCCCTTATTCACACACAGCCTGCAGCTCATTCTATACACCTTATTCACACACAGCCTGCAGCTCATTCTATACCCCTTATTCACGCACAGCCTGCAGCTCATTCTATACACCTTATACACACACAGCCTGCTGCTCATTCTATACACCTTATACACACACACAGCCTGCAGCTCATTCTATACACCTTATACATACACACAGCCTGCAGCTCATTCTCTACACCTTATACACACACACAGCCTGCAGCTCATTCTATATACCTTATACACATACACACACAGCCTGCAGCTCATTCTATACATCTTCTACACACAGCCTGCAGCTCATTCTATACCCCTTATTCACACACAGCCTGCAGCTCATTCTATACACCTTATACACACACAGCCTGCCACTCATTCTATACACCTTATAAACACACACAGCCTGTAGCTCATTCTGTACACCATATACACACAGCCTGCCACTCATTCTATACAACTTATACACACACACAGCCTGCAGCTCATTCTGTACACCATATACACACAGCCTGCAACTCATTCTATACACCTTATACACACACACACACAGCCTGCAGCTCATTCTATACACATTATACACACATCTTGCAGCTTATTCTATACACCTTATACACACAGCCTGCAGCTCATTCTATACACCTTAGACACAGCCTGCAGCTCATTCTATACACCTTATACACACACACCGCCTGCAGCTCATTCTATACACTTTATACACACAGCCTGCAGCTCATTCTATACACCTTATACACACACCCGGCAGCTCATTCTATACACCTTATACACACACCCGGCAGCTCATTCTATACACCTTATACACACACACCGCCTGCAGCTCATTCTATACACTTTATACACACACACAGCCTGCAGCTCATTCTATACACCTTATACACACACAGCCTGAAGCTCATTTTATACAACTTATACACACACACAGCCTGCAGCTCATTCTATACACCTTATACACACACAGCCTGCAGCTCATTCTATACACCTTATACATACATACAGCCTGCAGCTCATTCTATATACCTTATACACAAACACACACACACACACACACAGCCTGCAGCTCATTCTATACACCTTATACACACAGCCTGCAGCTCATTCTATACACATTATACACACAAAGCCTGCCGCTCATTCTATACACCTTATACACACAGCCTGCAGCTCATTCTATACACCTTATACACACACAGCCTGCCGCTCATTCTATACACCTTATACACACACAGCCTGCCGCTCATTCTATACACCTTATACACACACACAGCCTGCCGCTCATTCTATACACCTTATACACACACACACAGCCTGCAGCTCATTCTTTACAGCTTATACCCACACAGCCTGCAGCTCATTCTATACACCTTATACACACACACAGCCTGCAGCTCATTCTATATACCTTATACACATACACACACAGCCTGCAGCTCATTCTATACATCTTCTACACACAGCCTGCAGCTCATTCTATACCCCTTATTCACACACAGCCTGCAGCTCATTCTATACACCTTATACACACATAGCCTGGCACTCATTCTATACACCTTATACACACACACACAGCCTGCAGCTCATTCTGTACACCATATACACACAGCCTGCAACTCATTCTATACACCTTATACACACACACACACAGCCTGCAGCTCATTCTATACACATTATACACATCCTGCTGCTAATTCTATACACCTTATACACACAGCCTGCAGCTTATTCTATACACCTTATACACACAGCCTGCAGCTCATT
Source organism: Taudactylus pleione (assembly GCA_031769625.1). Lineage (NCBI taxonomy): Eukaryota > Metazoa > Chordata > Amphibia > Anura > Myobatrachidae > Taudactylus > Taudactylus pleione. The sequence goes on along the minus strand of JAUIMM010000868.1, from coordinate 413,312 downwards.
CTATACACCTTATACACACACAGCCTGCAGCTCATTCTATACACCATATACACACACATCCTGCTGCTCATTCTATAAACCTTATACACACACACAGTCTGCAGCTCATTCTATACACCTTATACACACACACAGCCTGCAGCACATTCTATATACCTTATACACACACACAGCCTGCAGCTCATTCTATACACCTTATACACACACAGCCTGCAGCTCATTCTATACATCTTATACACACACAGCCTGCAGCTCATTCTATACACTTTATACACACACAGCCTGCAGCTCATTCTATACACCTTATACACACACACAGCCTGCAGCTCATTCTATACACCTTATACACACACCGCCTGCAGCTCACTATATACACCTTATACACACACAGCCTGCAGCTCATTCTATACACCGTATACACACACAGCCTGCAGCTCATTCTATACACCTTATACATACATACAGCCTGCAGCTCATTCTATATACCTTATACACAAACACACACACACACACACACAGCCTGCAGCTCATTCTATACACCTTATACACACAGCCTGCAGCTCATTCTATACACATTATACACACAAAGCCTGCCGCTCATTCTATACACCTTATACACACACACAGCCTGCCGCTCATTCTATACACCTTATACACACACAGCCTGCCGCTCATTCTATACACCTTATACACACACACAGCCTGCCGCTCATTCTATACACCTTATACACACAAACAGCCTGCAGCTCATTCTTTACACCTTATACCCACACAGCCTGCAGCTCATTCTATACACCTTATACTCACACACAGCCTGCTGCTCATTCTATACACCTTATACACACACACAGCCTGCAGCTCATTCTATACACCTTATACATACACACAGCCTGCAGCTCATTCTATATACCTTATACACACACACAGCCTGCAGGTCATTCTCTACACCTTATACACACACACAGCCTGCAGCTCATTCTATATACCTTATACACATACAGACACAGCCTGCAGCTCATTCTATACATCTTCTACACATAGCCTGCAGCTCATTCTATACCCCTTATTCACACACAGCCTGCAGCTCATTCTATACACCTTATTCACACACAGCCTGCAGCTCATTCTATACCCCTTATTCACGCACAGCCTGCAGCTCATTCTATACACCTTATACACACACAGCCTGCTGCTCATTCTATACACCTTATACACACACACAGCCTGCAGCTCATTCTATACACCTTATACATACACACAGCCTGCAGCTCATTCTCTACACCTTATACACACACACAGCCTGCAGCTCATTCTATATACCTTATACACATACACACACAGCCTGCAGCTCATTCTATACATCTTCTACACACAGCCTGCAGCTCATTCTATACCCCTTATTCACACACAGCCTGCAGCTCATTCTATACACCTTATACACACACAGCCTGCCACTCATTCTATACACCTTATAAACACACACAGCCTGTAGCTCATTCTGTACACCATATACACACAGCCTGCCACTCATTCTATACAACTTATACACACACACAGCCTGCAGCTCATTCTGTACACCATATACACACAGCCTGCAACTCATTCTATACACCTTATACACACACACACACAGCCTGCAGCTCATTCTATACACATTATACACACATCTTGCAGCTTATTCTATACACCTTATACACACAGCCTGCAGCTCATTCTATACACCTTAGACACAGCCTGCAGCTCATTCTATACACCTTATACACACACACCGCCTGCAGCTCATTCTATACACTTTATACACACAGCCTGCAGCTCATTCTATACACCTTATACACACACCCGGCAGCTCATTCTATACACCTTATACACACACCCGGCAGCTCATTCTATACACCTTATACACACACACCGCCTGCAGCTCATTCTATACACTTTATACACACACACAGCCTGCAGCTCATTCTATACACCTTATACACACACAGCCTGAAGCTCATTTTATACAACTTATACACACACACAGCCTGCAGCTCATTCTATACACCTTATACACACACAGCCTGCAGCTCATTCTATACACCTTATACACACACACAGCCTGAAGCTCATTTTATACAACTTATACACACACACAGCCTGCAGCTCATTCTATACACCTTATACACACACACAGCCTGCAGCTCACTCTATACACCTTATACACACACACAGCCTGCAGCTCATTCTATACACCTTATACACACAGCCTGCAGCTCATTCTATACACCTTATACACACACAGCCTGCAGCTCATTCTATACACCTTATACACACACAGCCTGCAGCTCTTTCTATACACCTTATACACACACAGCCTGCAGCTCATTCTATACACCTTATACACACACACACAGCCTGCAGCTCATTCTATACACCTTATACACACACAGCCTGCAGCTCATTCTATACACCTAATACACACACAGCCTGCAGCTCATTCTATACACCTTAAACACACACAGGCTGCAGCTCATTCTATACACCTTTTACACACAGACAGCCTGCAGCTCATTCTATACACCTTATACACACACACACAGCCTGCAGCTCATTCTATACCCCTTATTCACACACAGCCTGCAGCTCATTCTATACACCTTATACACACACAGCCTGCCACTCATTCTATACATCTTATACACACACAGCCTGCAGCTCATTCTATACACCTTATACACACACAGCCTGCCACTCATTCTATACACCTTATAAACACACACAGCCTGTAGCTCATTCTGTACACCATATACACACAGCCTGCCACTCATTCTATACAACTTATACACACACACAGCCTGCAGCTCATTCTGTACACCATATACACACAGCCTGCAACTCATTCTATACACCTTATACACACACACACACAGCCTGCAGCTCATTCTATACACATTATACACACATCTTGCAGCTTATTCTATACACCTTATACACACAGCCTGCAGCTCATTCTATACACCTTAGACACAGCCTGCAGCTCATTCTATACACCTTATACACACACCCGGCAGCTCATTCTATACACCTTATACACACACACCGCCTGCAGCTCATTCTATACACTTTATACACACACACAGCCTGCAGCTCATTCTATACACCTTATACACACACACAGCCTGAAGCTCATTTTATACAACTTATACACACACACAGCCTGCAGCTCACTCTATACACCTTATACACACACACAGCCTGCAGCTCATTCTATACACCTTATACACACAGCCTGCAGCTCATTCTATACACCTTATACACACACAGCCTGCAGCTCATTCTATACACCTTTGTACACACACAAAGCCTGCAGCTCATTCTATACACCTTATACACACACAGCCTGCAGCTCTTTCTATACACCTTATACACACACAGCCTGCAGCTCATTCTATACACCTTATACACACACACACAGCCTGCAGCTCATTCTATACACCTTATACACACACAGCCTGCAGCTCATTCTATACACCTAATACACACACAGCCTGCAGCTCATTCTATACACCTTAAACACACACAGGCTGCAGCTCATTCTATACACCTTTTACACACAGACAGCCTGCAGCTCATTCTATACACCTTATACACACACACACAGCCTGCAGCTCATTCTATACACCTTATACACATAGCCTGCTAGTAATTATATACACCTTATACACACACAGCCTGCAGCTCATTCTATACACCTTATACATACACAGCCTGCAGCTCATTCTATACACCTTATACTCACACAGCCTGCAGCTCATTCTATACACCTTATACACACACAGCCTGCAGCTCATTCTATACACCTTATACACACACACAGCCTGCAGCTCATTCTATACACCTTATACACACACAGTCTACTGCTCATTCTATACACCTTATACACACACAGCCTGCAGCTCATTCTATACACCTTATACACACACAGCCTGCAGCTCATTCTATACACCTTATACACACACATAGCCTGCAGCTCATTCTATACATCTTATACACACACACAGCCTGCAGCTCATTCTCTACACCTTATACACACACACAGCCTGCAGCTCATTCTATACACCTTATACACACACTCAGCCTGCAGCTCATTCTACACACCTTATACACACACACAGCCTGCTGCTCATTCTATACACCTTATACACACACAGCCTGCAGCTCATTCTATACACCTTATACACACACACAGCCTGCAGGTCATTCTATACACCTTATACACACAGCCTGCAGCTCATTCTATACACCTTATACACACACAGCCTGCAGCTCATTCTATACACCTTATACACACACACAGCCTGCAGCTCATTCTCTACACCTTATACACACACACTGCCTGCAGCTCATTCTATACACCTTATACACACACACAGCATGCAGCTCATTCTATACACCTTATACACACACAGTCTACGGCTCATTCTATACACCTTATACACACACAGCCTGCAGCTCATTCTATACACCTTATACACACACAGCCTGCAGCTCATTCTATATACCTTATACACACACATAGCCTGCAGCTCATTCTATACACCTTATACACACACAGCCTGCAGCTCATTCTATACACCTTATACACAGCCTGCAGCTCATTCTATACACCTTATACACACACAGCCTGCAGCTTATTCTATACACTTTATACACACACAGCATGTAACTCATTCTATACAACTTATACACACACACAGCCTGAAGCTCATTCTATACACCTTATACACACACACAGCCTGCAGCTCATTCTATACACCTTATACACTCACACAGCCTGCAGCTCATTCTATACACCTTATACACACAGCCTGCAGCTCTTTCTATACACCTTATACACACACAGCCTGCAGCACATTCTATACACCTTTGTACACACACACAGCCTGCAGCTCATTCTATACACCTTATACACAAACACACACACACACACACACACACACACAGCCTACAGCTCATTCTATACACCTTATACACACAGCCTGCAGCTCATTCTATACACCTTATACACACACAGCCTGCCGCTCATTCTATACACCTTATACATACACACAGCCTGCAACTCATTCTATATACCTTATACACAAACACACGCACACACACACACACAGCCTACAGCTCATTCTATACACCTTATACACACAGCCTGCAGCTCATTCTATACACCTTATACACACACAGCCTGCCGCTCATTCTATATACCTTATACACATACACACACAGCCTGCAGCTCATTCTATACATCTTCTACACACAGCCTGCAGCTCATTCTATACCCTTATTCACACACAGCCTGCAGCTCATTCTATACACCTTATACACACACAGCCTGCCACTCATTCTATACACCTTATAAACACACACAGCCTGTAGCTCATTCTGTACACCATATACACACAGCCTGCCACTCATTCTATACAACTTATACACACACACAGCCTGCAGCTCATTCTGTACACCATATACACACAGCCTGCAACTCATTCTATACACCTTATACACACACACACACAGCCTGCAGCTCATTCTATACACATTATACACACATCTTGCAGCTTATTCTATACACCTTATACACACAGCCTGCAGCTCATTCTATACACCTTAGACACAGCCTGCAGCTCATTCTATACACCTTATACACACACCCGGCAGCTCATTCTATACACCTTATACACACACACCGCCTGCAGCTCATTCTATACACTTTATACACACACACAGCCTGCAGCTCATTCTATACACCTTATACACACACACAGCCTGAAGCTCATTTTATACAACTTATACACACACACAGCCTGCAGCTCACTCTATACACCTTATACACACACACAGCCTGCAGCTCATTCTATACACCTTATACACACACAGCCTGCAGCTCATTCTATACACCTTTGTACACACACAAAGCCTGCAGCTCATTCTATACACCTTATACACACACAGCCTGCAGCTCTTTCTATACACCTTATACACACACAGCCTGCAGCTCATTCTATACACCTTATACACACACAGTCTACTGCTCATTCTATACACCTTAAACACACACAGCCTGCAGCTCATTCTATACACCTTATACACACACAGCCTGCAGCTCATTCTATACACTTTATACACACACAGCCTGCAGCTCATTCTATACACCTTATACACACAGCCTGCAGCTCATTCTATACACCTTAGACACAGCCTGCAGCTCATTCTATACACCTTATACACACACCCGGCAGCTCATTCTATACACCTTATACACACACACCGCCTGCAGCTCATTCTATACACTTTATACACACACACAGCCTGCAGCTCATTCTATACACCTTATACACACACACAGCCTGAAGCTCATTTTATACAACTTATACACACACACAGCCTGCAGCTCACTCTATACACCTTATACACACACACAGCCTGCAGCTCATTCTATACACCTTATACACACACAGCCTGCAGCTCATTCTATACACCTTTGTACACACACAAAGCCTGCAGCTCATTCTATACACCTTATACACACACAGCCTGCAGCTCATTTTATACAACTTATACACACACACAGCCTGCAGCTCATTCTATACACCTTATACACACACAGCCTGCAGCTCATTCTATACACCTTTGTACACACACACAGCCTGCAGCTCATTCTATACACCTAATACACACACAGCCTGCAGCTCATTCTATACACCTTAAACACACACAGGCTGCAGCTCATTCTATACACCTTTTACACACAGACAGCCTGCAGCTCATTCTATACACCTTATACACACACACACAGCCTGCAGCTCATTCTATACACCTTATACACATAGCCTGCTAGTAATTATATACACCTTATACACACACAGCCTGCAGCTCATTCTATACACCTTATACATACACAGCCTGCAGCTCATTCTATACACCTTATACTCACACAGCCTGCAGCTCATTCTATACACCTTATACACACACAGCCTGCAGCTCATTCTATACACCTTATACACACACACAGCCTGCAGCTCATTCTATACACCTTATACACACACAGTCTACTGCTCATTCTATACACCTTATACACACACAGCCTGCAGCTCATTCTATACACCTTATACACACACAGCCTGCAGCTCATTCTATACACCTTATACACACACATAGCCTGCAGCTCATTCTATACATCTTATACACACACACAGCCTGCAGCTCATTCTCTACACCTTATACACACACACAGCCTGCAGCTCATTCTATACACCTTATACACACACTCAGCCTGCAGCTCATTCTACACACCTTATACACACACACAGCCTGCTGCTCATTCTATACACCTTATACACACACAGCCTGCAGCTCATTCTATACACCTTATACACACACACAGCCTGCAGGTCATTCTATACACCTTATACACACAGCCTGCAGCTCATTCTATACACCTTATACACACACAGCCTGCAGCTCATTCTATACACCTTATACACACACACAGCCTGCAGCTCATTCTCTACACCTTATACACACACACTGCCTGCAGCTCATTCTATACACCTTATACACAAACACAGCATGCAGCTCATTCTATACACCTTATACACACACAGTCTACGGCTCATTCTATACACCTTATACACACACAGCCTGCAGCTCATTCTATACACCTTATACACACACAGCCTGCAGCTCATTCTATATACCTTATACACACACATAGCCTGCAGCTCATTCTATACACCTTATACACACACAGCCTGCAGCTCATTCTATACACCTTATACACAGCCTGCAGCTCATTCTATACACCTTATACACACACAGCCTGCAGCTTATTCTATACACTTTATACACACACAGCATGTAACTCATTCTATACAACTTATACACACACACAGCCTGAAGCTCATTCTATACACCTTATACACACACACAGCCTGCAGCTCATTCTATACACCTTATACACTCACACAGCCTGCAGCTCATTCTATACACCTTATACACACAGCCTGCAGCTCTTTCTATACACCTTATACACACACAGCCTGCAGCACATTCTATACACCTTTGTACACACACACAGCCTGCAGCTCATTCTATACACCTTATACACAAACACACACACACACACACACACACACACAGCCTACAGCTCATTCTATACACCTTATACACACAGCCTGCAGTTCATTCTATACACCTTATACACACACAGCCTGCCGCTCATTCTATACACCTTATACATACACACAGCCTGCAACTCATTCTATATACCTTATACACAAACACACGCACACACACACACACAGCCTACAGCTCATTCTATACACCTTATACACACAGCCTGCAGCTCATTCTATACACCTTATACACACACAGCCTGCCGCTCATTCTATACACCTTATACACACACAGCCTGCCGCTCATTCTATACACCTTATACACACACACAGCCTTCCGCTCATTCTATACACCTTATACACACACACACAGCCTGCAGCTCATTCTTTACAGCTTATACCCACACAGCCTGCAGCTCATTCTATACACCTTATACACACACACAGCCTGCAGCTCATTCTATATACCTTATAAACATACACACACAGCCTGCAGCTCATTCTATACATCTTCTACACACAGCCTGCAGCTCATTCTATACCCCTTATTCACACACAGCCTGCAGCTCATTCTATACACCTTATACACACACAGCCTGCCACTCATTCTATACACCTTATACACACACACACAGCCTGCAGCTCATTCTGTACACCATATACACACAGCCTGCAACTCATTCTATACACCTTATACACACACACACACAGCCTGCAGCTCATTCTATACACATTATACACATCCTGCTGCTAATTCTATACACCTTATACACACACAGCCTGCAGCTTATTCTATACACCTTATACACACAGCCTGCAGCTCATTCTATACACCTTATACACACACAGCCTGCAGCTCATTCTATACACCATATACACACACATCCTGCTGCTCATTCTATAAACCTTAAACACACACACAGTCTGCAGCTCATTCTATACACCTTATACACACACACAGCCTGCAGCACATTCTATATACCTTATACACACACACAGCCTGCAGCTCATTCTATACACCTTATACACACACAGCCTGCAGCTCATTCTATACACTTTATACACACACAGCCTGCAGCTCATTCTATACACCTTATACACACACACAGCCTGCAGCTCATTCTATACACCTTATACACACACCGCCTGCAGCTCACTATATACACCTTATACACAGCCTGCAGCTCATTCTATACACCTTATACACACACAGCCTGCAGCTTATTCTATACACTTTATACACACACAGCCTGTAACTCATTCTATACAACTTATACACACACACAGCCTGAAGCTCATTCTATACACCTTATACACACACACAGCCTGCAGCTCATTCTATACACCTTATACACTCACACAGCCTGCAGCTCATTCTATACACCTTATACACACAGCCTGCAGCTCTTTCTATACACCTTATACACACACAGCCTGCAGGACATTCTATACACCTTTGTACACACACACAGCCTGCAGCTCATTCTATACACCTTATACACAAACACACACACACACACAGCCTACAGCTCATTCTATACACCTTATACACACAGCCTGCAGCTCATTCTATACACCTTATACACACACAGCCTGCCGCTCATTCTATACACCTTATACATACACACAGCCTGCAACTCATTCTATATACCTTATACACAAACACACGCACACACACACACACAGCCTACAGCTCATTCTATACACCTTATACACACACAGCCTGCCGCTCATTCTATACACCTTATACACACACACAGCCTGCCGCTCATTCTATACACCTTATACACACACACACAGCCTGCAGCTCATTCTTTACAGCTTATACCCACACAGCCTGCAGCTCATTCTATACACCTTATACACACACACAGCCTGCAGCTCATTCTATATACCTTATACACATACACACACAGCCTGCAGCTCATTCTATACATCTTCTACACACAGCCTGCAGCTCATTCTATACCCCTTATTCACACACAGCCTGCAGCTCATTCTATACACCTTATACACACACAGCCTGCCACTCATTCTATACACCTTATACACACACACACACACAGCCTGCAGCTCATTCTGTACACCATATACACACAGCCTGCAACTCATTCTATACACCTTATACACACACACACACAGCCTGCAGCTCATTCTATACACATTATACACATCCTGCTGCTAATTCTATACACCTTATACACACACAGCCTGCAGCTTATTCTATACACCTTATACACACAGCCTGCAGCTCATTCTATACACCTTATACACACACAGCCTGCAGCTCATTCTATACACCTTATACACACACACATCCTGCTGCTCATTCTATACACCTTATACACACACAGCCTGCAGCTTATTCTATACACCTTATACACACAGCCTGCAGCTCATTCTATACACCTTATACACACACAGCCTGCAGCTCATTCTATACACCTTATATACACACACATCCTGCTGCTCATTCTATAAACCTTATACACACACACAGTCTGCAGCTCATTCTATACACCTTATACACACACACAGCCTGCAGCACATTCTATATACCTTATACACACACACAGCCTGCAGCTCATTCTATACACCTTATACACACAGCCTGCAGCTCATTCTATACATCTTATACACACACAGCCTGCAGCTCATTCTATACACTTTATACACACACAGCCTGCAGCTCATTCTATACACCTTATACACACACACAGCCTGCAGCTCATTCTATACAACTTATACACACACCGCCTGCAGCTCACTATATACACCTTATACACACACAGCCTGCAGCTCATTCTATACACCGTATACACACACAGCCTGCAGCTCATTCTATACACCTTATACATACATACAGCCTGCAGCTCATTCTATATACCTTATACACAAACACACACACACACACACACACAGCCTGCAGCTCATTCTATACACCTTATACACACAGCCTGCAGCTCATTCTATACACCTTATACACACACAGCCTGCCGCTCATTCTATACACCTTATACACACACACAGCCTGCCGCTCATTCTATACACCTTATACACACACAGCCTGCCGCTCATTCTATACACCTTATACACACACACAGCCTGCCGCTCATTCTATACACCTTATACACACAAACAGCCTGCAGCTCATTCTTTACACCTTATACCCACACAGCCTGCAGCTCATTCTATACACCTTATACATACACACAGCCTGCAACTCATTCTATATACCTTATACACAAACACACGCACACACACACACACAGCCTACAGCTCATTCTATACACCTTATACACACAGCCTGCAGCTCATTCTATACACCTTATACACACACAGCCTGCCGCTCATTCTATACACCTTATACACACACAGCCTGCCGCTCATTCTATACACCTTATACACACACACAGCCTGCCGCTCATTCTATACACCTTATACACACACACACAGCCTGCAGCTCATTCTTTACAGCTTATACCCACACAGCCTGCAGCTCATTCTATACACCTTATACACACACACAGCCTGCAGCTCATTCTATATACCTTATACACATACACACACAGCCTGCAGCTCATTCTATACATCTTCTACACACAGCCTGCAGCTCATTCTATACCCCTTATTCACACACAGCCTGCAGCTCATTCTATACACCTTATACACACACAGCCTGCCACTCATTCTATACACCTTATACACACACACACAGCCTGCAGCTCATTCTGTACACCATATACACACAGCCTGCAACTCATTCTATACACCTTATACACACACACAGCCTGCAGCTCATTCTATACACATTATACACATACTGCTGCTAATTCTATACACCTTATACACACACAGCCTGCAGCTTATTCTATACACCTTATACACACAGCCTGCAGCTCATTCTATACACCTTATACACACACAGCCTGCAGCTCATTCTATACACCATATACACACACATCCTGCTGCTCATTCTATAAACCTTATACACACACACAGTCTGCAGCTCATTCTATACACCTTATACACACACACAGCCTGCAGCACATTCTATATACCTTATACACACACACAGCCTGCAGCTCATTCTATACACCTTATACACACACAGCCTGCAGCTCATTCTATACATCTTATACACACACAGCCTGCAGCTCATTCTATACACTTTATACACACACAGCCTGCAGCTCATTCTATACACCTTATACACACACACAGCCTGCAGCTCATTCTATACAACTTATACACACACCGCCTGCAGCTCACTATATACACCTTATACACACACAGCCTGCAGCTCATTCTATACACCGTATACACACACAGCCTGCAGCTCATTCTATACACCTTATACATACATACAGCCTGCAGCTCATTCTATATACCTTATACACAAACACACACACACACACACACACAGCCTGCAGCTCATTCTATACACCTTATACACACAGCCTGCAGCTCATTCTATACACCTTATACACACACAGCCTGCCGCTCATTCTATACACCTTATACACACACACAGCCTGCCGCTCATTCTATACACCTTATACACACACAGCCTGCCGCTCATTCTATACACCTTATACACACACACAGCCTGCCGCTCATTCTATACACCTTATACACACAAACAGCCTGCAGCTCATTCTTTACACCTTATACCCACACAGCCTGCAGCTCATTCTATACACCTTATACACACACACAGCCTGCTGCTCATTCTATACACCTTATACACACACACAGCCTGCAGCTCATTCTATACACCTTATACATACACACAGCCTGCAGCTCATTCTATATACCTTATACACACACACAGCCTGCAGCTCATTCTCTACACCTTATACACACACACAGCCTGCAGCTCATTCTATATACCTTATACACATACAGACACAGCCTGCAGCTCATTCTATACATCTTCTACACACAGCCTGCAGCTCATTCTATACCCCTTATTCACACACAGCCTGCAGCTCATTCTAAACACCTTATTCACACACAGCCTGCAGCTCATTCTATACCCCTTATTCACACACAGCCTGCTGCTCATTCTATACACCTTATACACACACAGCCTGCTGCTCATTCTATACACCTTATACACACACACAGCCTGCAGCTCATTCTATACACCTTATACATACACACAGCCTGCAGCTCATTCTCTACACCTTATACACACACACAGCCTGCAGCTCATTCTATACACCTTATACACATACACACACAGCCTGCAGCTCATTCTATACATCTTCTACACACAGCCTGCAGCTCATTCTATACCCCTTATTCACACACAGCCTGCAGCTCATTCTATACACCTTATACACACACAGCCTGCCACTCATTCTATACACCTTATACACACACAGCCTGTAGCTCATTCTGTACACCATATACACACAGCCTGCCACTCATTCTATACACCTTATACACACACACAGCCTGCAACTCATTCTATACACCTTATACACACACACACAGCCTGCAGCTCATTCTATACACATTATACACACATCCTGCAGCTTATTCTCTACACCTTATACACACAGCCTGCAGCTCATTCTATACACCTTATACACACACAGCCTGCAGCTCATTCTATACACCATATACACACACAGCCTGCAGCTCATTCTATACACCTTATACACACACACACAGCCAGCAGCTCATTCTTTACACCATATACCCACACAGCCTGCAACTCATTCTATACACCTTATACACACACACAGCCTGCAGCTCATTCTATATACCTTATACACACACAGCCTGCAGCTCATTCTATACACCTTATACACACACAGCCTGCCGCTCATTCTATACACCTTATACACACACAGCCTACAGCTCATTCTATACACCTTATACCCACACAGCCTGCAGCTCATTCTATACACCTTATACACAGCCTGCAGCTCATTCTATATACCTTATACACATACACACACAGCCTGCAGCTCATTCTATACATCTTCTACACACAGCCTGCAGCTCATTCTATACCCCTTATTCGCACACAGCCTGCAGCTCATTCTATACACCTTATACACACACAGCCTGCCACTCATTCTATACACCTTATACACACACACAGCCTGTAGCTCATTCTGTACACCATATACACACAGCATGCCACTCATTCTATACACCTTATACACACACACAGCCTGCAGCTCATTCTGTACACCATATACACACAGCCTGCAACTCATTCTATACACCTTATAAACACACACACACACAGCCTGCAGCTCATTCTATACACCTTATACACACACAGCCTGCAGCTCATTCTATACATCTTATACACACACAACCTGCAGCTCATTCTATACACTTTATACACACACAACCTGCAGCCCATTCTATACACCTTATACAAACAGCCTGCAGCTCATTCTATACACCTTATACACACACACAGCCTGCAGCTCATTCTATACACCTTATACATACACACAGCCTGCAGCTCATTCTATACACCTTATACACACACAGCCTGCAGCTCATTCTATACACCTTATACACACAGCCTGCAGCTCATTCTATACACCTTATACACACAGCCTGCAGCTCCTTCTATACACCTTATACATACACACAGCCTGCAGTTCATTCTATACACCTTATACACACACAGCCAGCAGCTCATTCTATACACCTTATACACACACAGCCTGCAGCTCATTATATACACCTTATACACACACAGCCTGCAGCTCATTCTATACACCTTATACACACACACAGCCTGCAGCTCATTCTATACACCGTATACACACACAGCCTGCAGCTCATTCTATACACCTTATACATACATACAGCCTGCAGCTCATTCTATATACCTTATACACAAACACACACACACACACACACACACAGCCTGCAGCTCATTCTATACACCTTATACACACAGCCTGCAGCTCATTCTATACACCTTATACACACACAGCCTGCCGCTCATTCTATACACCTTATACACACACACAGCATGCCGCTCATTCTATACACCTTATACACACACAGCCTGCCGCTCATTCTATACACCTTATACACACACACAGCCTGCCGCTCATTCTATACACCTTATACACACAAACAGCCTGCAGCTCATTCTTTACACCTTATACCCACACAGCCTGCAGCTCATTCTATACACCTTATACACACACACAGCCTGCTGCTCATTCTATACACCTTATACACACACACAGCCTGCAGCTCATTCTATACACCTTATACATACACAAAGCCTGCAGCTCATTCTATATACCTTATACACACACACAGCCTGCAGCTCATTCTCTACACCTTATACACACACACAGCCTGCAGCTCATTCTATACACCTTATACACATACAGACACAGCCTGCAGCTCATTCTATACATCTTCTACACACAGCCTGCAGCTCATTCTATACCCCTTATTCACACACAGCCTGCAGCTCATTCTATACACCTTATTCACACACAGCCTGCAGCTCATTCTATAACCCTTATTCACACACAGCCTGCAGCTCATTCTATACACCTTATACACACACAGCCTGCTGCTCATTCTATACACCTTATACACACACACAGCCTGCAGCTCATTCTATACACCTTATACATACACACAGCCTGCAGCTCATTCTCTACACCTTATACACACACACAGCCTGCAGCTCATTCTATATACCTTATACACATACACACACAGCCTGCAGCTCATTCTATACATCTTCTACACACAGCCTGCAGCTCATTCTATACCCCTTATTCACACACAGCCTGCAGCTCATTCTATACACCTTATACACACACAGCCTGCCACTCATTCTATACACCTTATACACACACACAGCCTGTAGCTCATTCTGTACACCATATACACACAGCCTGCCACTCATTCTATACACCTTATACACACACACAGCCTGCAGCTCATTCTGTACACCATATACACACAGCCTGCAACTCATTCTATACACCTTATACACACACACACACAGCCTGCAGCTCATTCTATACACATTATACACACATCCTGCAGCTTATTCTATACACCTTATACACACAGCCTGCAGCTCATTCTATACACCTTATACACACACAGCCTGCAGCTCATTCTATACACCATATACACACACAGCCTGCAGCTCATTCTATACACCTTATACACACACAGCCTGCAGCTCATTCTATACACCATATACCCACACAGCCTGCAACTCATTCTATACACCTTATACACACACACAGCCTGCAGCTCATTCTATATACCTTATACACACACAGCCTGCAGCTCATTCTATACACCTTATACACACACAGCCTGCCGCTCATTCTATACACCTTATACACACACAGCCTACAGCTCATTCTATACACCTTATACCCACACAGCCTGCAGCTCATTCTATACACCTTATACACAGCCTGCAGCTCATTCTATATACCTTATACACATACACACACAGCCTGCAGCTCATTCTATACATCTTCTACACACAGCCTGCAGCTCATTCTATACCCCTTATTCGCACACAGCCTGCAGCTCATTCTATACACCTTATACACACACAGCCTGCCACTCATTCTATACACCTTATACACACACACAGCCTGTAGCTCTTTCTGTACACCATATACACACAGCATGCCACTCATTCTATACACCTTATACACACACACAGCCTGCAGCTCATTCTGTACACCATATACACACAGCCTGCAACTCATTCTATACACCTTATAAACACACACACACACAGCCTGCTGCTCATTCTATACACTTTATACACACAGCCTGCAGGTCATTCTATAAACCTTATACACACACACAGCCTGCAGCTCATTCTATACACCTTATACACACACAGCCTGCAGCTCATTCTATACATCTTATACACACACAGCCTGCAGCTCATTCTATACACCTTATACATACACACAGCCTGCAGCTCATTCTACACACCTTATACACACACAGCCTGCAGCTCATTCTATACACCTTATACACACACAGCCTGCAGCTCATTCTATACACCTTATACACACAGCCTGCAGCTCCTTCTATACACCTTATACATACACACAGCCTACAGTTCATTCTATACACCTTATACACACACACAGCCAGCAGCTCATTCTATACACCTTATACACACACAGCCTGCAGCTCATTATATACACCTTATACACACACAGCCTGCAGTTCATTCTATACACCTTATACACACACACTGCCAGCAGCTCTTTCTATACACCTTATACACACACAGCCTGCAGGTCATTATATATACCTTATACTCACACAGCCTGCAGCTCATTCTATACACCACACACACACAGCCTGCAGCTCATTCTATACACCTTATACACACACAGCCTGCAGCTCATTCTATACACCTTATACACACACACAACCTGCAGCTCATTCTATACACCTTATACACACACACAGCCTGCAGCTCATTATATACACCACACACACACAGCCTGCAGCTCATTCTATACACCTTATACACACACAGCCTGCAGCTCATTTTACACACCTTATACACACACAGCCTGCAGCTCATTCTATACACCTTATACACACACAGCCTGCAGCTCATTCTATACACCTTATACACACACAGCCTGCAGCTCATTCTATACATCTTATACACACACAACCTGCAGCTCATTCTATACACTTTATACACACACAACCTGCAGCCCATTCTATACACCTTATACAAACAGCCTGCAGCTCATTCTATACACCTTATACACACACACAGCCTGCAGCTCATTCTATACACCTTATACATACACACAGCCTGCAGCTCATTCTATACACCTTATACACACACAGCCTGCAGATCATTCTATACACCTTATACACACACAGCCTGCAGCTCATTCTATACACCTTATACACACAGCCTGCAGCTCCTTCTATACACCTTATACATACACACAGCCTGCAGTTCATTCTATACACCTTATACACACACACAGCCAGCAGCTCATTCTATACACCTTATACACACACAGCCTGCAGCTCATTATATACACCTTATACACACACAGCCTGCAGCTCATTCTATACACCTTATACACACACACTGCCAGCAGCTCTTTCTATACACCTTATACACACACAGCCTGCAGGTCATTATATACACCTTATACTCACACAGCCTGCAGCTCATTCTATACACCACACACACACAGCCTGCAGCTCATTCTATACACCTTATACACACACAGCCTGCAGCTCATTCTATACACCTTATACACACACAGCCTGCAGCTCATTCTATACACCTTATACTCACACAGCCTGCAGCTCATTCTATACACCACACACACACAGCCTGCAGCTCATTCTATACACCTTATACACACACAGCCTGCAGCTCATTCTTTACAGCTTATACCCACACAGCCTGCAGCTCATTCTATACACCTTATACACACACACAGCCTGCAGCTCATTCTATATACCTTATACACATACACACACAGCCTGCAGCTCATTCTATACATCTTCTACACACAGCCTGCAGCTCATTCTATACCCCTTATTCACACACAGCCTGCAGCTCATTCTATACACCTTATACACACACAGCCTGCCACTCATTCTATACACCTTATACACACACACACAGCCTGCAGCTCATTCTGTACACCATATACACACAGCCTGCAACTCATTCTATACACCTTATACACACACACACACAGCCTGCAGCTCATTCTATACACATTATACACACATGCTGCTGCTAATTCTATACACCTTATACACACACACAGCCTGCAGCTTATTCTATACACCTTATACACACAGCCTGCAGCTCATTCTATACACCTTATACACACACAGCCTGCAGCTCATTCTATACACCATATACACACACATCCTGCTGCTCATTCTATAAACATTATACATACACACAGCCTGCAGCTCATTCTATACACCTTATACACACACACAGCCTGCAGCACATTCTATATACCTTATGCACACACACAGCCTGCAGCTCATTCTATACACCTTATACACACACAGCCTGCAGCTCATTCTATACATCTTATACACACACAGCCTGCAGCTCACTATATACACCTTATACACACACAGCCTGCAGCTCATTCTATACACCGTATACACACACAGCCTGCAGCTCATTCTATACACCTTATACATACACACAGCCTGCAGCTCATTCTATATACCTTATACACAAACACACACACACACACACACACAGCCTGCAGCTCATTCTATACACCTTATACACACAGCCTGCAGCTCATTCTATACACCTTATACACACACAGCCTGCCGCTCATTCTATACACCTTATACACACACACAGCCTGCCGCTCATTCTATACACCTTATACACACACAGCCTGCCGCTCTTTCTATACACCTTATACACACACACAGCCTGACGCTCATTCTATACACCTTATACACACAAATAGCCTGCAGCTCATTCTTTACACCTTATACCGACACAGCCTGCAGCTCATTCTATACACCTTATACACACACACAGCCTGCAGCTCATTCTATATACCTTATACACATACACACACAGCCTGCAGCTCATTCTATACATCTTCTACACACAGCCTGCAGCTCATTCTATACCCCTTATTCACACACAGCCTGCAGCTCATTCTATACACCTTATACACACACAGCCTGCCACTCATTCTATACACCTTATACACACACACAGCCTGTAGCTCATTCTGTACACCATATACACACAGCCTGCCACTCATTCTATACACCTTATACACACACACAGCCTGCAGCTCATTCTGTACACCATATACACACAGCCTGCAACTCAATCTATACACCTTATACACACACACACACAGCCTGCAGCTCATTCTATACACATTATACACACATCCTGCAGCTTATTCTATACACCTTATACACACAGCCTGCAGCTCATTCTATACACCTTATACACACACAGCCTGCAGCTCATTCTATACACCATATACACACACAGCCTGCAGCTCATTCTATACACCTTATACACACACACACAGCCAGCAGCTCATTCTTAACACCATATACCCACACAGCCTGCAACTCATTCTATACACCTTATACACACACACAGCCTGCAGCTCATTCTATATACCTTATACACACACAGCCTGCAGCTCATTCTATACACCTTATACACACACAGCCTGCCGCTCATTCTATACACCTTATACACACACAGCCTACAGCTCATTCTATACACCTTATACCCACACAGCCTGCAGCTCATTCTATACACCTTATACACACACACAGCCTGCAGCTCATTCTTTACACCTTATACCCACACAGCCTGCAGCTCATTCTATACACCTTATACACACACACAGCCTGCAGCTCATTCTATATACCTTATACACATACACACACAGCCTGCAGCTCATTCTATACATCTTCTACACACAGCCTGCAGCTCATTCTATACCCCTTATTCACACACAGCCTGCAGCTCATTCTATACACCTTATACACACACAGCCTGCCACTCATTCTATACACCTTATACACACACACAGCCTGTAGCTCATTCTGTACACCATATACACACAGCATGCCACTCATTCTATACACCTTATACACACACACAGCCTGCAGCTCATTCTGTACACCATATACACACAGCCTGCAACTCATTCTATACACCTTATAAACACACACACACACAGCCTGCAGCTCATTCTATACACCTTATATACACATCCTGCTGCTCATTCTATACACTTTATACACACAGCCTGCAGGTCATTCTATAAACTTATACACACACACAGCCTGCAGCTCATTCTATACACCTTATACACACACAGCCTGCAGCTCATTCTATACATCTTATACACACACAGCCTGCAGCTCATTCTATACACTTTATACACACACAACCTGCAGCCCATTCTATACACCTTATACAAACAGCCTGCAGCTCATTCTATACACCTTATACACACACACAGCCTGCAGCTCATTCTATACACCTTATACATACACACAGCCTGCAGCTCATTCTATACACCTTATACACACATAGCCTGCAGCTCATTCTATACACCTTATACACACACAGCCTGCAGCACATTCTATACACCTTATACACACAGCCTGCAGCTCCTTCTATACACCTTATACATACACACAGCCTGCAGTTCATTCTATACACCTTATACACACACACAGCCAGCAGCTCATTCTATACACCTTATACACACACAGCCTGCAGCTCATTCTATACACCTTATACACACACAGCCTGCAGCTCATTCTATACACCTTATACACACACAGCCTGCAGCTCATTCTATACACCTTATACACACACACAGCCTGCAGCTCATTCTATACACCTTATACACACACACAGCCTGCAGGTCATTATATACACCTTATACTCACACAGCCTGCAGCTCATTCTATACACCACACACACACAGCCTGCAGCTCATTCTATACACCTTATACACACACATAGCCTGCAGCTCATTTTATACACCTTATACACACACACAGCCTGCAGCTCATTCTATACACCTTATACACACACAGCCTGCAGCTCATTCTATACACCTTATACACACACACATCCTGCATCTCATTCTATACACCTTATACACACACAGCCTGCAGCATATTCTATACACCTTATACACACACAGCCTGCAGCTCATTCTATACACCTTATACACACACACAGCCTGCAGCTCATTCTATACACCTAATACACACACACAGCCTGCAGCTCATTCTATACACCTTATACACACACACAGCCTGCAGCTCATTCTATAGACCTTATACACCCAGCCTGCAGCTCATTCTATACACCTTATACATACACAGCCTGCAGCTCATTCTATACACCTTATACACACACACAGCCTGCAGCTCATTCTATACACCTTATACACACACAGCCTGCAGCTCATTCTATACACCTTATACACACACAGCCTGCAGCTCATTCTATACACCTTATGCACACCACAGCCTGCAGCTCATTCTATACACCTTATACACACAGCCTGCAGCTCATTCTATACACCTTATATACACACATCCTGCAGCTCATTCTATACACCTTATACACAGCCTGCAGCTCATTCTATACACCTTATACACACACAGCCTGCAGCTCATTCTATACACTTTATACATACACAGCCTGCAGCTCATTCTATACACCTTATACACACACACCGCCTGCAGCTCATTCTATACACCTTATACACACACACACACAGCCTGCAGCTCATTCTATACACCTTATACACACACACAGCCTAAAGCTCATTTTATACACCTTATACACACACACAGCCTGCAGCTCACTCTATACACCTTATACACACACACAGCCTGAAGCTCATTCTATACACCTTATACACAAAGCCTGCAGCTCATTCTATACACCTTATACACACACAGCCTGCAGCTCATTCTATACACCTTTGTACACACACAAAGCCTGCAGCTCATTCTATACACCTTATACACACACAGCCTGCAGCTCTTTCTATACACCTTATACACACACAGCCTGCAGCTCATTCTATACTCCTTACACACACACAGCCTGCAGCTCATTCTATACACCTTATACACACACAGCCTGCAGCTCATTCTATACACCTAATACACACACAGCCTGCAGCTCATTCTATACACCTTAAACACACACAGCCTGCAGCTCATTCTATACACCTTTTACACACAGACAGCCTGCAGCTCATTCTATACACCTTATACACACACACACACACACACAGCCTGCAGCTCATTCTATACACCTTATACACATAGCCTGCTAGTAATTATATACACCTTATACACACACAGCCTGCAGCTCATTCTATACACCTTATACACACACAGCCTGCAGCTCATTCTATACACCTTATACTCACACAGCCTGCAGCTCATTCTATACACCTTATACACACACAGCCTGCAGCTCATTCTATACACCTTATACACACACAGCCTGCAGCTCATTCTATACACCTTATACACACACAGCCTGCAGCTCATTCTATACACCTTATACACACACATAGCCTGCAGCTCATTCTATACACCTTATACACACACACAGCCTGCAGCTCATTCTCTACACCTTATACACACACACAGCCTGCAGCTCATTCTATACACCTTATACACACACTCAGCCTGCAGCTCATTCTACACACCTTATACACACACACAGCCTGCTGCTCATTCTATACACCTTATACACACACACAGCCTGCAGCTCATTCTATACACCTTATACACACACAGTCTACTGCTCATTCTATACACCTTATACACACACAGCCTGCAGCTCATTCTATACACCTTATACACACACACAGCCTGCAGCTCATTCTATACACCTTATACACACACATAGCCTGCAGCTCATTCTATACACCTTATACACACACAGCCTGCAGCTCATTCTATACACCTTATACACAGCCACAGCCTGCTGCTCATTCTGTACACCTTATACACACACACTGCCTGCAGCTCATTCTATATACCTTATACACATACACACACAGCCTGCAGCTCATTCTATACATCTTCTACACACAGCCTGCAGCTCATTCTATACCCCTTATTCACACACCGCCTGCAGCTCATTCTATACACCTTATACACACACAGCCTGCCATTCATTCTATACACCTTATACACACACACAGCCTGTAGCTCATTCTGTACACCATATACACACAGCCTGCCACTCATTCTATACACCTTAAACACACACAGCCTGCAGCTCATTCTATACACCTTTTACACACAGACAGCCTGCAGCTCATTCTATACACCTTATACACACACACACACACACACAGCCTGCAGCTCATTCTATACACCTTATACACATAGCCTGCTAGTAATTATATACACCTTATACACACACAGCCTGCAGCTCATTCTATACACCTTATACACACACAGCCTGCAGCTCATTCTATACACCTTATACTCACACAGCCTGCCACTCATTCTATACACCTTAAACACACACAGCCTGCAGCTCATTCTATACACCTTTTACACACAGACAGCCTGCAGCTCATTCTATACACCTTATACACACACACACACATACACAGCCTGCAGCTCATTCTATACACCTTATACACATAGCCTGCTAGTAATTATATACACCTTATACACACACAGCCTGCAGCTCATTCTATACACCTTATACACACACAGCCTGCAGCTCATTCTATACACCTTATACTCACACAGCCTGCAGCTCATTCTATACACCTTATACACACACAGCCTGCAGCTCATTCTATACACCTTATACACACACAGCCTGCAGCTCATTCTATACACCTTATACACACACAGCCTGCAGCTCATTCTATACACCTTATACACACACATAGCCTGCAGCTCATTCTATACACCTTATACACACACACAGCCTGCAGCTCATTCTCTACACCTTATACACACACACAGCCTGCAGCTCATTCTATACACCTTATACACACACTCAGCCTGCAGCTCATTCTACACACCTTATACACACACACAGCCTGCTGCTCATTCTATACACCTTATATACACACAGCCTGCAGCTCATTCTATACACCTTATACACACACACAGCCTGCAGGTCATTCTATACACCTTATACACACAGCCTGCAGCTCATTCTATACACCTTATACACACAGCCTGCAGCTCATTCTATACACCTTATACACACACACAGCCTGCAGCTCATTCTCTACACCTTATACACACACACAGCCTGCAGCTCATTCTCTACACCTTATACACACACACAGCCTGCAGCTCATTCTATACACCTTATACACACACTCAGCCTGCAGCTCATTCTACACACCTTATACACACACACAGCCTGCTGCTCATTCTATACACCTTATACACACACACAGCCTGCAGCTCATTCTATACACCTTATACACACACAGTCTACTGCTCATTCTATACACCTTATACACACACAGCCTGCAGCTCATTCTATACACCTTATACACACACACAGCCTGCAGCTCATTCTATACACCTTATACACACACATAGCCTGCAGCTCATTCTATACACCTTATACACACACAGCCTGCAGCTCATTCTATACACCTTATACACAGCCACAGCCTGCTGCTCATTCTGTACACCTTATACACACACACTGCCTGCAGCTCATTCTATATACCTTATACACATACACACACAGCCTGCAGCTCATTCTATACATCTTCTACACACAGCCTGCAGCTCATTCTATACCCCTTATTCACACACCGCCTGCAGCTCATTCTATACACCTTATACACACACAGCCTGCCATTCATTCTATACACCTTATACACACACACAGCCTGTAGCTCATTCTGTACACCATATACACACAGCCTGCCACTCATTCTATACACCTTAAACACACACAGCCTGCAGCTCATTCTATACACCTTTTACACACAGACAGCCTGCAGCTCATTCTATACACCTTATACACACACACACACACACACACAGCCTGCAGCTCATTCTATACACCTTATACACATAGCCTGCTAGTAATTATATACACCTTATACACACACAGCCTGCAGCTCATTCTATACACCTTATACACACACAGCCTGCAGCTCATTCTATACACCTTATACTCACACAGCCTGCCACTCATTCTATACACCTTAAACACACACAGCCTGCAGCTCATTCTATACACCTTTTACACACAGACAGCCTGCAGCTCATTCTATACACCTTATACACACACACACACATACACAGCCTGCAGCTCATTCTATACACCTTATACACATAGCCTGCTAGTAATTATATACACCTTATACACACACAGCCTGCAGCTCATTCTATACACCTTATACACACACAGCCTGCAGCTCATTCTATACACCTTATACTCACACAGCCTGCAGCTCATTCTATACACCTTATACACACACAGCCTGCAGCTCATTCTATACACCTTATACACACACAGCCTGCAGCTCATTCTATACACCTTATACACACACAGCCTGCAGCTCATTCTATACACCTTATACACACACATAGCCTGCAGCTCATTCTATACACCTTATACACACACACAGCCTGCAGCTCATTCTCTACACCTTATACACACACACAGCCTGCAGCTCATTCTATTCACCTTATACACACACTCAGCCTGCAGCTCATTCTACACACCTTATACACACACACAGCCTGCTGCTCATTCTATACACCTTATATACACACAGCCTGCAGCTCATTCTATACACCTTATACACACACACAGCCTGCAGGTCATTCTATACACCTTATACACACAGCCTGCAGCTCATTCTATACACCTTATACACACAGCCTGCAGCTCATTCTATACACCTTATACACACACACAGCCTGCAGCTCATTCTCTACACCTTATACACACACACAGCCTGCAGCTCATTCTATACACCTTATACACACACACAGCCTGCAGCTCATTCTATACACCTTATACACACACAGTCTACTGCTCATTCTATACACCTTATACACACACAGCCTGCAGCTCATTCTATACACCTTATACACACACAGCCTGCAGCTCATTCTATACACCTTATACACACACATAGCCTGCAGCTCATTCTATACACCTTATACACACACAGCCTGCAGCTCATTCTATACACCTTATACACAGCCACAGCCTGCTGCTCATTCTGTACACCTTATACACACACACTGCCTGCAGCTCATTCTATATACCTTATACACATACACACACAGCCTGCAGCTCATTCTATACATCTTCTACACACAGCCTGCAGCTCATTCTATACCCCTTATTCACACACCGCCTGCAGCTCATTCTATACACCTTATACACACACAGCCTGCCACTCATTCTATACACCTTATACACACACACAGCCTGTAGCTCATTCTGTACACCATATACACACAGCCTGCCACTCATTCTATACACCTTATACACACACACAGCCTGCAGCTCATTCTGTACACCATATACACACAGCCTGCAACTCATTCTATACACCTTATACACACACACACAGCCTGCAGCTCATTCTATACACATTATACACACATCCTGCAGCTTATTCTATACACCTTATACACACAGCCTGCAGCTCATTCTATACACCTTATACACACACAGCCTGCAGCTCATTCTATACACCATATACACACACAGCCTGCAGCTCATTCTATACACCTTATACACACACACACAGCCAGCAGCTCATTCTTTACACCATATACCCACACAGCCTGCAACTCATTCTATACACCTTATACACACACACAGCCTGCAGCTCATTCTATATACCTTATACACACACAGCCTGCAGCTCATTCTATACACCTTATACACACACAGCCTGCCGCTCATTCTATACACCTTATACACACACAGCCTACAGCTCATTCTATACACCTTATACCCACACAGCCTGCAGCTCATTCTATACACCTTATACACACACACAGCCTGCAGCTCATTCTTTACACCTTATACCCACACAGCCTGCAGCTCATTCTATACACCTTATACACACACACAGCCTGCAGCTCATTCTATATACCTTATACACATACACACACAGCCTGCAGCTCATTCTATACATCTTCTACACACAGCCTGCAGCTCATTCTATACCCCTTATTCACACACAGCCTGCAGCTCATTCTATACACCTTATACACACACAGCCTGCCACTCATTCTATACACCTTATACACACACACAGCCTGTAGCTCATTCTGTACACCATATACACACAGCATGCCACTCATTCTATACACCTTATACACACACACAGCCTGCAGCTCATTCTGTACACCATATACACACAGCCTGCAACTCATTCTATACACCTTATACACACACACACACAGCCTGCAGCTAATTCTATACACCTTATATACACATCCTGCTGCTCATTCTATACACTTTATACACACAGCCTGCAGGTCATTCTATAAACCTTATACACACACACAGCCTGCAGCTCATTCTATACACCTTATACACACACAGCCTGCAGCTCATTCTATACATCTTATACACACACAGCCTGCAGCTCATTCTATACACTTTATACACACACAGCCTGCAGCCAATTCTATACACCTTATACAAACAGCCTGCAGCACATTCTATACACCTTATACACACACACAGCCTGCAGCTCATTCTATACACCTTATACATACACACAGCCTGCAGCTCATTCTATACACCTTTTACACACACAGCCTGCAGCTCATTCTATACACCTTATACACACACAGCCTGAAGCTCATTCTATACACCTTATACACACTCGCTGCAGCTCCTTCTATACACCTTATACATACACAGCCTGCCGCTCATTCTATACATCTTATACACACACAGCCTGCAGCTCATTCTATACACCTTATACACACACAGCCTGCAGCTCATTCTATACACCTTATACACACACAGCCTGCAGCTCATTCTATACACCTTATACACACACACAGCCAGCAGCTCATTCTATACACCTTAAACACACACAGCCTGCAGGTCATTATATACACCTTATACTCACACAGCCTGCAGCTCATTCTATATACCACACACACACAGCCTGCAGCTCATTCTATACACCTTATACACACACAGCATGCAGCTCATTCTATACACCTTATACACACACACAGCCTGCAGCTCATTCTATACACCTTATACACACACACAGCCTGCAGGTCATTATATACACCTTATACTCACACAGCCTGCAGCTCATTCTATACACCACACACACACACAGCCTGCAGCTCATTCTATACAACTTATACACACACAGCCTGCAGCTCATTTTATACACCTTATACACACACACAGCCTGCAGCTCATTCTATACACCTTATACACACACAGCCTGCAGCTCATTCTATACACCTTATACACACACACATCCTGCATCTCATTCTATACACCTTATACACACACAGCCTGCAGCATATTCTATACACCTTATACACACACAGCCTGCAGCTCATTCTATACACCTTATACACACACAGCCTGCAGCTCATTCTATACACCTAATACACACACACAGCCTGCAGCTCATTCTATACAC
The DNA here is from genome assembly GCA_031769625.1 of Taudactylus pleione. Classification (NCBI taxonomy): domain Eukaryota; kingdom Metazoa; phylum Chordata; class Amphibia; order Anura; family Myobatrachidae; genus Taudactylus; species Taudactylus pleione. The sequence goes on along the minus strand of JAUIMM010000868.1, from coordinate 383,953 downwards.
CTTATACACACACACAGCCTGCCTGCTCATTCTATAGACCTTATACACCCAGCCTGCAGCTCATTCTATACACCTTATACATACACAGCCTGCAGCTCATTCTATACACCTTATACACACACAGCCTGCAGCTCATTCTATACACCTTATACACACACAGCCTGCAGCTCATTCTATACACCTTATACACACACAGCCTGCAGCTCATTCTATACACCTTATGCACACCACAGCCTGCAGCTCATTCTATACACCTTATACACACAGCCTGCAGCTCATTCTATACACCTTATACACACACATCCTGCAGCTCATTCTATACACCTTATACACAGCCTGCAGCTCATTCTATACACCTTATACACACACAGCCTGCAGCTCATTCTATACACCTTATACACACACAGCCTGCAGCTCATTCTATACATCTTATACACACACAGCCTGCAGCTCATTCTATACACTTTATACACACACAGCCTGCAGCCAATTCTATACACCTTATACAAACAGCCTGCAGCACATTCTATACACCTTATACACACACACAGCCTGCAGCTCATTCTATACACCTTATACATACACACAGCCTGCAGCTCATTCTATACACCTTTTACACACACAGCCTGCAGCTCATTCTATACACCTTATACACACACAGCCTGAAGCTCATTCTATACACCTTATACACACTCGCTGCAGCTCCTTCTATACACCTTATACATACACAGCCTGCCGCTCATTCTATACATCTTATACACACACAGCCTGCAGCTCATTCTATACACCTTATACACACACAGCCTGCAGCTCATTCTATACACCTTATACACACACAGCCTGCAGCTCATTCTATACACCTTATACACACACACAGCCAGCAGCTCATTCTATACACCTTAAACACACACAGCCTGCAGGTCATTATATACACCTTATACTCACACAGCCTGCAGCTCATTCTATATACCACACACACACAGCCTGCAGCTCATTCTATACACCTTATACACACACAGCCTGCAGCTCATTCTATACACCTTATACACACACACAGCCTGCAGCTCATTCTATACACCTTATACACACACACAGCCTGCAGGTCATTATATACACCTTATACTCACACAGCCTGCAGCTCATTCTATACACCACACACACACACAGCCTGCAGCTCATTCTATACAACTTATACACACACAGCCTGCAGCTCATTTTATACACCTTATACACACACACAGCCTGCAGCTCATTCTATACACCTTATACACACACAGCCTGCAGCTCATTCTATACACCTTATACACACACACATCCTGCATCTCATTCTATACACCTTATACACACACAGCCTGCAGCATATTCTATACACCTTATACACACACAGCCTGCAGCTCATTCTATACACCTTATACACACACAGCCTGCAGCTCATTCTATACACCTAATACACACACACAGCCTGCAGCTCATTCTATACACCTTATACACACACACAGCCTGCCTGCTCATTCTATAGACCTTATACACCCAGCCTGCAGCTCATTCTATACACCTTATACATACACAGCCTGCAGCTCATTCTATACACCTTATACACACACAGCCTGCAGCTCATTCTATACACCTTATACACACACAGCCTGCAGCTCATTCTATACACCTTATACACACACAGCCTGCAGCTCATTCTATACACCTTATGCACACCACAGCCTGCAGCTCATTCTATACACCTTATACACACAGCCTGCAGCTCATTCTATACACCTTATACACACACATCCTGCAGCTCATTCTATACACCTTATACACAGCCTGCAGCTCATTCTATACACCTTATACACACACAGCCTGCAGCTCATTCTATACACTTTATACATACACAGCCTGCAGCTCATTCTATACACCTTATACACACACACCGCCTGCAGCTCATTCTATACACTTTATACACACACACAGCCTGCAGCTCATTCTATACACCTTATACACACACACAGCCTAAAGCTCATTTCATACACCTTATACACACACACAGCCTGCAGCTCACTCTATCCACCTTATACACACACACAGCCTGCAGCTCATTCTATACACCTTACACACACAGCCTGCAGCTCATTCTATACACCTTATACACACACAGCCTGCAGCTCATTCTATACACCTTTGTACACACACAAAACCTGCAGCTCATTCTATACACCTTATACACACACAGCCTGCAGCTCTTTCTATACACCTTATACACACACAGCCTGCAGCTCATTCTATACTCCTTATACACACACACAGCCTGCAGCTCATTCTATACACCTTATATACACACAGCCTGCAGCTCATTCTATACACCTAATACACACACAGCCTGCAGCTCATTCTATACACCTTTTACACACAGACAGCCTGCAGCTCATTCTATACACCTTATACACACACACACAGCCTGCAGCTCATTCTATACACCTTATACACATAGCCTGCTAGTAATTATATACACCTTATACACACACAGCCTGCAGCTCATTCTATACACCTTATACACACACAGCCTGCAGCTCATTCTATACACCTTATACTCACACAGCCTGCAGCTCATTCTATACACCTTATACACACACAGCCTGCAGCTCATTCTATACACCTTATACACACACACAGCCTGCAGCTCATTCTATACACCTTATACACACACAGTCTACTGCTCATTCTATACACCTTATACACACACAGCCTGCAGCTCATTCTATACACCTTATACACACACAGCCTGCAGCTCATTCTATACACCTTATACACACACATAGCCTGCAGCTCATTCTATACACCTTATACACACACACAGCCTGCAGCTCATTCTCTACACCTTATACACACACACAGCCTGCAGCTCATTCTATACACCTTATACACACACTCAGCCTGCAGCTCATTCTACACACCTTATACACACACAGCCTGCTGCTCATTCTATACACCTTATACACACACAGCCTGCAGCTCATTCTATACACCTTATACACACACACAGCCTGCAGGTCATTCTATACACCTTATACACATAGCCTGCAGCTCATTCTATACACCTTATACACACACAGCCTGCAGCTCATTCTATACACCTTATACACACACACAGCCTGCAGCTCATTCTCTACACCTTATACACACACACAGCCTGCAGCTCATTCTATACACCTTATACACACACACAGCCTGCAGCTCATTCTATACACCTTATACACACACAGTCTTGTGCTCATTCTATACACCTTATACACACACAGCCTGCAGCTCATTCTATACACGTTATACACACACAGCCTGCAGCTCATTCTATACACCTTATACACACACATAGCCTGCAGCTCATTCTATACACCTTATACACACACACAGCCTGCAGCTCATTCTATACACCTTATACACACACAGCCTGCAGCTCATTCTATACACCTTATACACAGCCTGCAGCTCATTCTATACACCTTATACACACACAGCCTGCAGCTCATTCTATACACTTTATACACACACAGCCTGCAGCTCATTCTATACAACTTATACACACACACAGCCTGAAGCTCATTCTATACACCTTATACACACACACAGCCTGCAGCTCATTCTATACACCTTATACACTCACACAGCCTGCAGCTCATTCTATACACCTTATACACACAGCCTGCAGCTCTTTCTATACACCTTATACACACACAGCCTGCAGCACATTCTATACACCTTTGTACACACACACAGCCTGCAGCTCATTCTAAACACCTTATACACACACAGCCTGCAGCTCATTCTATACACCTAATACACACACAGCCTGCAGCTCATTCTATACACCTTTTACACACACACAGCCTGCAGCTCATTCTATACACCATATACACACTCACAGCTTGCAGCTCATTCTACACACCTTATACACACAGCCTGCAGGTAATTATATACACCTTATACACACACAAACTGCAGCTCATTCTATACACCTTATACTCACACAGCCTGCAGCTCATTCTATACACCTTATACACACACAACCTGCAGCTCATTCTATACACCTTATACACACACAGCCTGCAGCTCATTCTATACACCTTATACACACACAGCCTGCAGCTCATTCTATACACCTTATACACACACAGCCTGCCACTCATTCTATACACCTTATACACACACACACAGCCTGCAGCTCATTCTATATACCTTATACACACACACAGCCTGCAGCTCATTCTATATACCTTATATACACACACACAGCCTGCAGCTCATTCTATACCCCTTATACACACACAGCCTGCAGCTCATTCTATACACCTTAAACACACACACACAGCCTGCATCTCATTCTATACACCTTATACACACACAGCCTGCATCTCATTCTATACACCTTATACACACACACAGCCTGCAGCTCATTCTATACACCTTATACACACACAGCCTGCAGCTCACTATATACACCTTATACACACACAGTCTGCAGCTCATTCTATACACTTTATACACACACAGCCTGCAGCTCATTGTATACACCTTATACACACACACAGCCTGCAGCTCACTCTATACACCTTATACACACACACAGCCTGAAGCTCATTCTATACACCTTATACACAAAGCCTGCAGCTCATTCTATACACCTTATACACACACAGCCTGCAGCTCATTCTATACACCTTTGTATACACACAAAGCCTGCAGCTCATTCTATACACCTTATACACACACAGCCTGCAGCTCTTTCTATACACCTTATACACACACAGCCTGCAGCTCATTCTATACTCCTTATACACACACACAGCCTGCAGCTCATTCTATACACCTTATACACACACAGCCTGCAGCTCATTCTATACACCTAATACACACACAGCCTGCAGCTCATTCTATACACCTTAAACACACACAGCCTGCAGCTCATTCTATACACCTTTTACACACAGACAGCCTGCAGCTCATTCTATACACCTTATACACACACACACACACACACACAGCCTGCAGCTCATTCTATACACCTTATACACATAGCCTGCTAGTAATTATATACACCTTATACACACACAGCCTGCAGCTCATTCTATACACCTTATACACACACAGCCTGCAGCTCATTCTATACACCTTATACTCACACAGCCTGCAGCTCATTCTATACACCTTATACACACACAGCCTGCAGCTCATTCTATACACCTTATACACACACAGCCTGCAGCTCATTCTATACACCTTATACACACACAGCCTGCAGCTCATTCTATACACCTTATACACACACATAGCCTGCAGCTCATTCTATACACCTTATACACACACACAGCCTGCAGCTCATTCTCTACACCTTATACACACACACAGCCTGCAGCTCATTCTATACACCTTATACACACACTCAGCCTGCAGCTCATTCTACACACCTTATACACACACACAGCCTGCTGCTCATTCTATACACCTTATACACACACAGCCTGCAGCTCATTCTATACACCTTATACACACACACAGCCTGCAGGTCATTCTATACACCTTATACACACAGCCTGCAGCTCATTCTATACACCTTATACACACACAGCCTGCAGCTCATTCTATACACCTTATACACACACACAGCCTGCAGCTCATTCTCTACACCTTATACACATACACAGCCTGCAGCTCATTCTATACACCTTATACACACACACAGCCTGCAGCTCATTCTATACACCTTATACACACACAGTCTACTGCTCATTCTATACACCTTATACACACACAGCCTGCAGCTCATTCTATACACCTTATACACACACAGCCTGCAGCTCATTCTATACACCTTATACACACACATAGCCTGCAGCTCATTCTATACACGTTATACACACACAGCCTGCAGCTCATTCTATACACCTTATACACAGCCACAGCCTGCTGCTCATTCTGTACACCTTATACACACACACAGCCTGCAGCTCATTCTATATACCTTATACACATACACACACAGCCTGCAGCTCATTCTATACATCTTCTACACACAGCCTGCAGCTCATTCTATACCCCTTATTCACACACCGCCTGCAGCTCATTCTATACACCTTATACACACACAGCCTGCCACTCATTCTATACACCTTATACACACACACAGCCTGTAGCTCATTCTGTACACCATATACACACAGCCTGCCACTCATTCTATACACCTTATACACACACACAGCCTGCAGCTCATTCTATACACCTTATACACACACAGTCTACTGCTCATTCTATACACCTTATACACACTCACAGCTTGCAGCTCATTCTACACACCTTATACACACAGCCTGCAGGTAATTATATACACCTTATACACACACAAACTGCAGCTCATTCTATACACCTTATACTCACACAGCCTGCAGCTCATTCTATACACCTTATACACACACAGCCTGCAGCTCATTCTATACACCTTATACACACACAGCCTGCAGCTCATTCTATACACCTTATACACACACAGCCTGCAGCTCATTCTATACACCTTATACACACACAGCCTGCCACTCATTCTATACACCTTATACACACACACACAGCCTGCAGCTCATTCTATATACCTTATACACACACACAGCCTGCAGCTCATTCTATATACCTTATATACACACACACAGCCTGCAGCTCATTCTATACCCCTTATACACACACAGCCTGCAGCTCATTCTATACACCTTAAACACACACACACAGCCTGCATCTCATTCTATACACCTTATACACACACAGCCTGCATCTCATTCTATACACCTTATACACACACACAGCCTGCAGCTCATTCTATACACCTTATACACACACAGCCTGCAGCTCACTATATACACCTTATACACACACAGTCTGCAGCTCATTCTATACACTTTATACACACACAGCCTGCAGCTCATTGTATACACCTTATACACACACACAGCCTGCAGCTCACTCTATACACCTTATACACACACACAGCCTGAAGCTCATTCTATACACCTTATACACAAAGCCTGCAGCTCATTCTATACACCTTATACACACACAGCCTGCAGCTCATTCTATACACCTTTGTACACACACAAAGCCTGCAGCTCATTCTATACACCTTATACACACACAGCCTGCAGCTCTTTCTATACACCTTATACACACACAGCCTGCAGCTCATTCTATACTCCTTATACACACACACAGCCTGCAGCTCATTCTATACACCTTATACACACACAGCCTGCAGCTCATTCTATACACCTAATACACACACAGCCTGCAGCTCATTCTATACACCTTAAACACACACAGCCTGCAGCTCATTCTATACACCTTTTACACACAGACAGCCTGCAGCTCATTCTATACACCTTATACACACACACACACACACACACACAGCCTGCAGCTCATTCTATACACCTTATACACATAGCCTGCTAGTAATTATATACACCTTATACACACACAGCCTGCAGCTCATTCTATACACCTTATACACACACAGCCTGCAGCTCATTCTATACACCTTATACTCACACAGCCTGCAGCTCATTCTATACACCTTATACACACACAGCCTGCAGCTCATTCTATACACCTTATACACACACAGCCTGCAGCTCATTCTATACACCTTATACACACACAGCCTGCAGCTCATTCTATACACCTTATACACACACATAGCCTGCAGCTCATTCTATACACCTTATACACACACACAGCCTGCAGCTCATTCTCTACACCTTATACACACACACAGCCTGCAGCTCATTCTATACACCTTATACACACACTCAGCCTGCAGCTCATTCTACACACCTTATACACACACACAGCCTGCTGCTCATTCTATACACCTTATACACACACAGCCTGCAGCTCATTCTATACACCTTATACACACATACAGCCTGCAGGTCATTCTATACACCTTATACACACAGCCTGCAGCTCATTCTATACACCTTATACACACACAGCCTGCAGCTCATTCTATACACCTTATACACACACACAGCCTGCAGCTCATTCTCTACACCTTATACACACACACAGCCTGCAGCTCATTCTATATACCTTATACACACACACAGCCTGCAGCTCATTCTATACACCTTATACACACACAGTCTACTGCTCATTCTATACACCTTATACACACACAGCCTGCAGCTCATTCTATACACCTTATACACACACACAGCCTGCAGCTCATTCTATACACCTTATACACACACAGCCTGCAGCTCATTCTATACACCTTATACACAGCCTGCAGCTCATTCTATACACCTTATACACACACAGCCTGCAGCTCATTCTATACACTTTATACACACACAGCCTGCAGCTCATTCTATACAACTTATACACACACACAGCCTGAAGCTCATTCTATACACCTTATACACACACACAGCCTGCAGCTCATTCTATACACCTTATACACTCACACAGCCTGCAGCTCATTCTATACACCTTATACACACAGCCTGCAGCTCTTTCTATACACCTTATACACACACAGCCTGCAGCACATTCTATACACCTTTGTACACACACACAGCCTGCAGCTCATTCTAAACACCTTATACACACACAGCCTGCAGCTCATTCTATACACCTAATACACACACAGCCTGCAGCTCATTCTATACACCTTTTACACACACACAGCCTGCAGCTCATTCTATACACCATATACACACTCACAGCTTGCAGCTCATTCTACACACCTTATACACACAGCCTGCAGGTAATTATATACACCTTATACACACACAAACTGCAGCTCATTCTATACACCTTATACTCACACAGCCTGCAGCTCATTCTATACACCTTATACACACACAGCCTGCAGCTCATTCTATACACCTTATACACACACAGCCTGCAGCTCATTCTATACACCTTATACACACACAGCCTGCAGCTCATTCTATACACCTTATACACACACAGCCTGCCACTCATTCTATACACCTTATACACACACACACAGCCTGCAGCTCATTCTATATACCTTATACACACACACACCTGCAGCTCATTCTATATACCTTATATACACACACACAGCCTGCAGCTCATTCTATACCCCTTATACACACACAGCCTGCAGCTCATTCTATACACCTTAAACACACACACACAGCCTGCATCTCATTCTATACACCTTATACACACACAGCCTGCATCTCATTCTATACACCTTATACACACACACAGCCTGCAGCTCATTCTATACACCTTATACACACACAGCCTGCAGCTCACTATATACACCTTATACACACACAGTCTGCAGCTCATTCTATACACTTTATACACACACAGCCTGCAGCTCATTGTATACACCTTATACACACACACAGCCTGCAGCTCACTCTATACACCTTATACACACACACAGCCTGAAGCTCATTCTATACACCTTATACACAAAGCCTGCAGCTCATTCTATACACCTTATACACACACAGCCTGCAGCTCATTCTATACACCTTTGTACACACACAAAGCCTGCAGCTCATTCTATACACCTTATACACACACAGCCTGCAGCTCTTTCTATACACCTTATACACACACAGCCTGCAGCTCATTCTATACTCCTTATACACACACACACAGCCTGCAGCTCATTCTATACACCTTATACACACACAGCCTGCAGCTCATTCTATACACCTAATACACACACAGCCTGCAGCTCATTCTATACACCTTAAACACACACAGCCTGCAGCTCATTCTATACACCTTTTACACACAGACAGCCTGCAGCTCATTCTATACACCTTATACACACACACACACACACAGCCTGCAGCTCATTCTATACACCTTATACACATAGCCTGCTAGTAATTATATACACCTTATACACACACAGCCTGCAGCTCATTCTATACACCTTATACACACACAGCCTGCAGCTCATTCTATACACCTTATACTCACACAGCCTGCAGCTCATTCTATACACCTTATACACACACAGTCTACTGCTCATTCTATACACCTTATACACACACAGCCTGCAGCTCATTCTATACACCTTATACACACACAGCCTGCAGCTCATTCTATACACCTTATACACACACATAGCCTGCAGCTCATTCTATACACGTTATACACACACAGCCTGCAGCTCATTCTATACACCTTATACACAGCCACAGCCTGCTGCTCATTCTGTACACCTTATACACACACACAGCCTGCAGCTTATTCTATACACCTTATATACACACAGCCAGCAGCTCATTCTATACACCTTATACACACACACAGTCTGCAGCTCATTCTATACAACTTAGACATACACACAGCCTGCAGTTTATTCTATACACCTTATACACACACAGCCTGCAGCTCATTCTATACACCTTATACACACACAGCCTGCAGTTCATTCTATACACCTTATACACACACAGCCTGCAGCTCATTCTATACACCTTATACACACACAGCCTGCAGCTCATTCTATACACCTTATACACACACAGCCTGCAGATCATTCTATACACCTTATACACACACACAGCCTGCAGGTAATTATATACACCTTATACACACACAGCCTGCAGCTCATTCTATACACCTTATACACACACACAGCCTGCAGTTCATTCTATACACCTTATACACACACAGCCTGCAGCTCATTCTATACACCTTAAACACACACAGCCTGCAGCTCATTCTATACACCTTATACACACACAGCCTGCAGCTCATTCTATACACCTTTTACACACAGACAGCCTGCAGCTCATTCTATACACCTTATACACACACACAGCTTGCAGCTCATTCTATACACCTTATACACATAGCCTGCTAGTAATTATATACACCTTATACACACAAAGCCTGCAGCTCATTCTATACACCTTATACACACACAGCCTGCAGCTCATTCTATACACCTTATACTCACACAGCCTGCAGCTCATTCTATACACCTTATACACACACAGCCTGCAGCTCATTCTATACACCTTATACACACACAGCCTGCAGCTCATTCTATACACCTTATACACACACACAGCCTGCAGGTAATTATATACACCTTATACACACACAGCCTGCAGCTCATTCTATACACCTTATACACACACACAGCCTGCAGTTCATTCTATACACCTTATACACACACAGCCTGCAGCTCATTCTATACACCTTATACACACACAGCCTGCAGCTCATTCTATACACCTTATACACACACACAGCCTACAGGTAATTATATACACCTTATACACACACAGCCTGCAGCTCATTCTATACACCTTATACACACACACAGCCTGCAGTTCATTCTATACACCTTATACACACACAGCCTGCAGCTCATTCTATACACCTTATACACACACAGCCTGCAGCTCATTCTATACACCTTATACACACACAGCCTGCAGCTCATTCTATACACCTTTTACACACAGACAGCCTGCAGCTCATTCTATACACCTTATACACACACACAGCCTGCAGCTCATTCTATACACCTTATACACACACAGCCTGCAGCTCATTCTATACACCTTATACTCACACAGCCTGCAGCTCATTCTATACACCTTATACACACACAGCCTGCAGCTCATTCTATACACCTTATACACACACAGTCTACTGCTCATTCTATACACCTTATACACACACAGCCTGCAGCTCATTCTATACACCTTATACACACACAGCCTGCAGCTCATTCTATACACCTTATACACACACATAGCCTGCAGCTCATTATATACACCTTATACACACACAGTCTACTGCTCATTCTATACACCTTATACACACACAGCCTGCAGCTCATTCTATACACCTTATACACACACAGCCTGCAGCTCATTCTATACACCTTATACACACACATAGCCTGCAGCTCATTCTATACACCTTATACACACACACAGCCTGCAGGTCATTCTATACACCTTATACACACATCCTGCATCTCAACCTATACACCTTATACACACACACACACAGCCTGCAGCTCATTCTATACACCTTATACACACATCCTGCTGCTCATTCTATACACTTTATACACACAGCCTGCAGGTCATTCTATAAACCTTATACACACACACAGCCTGCAGCTCATTCTATAGACCTTATACACACACACAGCCTGCAGCTCATTCTATAGACCTTATACACACACAGCCTGCAGCTCATTCTTTACACCTTATTCGCATACACAGCCTGCAGCTCATTCTATACACCTTATACACACACAGCCTGCAGCTCATTCTATACACCTTATACACACACACAGCCTACAGCTCATTCTATACACCTTATACACACACAGCCTGCAGCTCATTCTATACACCTTATACACACACACAGCCTACAGCTCATTCTATACACCTTATACACACACAGCTTGCAGCTCATTCTATACACCTTATACACACACAGCCTGCAGCTCATTCTATACACCTTATACACACACAGTCTGCAGCTCATTCTATACATCTTATACACACACACTGCCTGCAGCTCATTCTATACACCTTATACACACACAGCCTGCAGCTCATTCTATACACCTTATACACACAGCCTGCAGCTCTTTCTATACACCTTATACACACAGCCTGCATCTCATTCTAAACACCTTATACACACACAGCCTGCAGCTCATTCTATACACCTTATACACACACACAGCCTGCAGCTTATTCTATACACCTTATACACACACAGCCAGCAGCTCATTCTATACACCTTATACACACACACAGTCTGCAGCTCATTCTATACAACTTAGACATACACACAGCCTGCATTTCATTCTATAAACATTATACATACACACAGCCTGCTGCTCATTCTATACACCTTATACACACACAGCCTGCAGCTCATTCTATACATCTTATACACACACAGCCTGCAGCTCATTCTATACACCTTATACACACACACAGCCTGCAGTTCATTCTATACACCTTATACACACACAGCCTGCAGCTCATTCTATACACCTTAAACACACACAGCCTGCAGCTCATTCTATACACCTTATACACACACAGCCTGCAGCTCATTCTATACACCTTTTACACACACAGTCTGCAGCTCATTCTATACATCTTATACACACACACTGCCTGCAGCTCATTCTATACACCTTATACACACACAGCCTGCAGCTCATTCTATACACCTTATACACACAGCCTGCAGCTCATTCTATACACCTTATACACACAGCCTGCATCTCATTCTAAACACCTTATACACACACAGCCTGCAGCTCATTCTATACACCTTATACACACACACAGCCTGCAGCTTATTCTATACACCTTATACACACACAGCCAGCAGCTCATTCTATACACCTTATACACACACACAGTCTGCAGCTCATTCTATACAACTTAGACATACACACAGCCTGCATTTCATTCTATAAACCTTATACATACACACAGCCTGCTGCTCATTCTATACACCTTATACACACACAGCGTGCAGCTCATTCTATACATCTTATACACACACAGCCTGCAGCTCATTCTATACACCTTATACACACACACAGCCTGCAGTTCATTCTATACACCTTATACACACACAGCCTGCAGCTCATTCTATACACCTTATACACACAGCCTGCATCTCATTCTAAACACCTTATACACACACAGCCTGCAGCTCATTCTATACACCTTATACACACACACAGCCTGCAGCTTATTCTATACACCTTATACACACACAGCCAGCAGCTCATTCTATACACCTTATACACACACACAGTCTGCAGCTCATTCTATACAACTTAGACATACACACAGCCTGCATTTCATTCTATAAACCTTATACATACACACAGCCTGCTGCTCATTCTATACACCTTATACACACACAGCCTGCAGCTCATTCTATACATCTTATACACACACAGCCTGCAGCTCATTCTATACACCTTATACACACACACAGCCTGCAGCTTATTCTATACACCTTATATACACACAGCCAGCAGCTCATTCTATACACCTTATACACACACACAGTCTGCAGCTCATTCTATACAACTTAGACATACACACAGCCTGCAGTTTATTCTATACACCTTATACACACACAGCCTGCAGCTCATTCTATACACCTTATACACACACAGCCTGCAGTTCATTCTATACACCTTATACACACACAGCCTGCAGCTCATTCTATACACCTTATACACACACAGCCTGCAGCTCATTCTATACACCTTATACACACACAGCCTGCAGATCATTCTATACACCTTATACACACACACAGCCTGCAGGTAATTATATACACCTTATACACACACAGCCTGCAGCTCATTCTATACACCTTATACACACACACAGCCTGCAGTTCATTCTATACACCTTATACACACACAGCCTGCAGCTCATTCTATACACCTTAAACACACACAGCCTGCAGCTCATTCTATACACCTTATACACACACAGCCTGCAGCTCATTCTATACACCTTTTACACACAGACAGCCTGCAGCTCATTCTATACACCTTATACACACACACAGCTTGCAGCTCATTCTATACACCTTATACACATAGCCTGCTAGTAATTATATACACCTTATACACACAAAGCCTGCAGCTCATTCTATACACCTTATACACACACAGCCTGCAGCTCATTCTATACACCTTATACTCACACAGCCTGCAGCTCATTCTATACACCTTATACACACACAGCCTGCAGCTCATTCTATACACCTTATACACACACAGCCTGCAGCTCATTCTATACACCTTATACACACACACAGCCTGCAGGTAATTATATACACCTTATACACACACAGCCTGCAGCTCATTCTATACACCTTATACACACACACAGCCTGCAGTTCATTCTATACACCTTATACACACACAGCCTGCAGCTCATTCTATACACCTTATACACACACAGCCTGCAGCTCATTCTATACACCTTATACACACACACAGCCTACAGGTAATTATATACACCTTATACACACACAGCCTGCAGCTCATTCTATACACCTTATACACACACACAGCCTGCAGTTCATTCTATACACCTTATACACACACAGCCTGCAGCTCATTCTATACACCTTATACACACACAGCCTGCAGCTCATTCTATACACCTTATACACACACAGCCTGCAGCTCATTCTATACACCTTTTACACACAGACAGCCTGCAGCTCATTCTATACACCTTATACACACACACAGCCTGCAGCTCATTCTATACACCTTATACACACACAGCCTGCAGCTCATTCTATACACCTTATACTCACACAGCCTGCAGCTCATTCTATACACCTTATACACACACAGCCTGCAGCTCATTCTATACACCTTATACACACACAGTCTACTGCTCATTCTATACACCTTATACACACACAGCCTGCAGCTCATTCTATACACCTTATACACACACAGCCTGCAGCTCATTCTATACACCTTATACACACACATAGCCTGCAGCTCATTATATACACCTTATACACACACAGTCTACTGCTCATTCTATACACCTTATACACACACAGCCTGCAGCTCATTCTATACACCTTATACACACACAGCCTGCAGCTCATTCTATACACCTTATACACACACATAGCCTGCAGCTCATTCTATACACCTTATACACACACACAGCCTGCAGGTCATTCTATACACCTTATACACACATCCTGCATCTCAACCTATACACCTTATACACACACACACACAGCCTGCAGCTCATTCTATACACCTTATACACACATCCTGCTGCTCATTCTATACACTTTATACACACAGCCTGCAGGTCATTCTATAAACCTTATACACACACACAGCCTGCAGCTCATTCTATAGACCTTATACACACACACAGCCTGCAGCTCATTCTATAGACCTTATACACACACAGCCTGCAGCTCATTCTTTACACCTTATTCGCATACACAGCCTGCAGCTCATTCTATACACCTTATACACACACAGCCTGCAGCTCATTCTATACACCTTATACACACACACAGCCTACAGCTCATTCTATACACCTTATACACACACAGCCTGCAGCTCATTCTATACACCTTATACACACACACAGCCTACAGCTCATTCTATACACCTTATACACACACAGCTTGCAGCTCATTCTATACACCTTATACACACACAGCCTGCAGCTCATTCTATACACCTTATACACACACAGTCTGCAGCTCATTCTATACATCTTATACACACACACTGCCTGCAGCTCATTCTATACACCTTATACACACACAGCCTGCAGCTCATTCTATACACCTTATACACACAGCCTGCAGCTCTTTCTATACACCTTATACACACAGCCTGCATCTCATTCTAAACACCTTATACACACACAGCCTGCAGCTCATTCTATACACCTTATACACACACACAGCCTGCAGCTTATTCTATACACCTTATACACACACAGCCAGCAGCTCATTCTATACACCTTATACACACACACAGTCTGCAGCTCATTCTATACAACTTAGACATACACACAGCCTGCATTTCATTCTATAAACATTATACATACACACAGCCTGCTGCTCATTCTATACACCTTATACACACACAGCCTGCAGCTCATTCTATACATCTTATACACACACAGCCTGCAGCTCATTCTATACACCTTATACACACACACAGCCTGCAGTTCATTCTATACACCTTATACACACACAGCCTGCAGCTCATTCTATACACCTTAAACACACACAGCCTGCAGCTCATTCTATACACCTTATACACACACAGCCTGCAGCTCATTCTATACACCTTTTACACACACAGTCTGCAGCTCATTCTATACATCTTATACACACACACTGCCTGCAGCTCATTCTATACACCTTATACACACACAGCCTGCAGCTCATTCTATACACCTTATACACACAGCCTGCAGCTCATTCTATACACCTTATACACACAGCCTGCATCTCATTCTAAACACCTTATACACACACAGCCTGCAGCTCATTCTATACACCTTATACACACACACAGCCTGCAGCTTATTCTATACACCTTATACACACACAGCCAGCAGCTCATTCTATACACCTTATACACACACACAGTCTGCAGCTCATTCTATACAACTTAGACATACACACAGCCTGCATTTCATTCTATAAACCTTATACATACACACAGCCTGCTGCTCATTCTATACACCTTATACACACACAGCGTGCAGCTCATTCTATACATCTTATACACACACAGCCTGCAGCTCATTCTATACACCTTATACACACACACAGCCTGCAGTTCATTCTATACACCTTATACACACACAGCCTGCAGCTCATTCTATACACCTTAAACACACACAGCCTGCAGCTCATTCTATACACCTTATACACACACAGCCTGCAGCTCATTCTATACACCTTTTACACACAGACAGCCTGCAGCTCATTCTATACACCTTATACACACACACAGCCTGCAGCTCATTCTATACACCTTATACACATAGCCTGCTAGTAATTATATACACCTTATACACACACAGCCTGCAGCTCATTCTATACACCTTATACACACACAGCCTGCAGCTCATTCTATACACCTTATACACACACAGCCTGCAGCTCATTCTATACACCTTATACACACACAGTCTGCAGCTCATTCTATACATCTTATACACACACACTGCCTGCAGCTCATTCTATACACCTTATACACACACAGCCTGCAGCTCATTCTATACACCTTATACACACAGCCTGCAGCTCATTCTATACACCTTATACACACAGCCTGCATCTCATTCTAAACACCTTATACACACACAGCCTGCAGCTCATTCTATACACCTTATACACACACACAGCCTGCAGCTTATTCTATACACCTTATACACACACAGCCAGCAGCTCATTCTATACACCTTATACACACACACAGTCTGCAGCTCATTCTATACAACTTAGACATACACACAGCCTGCATTTCATTCTATAAACCTTATACACACACAGTCTACTGCTCATTCTATACACCTTATACACACACAGCCTGCAGCTCATTCTATACACCTTATACACACACAGCCTGCAGCTCATTCTATACACCTTATACACACACATAGCCTGCAGCTCATTATATACACCTTATACACACACAGTCTACTGCTCATTCTATACACCTTATACACACACAGCCTGCAGCTCATTCTATACACCTTATACACACACAGCCTGCAGCTCATTCTATACACCTTATACACACACATAGCCTGCAGCTCATTCTATACACCTTATACACACACACAGCCTGCAGGTCATTCTATACACCTTATACACACATCCTGCATCTCAACCTATACACCTTATACACACACACACACAGCCTGCAGCTCATTCTATACACCTTATACACACATCCTGCTGCTCATTCTATACACTTTATACACACAGCCTGCAGGTCATTCTATAAACCTTATACACACACACAGCCTGCAGCTCATTCTATACACCTTATACACACACACAGCCTGCAGCTCATTCTATAGACCTTATACACACACAGCCTGCAGCTCATTCTTTACACCTTATTCGCATACACAGCCTGCAGCTCATTCTATACACCTTATACACACACAGCCTGCAGCTCATTCTATACACCTTATACACACACACAGCCTACAGCTCATTCTATACACCTTATACACACACAGCCTGCAGCTCATTCTATACACCTTATACACACACACAGCCTACAGCTCATTCTATACACCTTATACACACACAGCTTGCAGCTCATTCTATACACCTTATACACACACAGCCTGCAGCTCATTCTATACACCTTATACACACACAGTCTGCAGCTCATTCTATACATCTTATACACACACACTGCCTGCAGCTCATTCTATACACCTTATACACACACAGCCTGCAGCTCATTCTATACACCTTATACACACAGCCTGCAGCTCATTCTATACACCTTATACACACAGCCTGCATCTCATTCTAAACACCTTATACACACACAGCCTGCAGCTCATTCTATACACCTTATACACACACACAGCCTGCAGCTTATTCTATACACCTTATACACACACAGCCAGCAGCTCATTCTATACACCTTATACACACACACAGTCTGCAGCTCATTCTATACAACTTAGACATACACACAGCCTGCATTTCATTCTATAAACCTTATACATACACACAGCCTGCTGCTCATTCTATACACCTTATACACACACAGCCTGCAGCTCATTCTATACATCTTATACACACACAGCCTGCAGCTCATTCTATACACCTTATACACACACACAGCCTGCAGTTCATTCTATACACCTTATACACACACAGCCTGCAGCTCATTCTATACACCTTAAACACACACAGCCTGCAGCTCATTCTATACACCTTATACACACACAGCCTGCAGCTCATTCTATACACCTTTTACACACACAGTCTGCAGCTCATTCTATACATCTTATACACACACACTGCCTGCAGCTCATTCTATACACCTTATACACACACAGCCTGCAGCTCATTCTATACACCTTATACACACAGCCTGCAGCTCATTCTATACACCTTATACACACAGCCTGCATCTCATTCTAAACACCTTATACACACACAGCCTGCAGCTCATTCTATACACCTTATACACACACACAGCCTGCAGCTTATTCTATACACCTTATACACACACAGCCAGCAGCTCATTCTATACACCTTATACACACACACAGTCTGCAGCTCATTCTATACAACTTAGACATACACACAGCCTGCATTTCATTCTATAAACCTTATACATACACACAGCCTGCTGCTCATTCTATACACCTTATACACACACAGCGTGCAGCTCATTCTATACATCTTATACACACACAGCCTGCAGCTCATTCTATACACCTTATACACACACACAGCCTGCAGTTCATTCTATACACCTTATACACACACAGCCTGCAGCTCATTCTATACACCTTAAACACACACAGCCTGCAGCTCATTCTATACACCTTATACACACACAGCCTGCAGCTCATTCTATACACCTTTTACACACAGACAGCCTGCAGCTCATTCTATACACCTTATACACACACACAGCCTGCAGCTCATTCTATACACCTTATACACATAGCCTGCTAGTAATTATATACACCTTATACACACACAGCCTGCAGCTCATTCTATACACCTTATACACACACAGCCTGCAGCTTATTCTATACACCTTATACACACACAGCCTGCAGCTCATTCTATACACCTTATACACACACAGTCTGCAGCTCATTCTATACATCTTATACACACACACTGCCTGCAGCTCATTCTATACACCTTATACACACACAGCCTGCAGCTCATTCTCTACACCTTATACACACACACAGCCTGCTGCTCATTCTATACACCTTATACACACACAGCCTGCAGCTCATTCTATACATCTTAAACACACACAGCCTGCAGCTCATTCTATACACCTTATACACACACACAGCCTGCAGCTTATTCTATACACCTTATACACACACAGCCAGCAGCTCATTCTATACACCTTATACACACACACAGTCTGCAGCTCATTCTATACAACTTAGACATATACACAGCCTGCAGTTCATTCTATACACCTTATACACACACAGCCTGCAGCTTATTCTATACACCTTATACACACACACAGCCTGCAGTTCATTCTATACACCTTATACACACACAGCCTGCAGCTCATTCTATACACCTTATACACACACAGCCTGCAGCTCATTCTATACACCTTATACACACACAGCCTGCAGCTCATTCTATACACCTTATACACACACACAGCCTGCAGATAATTATATACACCTTATACACACACAGCCTGCAGCTCATTCTATACACCTTATACACACACACAGCCTGCAGTTCATTCTATACACCTTATACACACACAGCCTGCAGCTCATTCTATACACCTTAAACACACACAGCCTGCAGCTCATTCTATACACCTTATACACACACAGCCTGCAGCTCATTCTATACACCTTTTACACACAGACAGCCTGCAGCTCATTCTATACACCTTATACACACACACACAGCCTGCAGCTCATTCTATACACCTTATACACATAGCCTGCTAGTAATTATATACACCTTATACACACACAGCCTGCAGCTCATTCTATACACTTTATACACACACAGCCTGCAGCTCATTCTATACACCTTATACTCACACAGCCTGCAGCTCATTCTATACACCTTATACACACACAGCCTGCAGCTCATTCTATACACCTTATACACACACAGCCTGCAGCTCATTCTATACACCTTATACACACACATAGCCTGCAGCTCATTATATACACCTTATACACACACAGTCTACTGCTCATTCTATACACCTTATACACACACAGCCTGCAGCTCATTCTATACACCTTATACACACACAGCCTGCAGCTCATTCTATACACCTTATACACACACATAGCCTGCAGCTCATTCTATACACCTTATACACACACACAGCCTGCAGGTCATTCTATACACCTTATACACACATCCTGCATTTCAACCTATACACCTTATACACACACACACAGCCTGCAGCTCATTCTATACACCTTATACACACATCCTGCTGCTCATTCTATACACTTTATACACACAGCCTGCAGGTCATTCTATAAACCTTATACACACACACAGCCTGCAGCTCATTCTATACACCTTATACACACACACACAGCCTGCAGCTCATTCTATAGACCTTATACACACACAGCCTGCAGCTCATTCTTTACACCTTATTCGCATACACAGCCTGCAGCTCATTCTATACACCTTATACACACACAGCCTGCAGCTCATTCTATACACCTTATACACACACACAGCCTACAGCTCATTCTATACACCTTATACACACACAGCCTGCAGCTCATTCTATACACCTTATACACACACACAGCCTACAGCTCATTCTATACACCTTATACACACACAGCTTGCAGCTCATTCTATACACCTTATACATACACAGTCTGCAGCTCATTCTATACATCTTATACACACACACTGCCTGCAGCTCATTCTATACACCTTATACACACACAGCCTGCAGCTCATTCTATACACCTTATACACACAGCCTGCAGCTCATTCTATACACCTTATACACACAGCCTGCATCTCATTCTAAACACCTTATACACACACAGCCTGCAGCTCATTCTATACACCTTATACACACACACAGCCTGCAGCTTATTCTATACACCTTATACACACACAGCCAGCAGCTCATTCTATACACCTTATACACACACACAGTCTGCAGCTCATTCTATACAACTTAGACATACACACAGCCTGCATTTCATTCTATAAACCTTATACATACACACAGCCTGCTGCTCATTCTATACACCTTATACACACACAGCCTGCAGCTCATTCTATACATCTTATACACACACAGCCTGCAGCTCATTCTATACACCTTATACACACACACAGCCTGCAGCTTATTCTATACACCTTATACACACACAGCCAGCAGCTCATTCTATACACCTTATACACACACACAGCATGCAGCTCATTCTATACACCTTATACACACACAGTCTGCAGCTCATTCTATACATCTTATACACACACACTGCCTGCAGCTCATTCTATACACCTTATACACACACAGCCTGCAGCTCATTCTATACACCTTATACACACAGCCTGCAGCTCATTCTATACACCTTATACACACAGCCTGCATCTCATTCTAAACACCTTATACACACACAGCCTGCAGCTCATTCTATACACCTTATACACACACACAGCCTGCAGCTTATTCTATACACCTTATACACACACAGCCAGCAGCTCATTCTATACACCTTATACACACACACAGTCTGCAGCTCATTCTATACAACTTAGACATACACACAGCCTGCATTTCATTCTATAAACCTTATACATACACACAGCCTGCTGCTCATTCTATACACCTTATACACACACAGCCTGCAGCTCATTCTATACATCTTATACACACACAGCCTGCAGCTCATTCTATACACCTTATACACACACACAGCCTGCAGCTTATTCTATACACCTTATATACACACAGCCAGCAGCTCATTCTATACACCTTATACACACACACAGTCTGCAGCTCATTCTATACAACTTAGACATACACACAGCCTGCAGTTTATTCTATACACCTTATACACACACAGCCTGCAGCTCATTCTATACACCTTATACACACACAGCCTGCAGTTCATTCTATACACCTTATACACACACAGCCTGCAGCTCATTCTATACACCTTATACACACACAGCCTGCAGCTCATTCTATACACCTTATACACACACAGCCTGCAGATCATTCTATACACCTTATACACACACACAGCCTGCAGGTAATTATATACACCTTATACACACACAGCCTGCAGCTCATTCTATACACCTTATACACACACACAGCCTGCAGTTCATTCTATACACCTTATACACACACAGCCTGCAGCTCATTCTATACACCTTAAACACACACAGCCTGCAGCTCATTCTATACACCTTATACACACACAGCCTGCAGCTCATTCTATACACCTTTTACACACAGACAGCCTGCAGCTCATTCTATACACCTTATACACACACACAGCTTGCAGCTCATTCTATACACCTTATACACATAGCCTGCTAGTAATTATATACACCTTATACACACAAAGCCTGCAGCTCATTCTATACACCTTATACACACACAGCCTGCAGCTCATTCTATACACCTTATACTCACACAGCCTGCAGCTCATTCTATACACCTTATACACACACAGCCTGCAGCTCATTCTATACACCTTATACACACACAGCCTGCAGCTCATTCTATACACCTTATACACACACACAGCCTGCAGGTAATTATATACACCTTATACACACACAGCCTGCAGCTCATTCTATACACCTTATACACACACAGCCTGCAGTTCATTCTATACACCTTATACACACACAGCCTGCAGCTCATTCTATACACCTTAAACACACACAGCCTGCAGCTCATTCTATACACCTTATACACACACAGCCTGCAGCTCATTCTATACACCTTTTACACACAGACAGCCTGCAGCTCATTCTATACACCTTATACACACACACAGCCTGCAGCTCATTCTATACACCTTATACACATAGCCTGCTAGTAATTATATACACCTTATACACACACAGCCTGCAGCTCATTCTATACACCTTATACACACACAGCCTGCAGCTCATTCTATACACCTTATACTCACACAGCCTGCAGCTCATTCTATACACCTTATACACACACAGCCTGCAGCTCATTCTATACACCTTATACACACACAGCCTGCAGCTCATTCTATACACCTTATACACACACATCGCCTGCAGCTCATTCTATACACGTTATACACACACAGTCTACTGCTCATTCTATACACCTTATACACACACAGCCTGCAGCTCATTCTATACACCTTATACACACACAGCCTGCAGCTCATTCTATACACCTTATACACACACATAGCCTGCAGCTCATTCTATACACCTTATACACACACACAGCCTGCAGCTCATTTTATACACCTTATACACACACAGCCTGCAGCTCATTCTATACACCTTATACACACACATAGCCTGCAGCTCATTCTATACACCTTATACACACACTCAGCCTGCAGCTCATTCTACACACCTTATACACACACACAGCCTGCTGCTCATTCTATACACCTTATACACACACAGCCTGCAGCTCATTCTATACACCTTATACACACACACAGCCTGCAGGTCATTCTATACACCTTATACACACATCCTGCATCTCAACCTATACACCTTATACACACACACACACAGCCTGCAGCTCATTCTATACACCTTATACACACATCCTGCTGCTCATTCTATACACTTTATACACACAGCCTGCAGGTCATTCTATAAACCTTATACACACACACAGCCTGCAGCTCATTCTATACACCTTATACACACACACAGCCTGCAGCTCATTCTATAGACCTTATACACACACAGCCTGCAGCTCATTCTTTACACCTTATTCGCATACACAGCCTGCAGCTCATTCTATACACCTTATACACACACAGCCTGCAGCTCATTCTATACACCTTATACACACACACAGCCTACAGCTCATTCTATACACCTTATACACACACAGCCTGCAGCTCATTCTATACACCTTATACACACACACAGCCTACAGCTCATTCTATACACCTTATACACACACAGCTTGCAGCTCATTCTATACACCTTATACACACACAGTCTGCAGCTCATTCTATACATCTTATACACACACACTGCCTGCAGCTCATTCTATACACCTTATACACACACAGCCTGCAGCTCATTCTATACACCTTATACACACAGCCTGCAGCTCATTCTATACACCTTATACACACAGCCTGCATCTCATTCTAAACACCTTATACACACATAGCCTGCAGCTCATTCTATACACCTTATACACACACACAGCCTGCAGCTTATTCTATACACCTTATACACACACAGCCAGCAGCTCATTCTATACACCTTATACACACACACAGTCTGCAGCTCATTCTATACAACTTAGACATACACACAGCCTGCATTTCATTCTATAAACCTTATACATACACACAGCCTGCTGCTCATTCTATACACCTTATACACACACAGCCTGCAGCTCATTCTATACATCTTATACACACACAGCCTGCAGCTCATTCTATACACCTTATACACACACACAGCCTGCAGCTTATTCTATACACCTTATACACACACAGCCAGCAGCTCATTCTATACACCTTATACACACACACAGCCTGCAGCTCATTCTATACACCTTATACACACACAGTCTGCAGCTCATTCTAAACATCTTATACACACACACTGCCTGCAGCTCATTCTATACACCTTATACACACACAGCCTGCAGCTCATTCTATACACCTTATACACACAGCCTGCAGCTCATTCTATACACCTTATACACACAGCCTGCATCTCATTCTAAACACCTTATACACACACAGCCTGCAGCTCATTCTATACACCTTATACACACACACAGCCTGCAGCTTATTCTATACACCTTATACACACACAGCCAGCAGCTCATTCTATACACCTTATACACACACACAGTCTGCAGCTCATTCTATACAACTTAGACATACACACAGCCTGCATTTCATTCTATAAACCTTATACATACACACAGCCTGCTGCTCATTCTATACACCTTATACACACACAGCCTGCAGCAAATTCTATACATCTTATACACACACAGCCTGCAGCTCATTCTATACACCTTATACACACACACAGCCTGCAGCTTATTCTATACACCTTATATACACACAGCCAGCAGCTCATTCTATACACCTTATACACACACACAGTCTGCAGCTCATTCTATACAACTTAGACATACACACAGCCTGCAGTTCATTCTATACACCTTATACACACACAGCCTGCAGCTCATTCTATACACCTTATACACACACACACAGCCTGCAGTTCATTCTATACACCTTATACACACACAGCCTGCAGCTCATTCTATACACCTTATACACACACAGCCTGCAGCTCATTCTATACACCTTATACACACACAGCCTGCAGCTCATTCTATACACCTTATATACACACACAGCCTGCAGGTAATTATATACACCTTATACACACACAGCCTGCAGCTCATTCTATACACCTTATACACACACACAGCCTGCAGTTCATTCTATACACCTTATACACACACAGCCTGCAGCTCATTCTATACACCTTAAACACACACAGCCTGCAGCTCATTCTATACACCTTATACACACACAGCCTGCAGCTCATTCTATACACCTTTTACACACAGACAGCCTGCAGCTCATTCTATACACCTTATACACACACACAGCCTGCAGCTCATTCTATACACCTTATACACATAGCCTGCTAGTAATTATATACACCTTATACACACACAGCCTGCAGCTCATTCTATACACCTTATACACACACAGCCTGCAGCTCATTCTATACACCTTATACTCACACAGCCTGCAGCTCATTCTATACACCTTATACACACACAGCCTGCAGCTCATTCTATACACCTTATACACACACAGCCTGCAGCTCATTCTATACACCTTATACACACACACAGCCTGCAGGTAATTATATACACCTTATACACACACAGCCTGCAGCTCATTCTATACACCTTATACACACACACAGCCTGCAGTTCATTCTATACACCTTATACACACACAGCCTGCAGCTCATTCTATACACCTTAAACACACACAGCCTGCAGCTCATTCTATACACCTTATACACACACAGCCTGCAGCTCATTCTATACACCTTTTACACACAGACAGCCTGCAGCTCATTCTATACACCTTATACACACACACAGCCTGCAGCTCATTCTATACACCTTATACACATAGCCTGCTAGTAATTATATACACCTTATACACACACAGCCTGCAGCTCATTCTATACACCTTATACACACACAGCCTGCAGCTCATTCTATACACCTTATACTCACACAGCCTGCAGCTCATTCTATACACCTTATACACACACAGCCTGCAGCTCATTCTATACACCTTATACACACACAGCCTGCAGCTCATTTTATACACCTTATACACACACATCGCCTGCAGCTCATTCTATACACGTTATACACACACAGTCTACTGCTCATTCTATACACCTTATACACACACAGCCTGCAGCTCATTCTATACACCTTATACACACACAGCCTGCAGCTCATTCTATACACCTTATACACACACATAGCCTGCAGCTCATTCTATACACCTTATACACACACACAGCCTGCAGCTCATTCTATACACCTTATACACACACAGCCTGCAGCTCATTCTATACACCTTATACACACACATAGCCTGCAGCTCATTCTATACACCTTATACACACACTCAGCCTGCAGCTCATTCTACACACCTTATACACACACACAGCCTGCTGCTCATTCTATACACCTTATACACACACAGCCTGCAGCTCATTCTATACACCTTATACACACACACAGCCTGCAGCTCATTCTATACACCTTTTACACACACACAGCCTGCAGGTCATTCTATAAACCTTATACTCACACAGCCTGCAGCCCATTCTATAGACCTTATACACACACAGCCTGCAGCTCATTCTTTACACCTTATTCGCATACACAGCCTGCAGCTCATTCTATACACCTTATACACACACAGCCTGCAGCTCATTCTATACACCTTATACACACACACAGCCTACAGCTCATTCTATACACCTTATACACACACAGCCTGCAGCTCATTCTATACACCTTATACACACACACAGCCTACAGCTCATTCTATACACCTTATACACACACAGCCTGCTACTCATTCTATACACCTTATACACACACACAGCCTACAGCTCATTCTATACACCTTATACACACACAGCCTGCAGCTCATTCTATACACCTTATACACACACAGTCTGCAGCTCATTCTATACATCTTATACACACACACTGCCTGCAGCTCATTCTATACACCTTATACACACACAGCCTGCAGCTCATTCTATACACCTTATACACACAGCCTGCAGCTCATTCTATACACCTTATACACACAGCCTGCATCTCATTCTAAACACCTTATACACACACAGCCTGCAGCTCATTCTATACACCTTATACACACACACAGCCTGCAGCTTATTCTATACACCTTATACACACACAGCCAGCAGCTCATTCTATACACCTTATACACACACACAGTCTGCAGCTCATTCTATACAACTTAGACATACACACAGCCTGCATTTCATTCTATACACCTTATACATACACACAGCCTGCAGCTCATTCTATACACCTTATACACACACAGCCTGCAGCTCATTCTATACATCTTATACACACACAGCCTGCATCTCATTCTATACACCTTATACACACACACAGCCTGCAGCTTATTCTATACACCTTATACACACACAGCCAGCAGCTCATTCTATACACCTTATACACACACACAGTCTGCAGCTCATTCTATACAACTTAGACATACACACAGCCTGCAGTTCATTCTATACACCTTATACACACACAGCCTGCAGCTCATTCTATACACCTTATACACACACACAGCCTGCAGTTCATTCTATACACCTTATACACACACAGCCTGCAGTTCATTCTATACACCTTATACACACACAGCCTGCAGCTCATTCTATACACCTTATACACACACAGCCTGCAGCTCATTCTATACACCTTATACACACACACAGCCTGCAGGTAATTATATACACCTTATACACACACAGCCTGCAGCTCATTCTATACACCTTATACACACACACAGCCTGCAGTTCATTCTATACACCTTATACACACACAGCCTGCAGCTCATTCTATACACCTTATACACACACAGCCTGCAGCTCATTCTATACACCTTATACACACACAGCCTGCAGCTCATTCTATACACCTTTTACACACAGACAGCCTGCAGCTCATTCTATACACCTTTTACACACAGACAGCCTGCAGCTCATTCTATACACCTTATACACACACACAGCCTGCAGCTCATTCTATACACCTTATACACATAGCCTGCTAGTAATTATATACACATTATACACACACAGCCTGCAGCTCATTCTATACACCTTATACACACACAGCCTGCAGCTCATTCTATACACCTTATACTCACACAGCCTGCAGCTCATTCTATACACCTTATACACACACAGCCTGCAGCTCATTCTATACACCTTATACACACACAGTCTACTGCTCATTCTATACACCTTAAACACACACAGCCTGCAGCTCATTCTATACACCTTATATACACACAGCCTGCAGCTCATTCTATACACCTTTTACACACAGACAGCCTGCAGCTCATTCTATACACCTTATACACACACACAGCCTGCAGCTCATTCTATACACCTTATACACATAGCCTGCTAGTAATTATATACACCTTATACACACACAGCCTGCAGCTCATTCTATACACCTTATACACACACAGCCTGCAGCTCATTCTATACACCTTATACACACACAGCCTGCAGCTCATTCTATACACCTTATACACACACAGCCTGCAGCTCATTCTATACACCTTATACACACACAGCCTGCAGCTCATTCTATACACCTTATACACACACACAGCCTGCAGGTAATTATATACACCTTATACACACACAGCCTGCAGCTCATTCTATACACCTTATACACACACACAGCCTGCAGTTCATTCTATACACCTTATACACACACAGCCTGCAGCTCATTCTATACACCTTAAACACACACAGCCTGCAGCTCATTCTATACACCTTATACACACACAGCCTGCAGCTCATTCTATACACCTTTTACACACAGACAGCCTGCAGCTCATTCTATACACCTTATACACACACACAGCCTGCAGCTCATTCTATACACCTTATACACATAGCCTGCTAGTAATTATATACACCTTATACACACACAGCCTGCAGCTCATTCTATACACCTTATACACACACATAGCCTGCAGCTCATTCTATACACCTTATACACACACACAGCCTGCAGCTCATTCTATACACCTTATACACACACAGCCTGCAGCTCATTCTATACACCTTATACACACACATAGCCTGCAGCTCATTCTATACACCTTATACACACACTCAGCCTGCAGCTCATTCTACACACCTTATACACACACACAGCCTGCTGCTCATTCTATACACCTTATACACACACAGCCTGCAGCTCATTCTATACACCTTATACACACACACAGCCTGCAGCTCATTCTATACACCTTTTACACACACACAGCCTGCAGGTCATTCTATAAACCTTATACTCACACAGCCTGCAGCCCATTCTATAGACCTTATACACACACAGCCTGCAGCTCATTCTTTACACCTTATTCGCATACACAGCCTGCAGCTCATTCTATACACCTTATACACACACAGCCTGCAGCTCATTCTATACACCTTATACACACACACAGCCTACAGCTCATTCTATACACCTTATACACACACAGCCTGCAGCTCATTCTATACACCTTATACACACACACAGCCTACAGCTCATTCTATACACCTTATACACACACAGCCTGCCACTCATTCTATACACCTTATACACACACACAGCCTACAGCTCATTCTATACACCTTATACACACACAGCCTGCAGCTCATTCTATACACCTTATACACACACAGTCTGCAGCTCATTCTATACATCTTATACACACACACTGCCTGCAGCTCATTCTATACACCTTATACACACACAGCCTGCAGCTCATTCTATACACCTTATACACACAGCCTGCAGCTCATTCTATACACCTTATACACACAGCCTGCATCTCATTCTAAACACCTTATACACACACACAGCCTGCAGCTTATTCTATACACCTTATACACACACAGCCAGCAGCTCATTCTATACACCTTATACACACACACAGTCTGCAGCTCATTCTATACAACTTAGACATACACACAGCCTGCATTTCATTCTATACACCTTATACATACACACAGCCTGCAGCTCATTCTATACACCTTATACACACACAGCCTGCAGCTCATTCTATACATCTTATACACACACAGCCTGCAGCTCATTCTATACACCTTATACACACACACAGCCTGCAGCTTATTCTATACACCTTATACACACACAGCCAGCAGCTCATTCTATACACCTTATACACACACACAGTCTGCAGCTCATTCTATACAACTTAGACATACACACAGCCTGCAGTTCATTCTATACACCTTATACACACACAGCCTGCAGCTCATTCTATACACCTTATACACACACACAGCCTGCAGTTCATTCTATACACCTTATACACACACAGCCTGCAGCTCATTCTATACACCTTATACACACACAGCCTGCAGCTCATTCTATACACCTTATACACACACAGCCTGCAGCTCATTCTATACACCTTATACACACACACAGCCTGCAGGTAATTATATACACCTTATACACACACAGCCTGCAGCTCATTCTATACACCTTATACACACACACAGCCTGCAGTTCATTCTATACACCTTATACACACACAGCCTGCAGCTCATTCTATACACCTTATACACACACAGCCTGCAGCTCATTCTATACACCTTATACACACACAGCCTGCAGCTCATTCTATACACCTTTTACACACAGACAGCCTGCAGCTCATTCTATACACCTTATACACACACACAGCCTGCAGCTCATTCTATACACCTTATACACATAGCCTGCTAGTAATTATATACACCTTATACACACACAGCCTGCAGCTCATTCTATACACCTTATACACACACAGCCTGCAGCTCATTCTATACACCTTATACTCACACAGCCTGCAGCTCATTCTATACACCTTATACACACACAGCCTGCAGCTCATTCTATACACCTTATACACACACAGTCTACTGCTCATTCTATACACCTTATACACACACAGCCTGCAGCTCATTCTATACACCTTATACACACACAGCCTGCAGCTCATTCTATACACCTTATACACACACATAGCCTGCAGCTCATTCTATACACCTTATACACACACAGTCTACTGCTCATTCTATACACCTTATACACACACAGCCTGCAGCTCATTCTATACACCTTATACACACACAGCCTGCAGCTCATTCTATACACCTTATACACACACATAGCCTGCAGCTCATTCTATACACCTTATACACACACACAGCCTGCAGCTCATTCTATACACCTTATACACACACAGCCTGCAGCTCATTCTATACACCTTATACACACACATAGCCTGCAGCTCATTCTATACACCTTATACACACACTCAGCCTGCAGCTCATTCTACACACCTTATACACACACACAGCCTGCTGCTCATTCTATACACCTTATACACACACAGCCTGCAGCTCATTCTATACACCTTATACACACACAGCCTGCAGCTCATTCCATACACCTTTTACACACACACAGCCTGCAGGTCATTCTATAAACCTTATACTCACACAGCCTGCAGCCCATTCTATACACCTTATACTCACACACAGCCTGCAGCTCATTCTATACACCTTATACACACACAGCCTGCAGCTCATTCTATACACCTTATACACACACACAGCCTGCAGGTCATTCTATACACCTTATACACACAGCCTGCAGCTCATTCTATACACCTTAAACACACACAGCCTGCAGCTCATTCTATACACCTTATACACACACACAGCCTGCAGGTCATTCTATACACCTTAAACACACAGCCTGCAGGTCATTCTATACACCTTATACACACATCCTGCATCTCAACCTATACACCTTATACACACACACACACAGCCTGCAGCTCATTCTATACACCTTATACACACATCCTGCTGCTCATTCTATACACTTTATACACACAGCCTGCAGGTCATTCTATAAACCTTATACACACACACAGCCTGCAGCTCATTCTATACACCTTATACACACACACAGCCTGCAGCTCATTCTATAGACCTTATACACACACAGCCTGCAGCTCATTCTTTACACCTTATTCGCATACACAGCCTGCAGCTCATTCTATACACCTTATACACACACAGCCTGCAGCTCATTCTATACACTTTATACGCACACACAGCCTACAGCTCATTCTATACACCTTATACACACACAGCCTGCAGCTCATTCTATACACCTTATACACACACACAGCCTACAGCTCATTCTATACACCTTATACACACACAGCCTGCAGCTCATTCTATACACCTTATACACACACACAGCCTGCAGCTCATTCTATACACCTTATACACACACAGTCTGCAGCTCATTCTATACATCTTATACACACACACTGCCTGCAGCTCATTCTATACACCTTATACACACACACAGCCTGCAGCTCATTCTATACACCTTATACACACAGCCTGCAGCTCATTCTATACACCTTATACACACAGCCTGCATCTCATTCTATACACCTTATACACACACAGCCTGCAGCTCATTCTATACACCTTATACACACACACAGCCTGCAGCTTATTCTATACACCTTATACACACACAGCCAGCAGCTCATTCTATACACCTTATACACACACACAGTCTGCAGCTCATTCTATACAACTTAGACATACACACAGCCTGCAGTTCATTCTATACACCTTATACATACACACAGCCTGCAGCTCATTCTATACACCTTATACACACACAGCCTGCAGCTCATTCTATACATCTTATACACACACAGCCTGCAGCTCATTCTATACACCTTATACACACACACAGCCTGCAGCTTATTCTATACACCTTATACACACACAGCCAGAAGCTCATTCTATACACCTTATACACACACACAGTCTGCAGCTCATTCTATACAACTTAGACATACACACAGCCTGCAGTTCATTCTATACACCTTATACACACACAGCCTGCAGCTCATTCTATACACCTTATACACACACACAGCCTGCAGTTCATTCTATACACCTTATACACACACAGCCTGCAGCTCATTCTATACACCTTATACACACACAGCCTGCAGCTCATTCTATACACCTTATACACACACACAGCCTGCAGCTCATTTTATACACCTTATACACACACACAGCCTGCAACTCATTCTATGCACCTTATACACACAGCCTGCAGCTCATTCTATATACCTTATACACACACACAGCCTGCAGCTCATTCTATATACCTTATATACACACACACAGCCTACAGCTCATTCTATACACCTTATACACACACTGCCTGTAGCTCATTCTATACACCTTATACACACACAGCCTGCAGCTCATTCTATACACCTTATACACAGCCTGCAGCTCATTCTATACACCTTATACACACACAGCCTGCAGCTCATTCTATACACTTTATACACACACAGCCTGCAGCTCATTCTATACACCTTATACACACACACAGCCTGAAGCTCATTCTATACACCTTATACACACACAGCCTGCAGCTCATTCTATACACCTTATACACACACACAGCCTGCAGCTCATTCTATACACCTTATACACACAGCCTGCAGCTCTTTCTATACACCTTATACACACACAGCCTGCAACTCATTCTGTACACCTTATACACACATAGCCTGCAGCTCATTCTATACACCTTATACACACACAGCCTGCAGCTCATTCTATACACCTTATACACACACACAGCCTACAGCTCATTCTATACACCTTATACACACACAGCCTGCAGCTCATTCTATACACCTTATACACACACACAGCCTGCAGCTCATTCTATACACCTTATACACACACAGTCTGCAGCTCATTCTATACATCTTATACACACACACTGCCTGCAGCTCATTCTATACACCTTATACACACACACAGCCTGCAGCTCATTCTATACACCTTATACACACAGCCTGCAGCTCATTCTATACACCTTATACACACAGCCTGCATCTCATTCTATACACCTTATACACACACAGCCTGCAGCTCATTCTATACACTTTATACACACACACAGCCTACAGCTCATTCTATACACCTTATACACACACAGCCTGCAGCTCATTCTATACACCTTATACACACACACAGCCTACAGCTCATTCTATACACCTTATACACACACAGCCTGCAGCTCATTCTATACACCTTATACACACACACAGCCTGCAGCTCATTCTATACACCTTATACACACACAGTCTGCAGCTCATTCTATACATCTTATACACACACACTGCCTGCAGCTCATTCTATACACCTTATACACACACACAGCCTGCAGCTCATTCTATACACCTTATACACACAGCCTGCAGCTCATTCTATACACCTTATACACACAGCCTGCATCTCATTCTATACACCTTATACACACACAGCCTGCAGCTCATTCTATACACCTTATACACACACACAGCCTGCAGCTTATTCTATACACCTTATACACACACAGCCAGCAGCTCATTCTATACACCTTATACACACACAGTCTGCAGCTCATTCTATACAACTTAGACATACACACAGCCTGCAGTTCATTCTATACACCTTATACATACACACAGCCTGCAGCTCATTCTATACACCTTATACACACACAGCCTGCAGCTCATTCTATACATCTTATACACACACAGCCTGCAGCTCATTCTATACACCTTATACACACACACAGCCTGCAGCTTATTCTATACACCTTATACACACACAGCCAGAAGCTCATTCTATACACCTTATACACACACACAGTCTGCAGCTCATTCTATACAACTTAGACATACACACAGCCTGCAGTTCATTCTATACACCTTATACACACACAGCCTGCAGCTCATTCTATACACCTTATACACACACACAGCCTGCAGTTCATTCTATACACCTTATACACACACAGCCTGCAGCTCATTCTATACACCTTATACACACACAGCCTGCAGCTCATTCTATACACCTTATACACACACACAGCCTGCAGCTCATTTTATACACCTTATACACACACACAGCCTGCAGCTCATTCTATGCACCTTATACACACAGCCTGCAGCTCATTCTATACACCTTATACACACACAGTCTACTGCTCATTCTATACACCTTATACACACACAGCCTGCAGCTCATTCTATACACCTTATACACACACAGCCTGCAGCTCATTCTATACACCTTATACACACACAGCCTGCAGCTCATTCTATACACCTTATACACACACAGAGCCTGCAGCTCATTCTATACACCTTATACACACACAGTCTACTGCTCATTCTATACACCTTATACACA
This sequence comes from Taudactylus pleione, assembly GCA_031769625.1. Lineage (NCBI taxonomy): Eukaryota > Metazoa > Chordata > Amphibia > Anura > Myobatrachidae > Taudactylus > Taudactylus pleione. Next base: position 346,732 of record JAUIMM010000868.1, on the reverse strand, counting down.
CACAGCCTGCAGCTCATTCTATACACCTTATACACACACAGCCTGCAGCTCATTCTATACACCTTATACACACACATAGCCTGCAGCTCATTCTATACACCTTATACACACACACAGCCTGCAGCTCATTCTATACACCTTATACACACACAGCCTGCAGCTCATTCTATACACCTTATACACACACATAGCCTGCAGCTCATTCTATACACCTTATACACACACTCAGCCTGCAGCTCATTCTACACACCTTATACACACACACAGCCTGCTGCTCATTCTATACACCTTATACACACACAGCCTGCAGCTCATTCTATACACCTTATACACACACACAGCCTGCAGCTCATTCCATACACCTTTTACACACACACAGCCTGCAGGTCATTCTATAAACCTTATACTCACACAGCCTGCAGCCCATTCTATACACCTTATACTCACACACAACCTGCAGCTCATTCTATACACCTTATACACACACAGCCTGCAGCTCATTCTATACACCTTATACACACACACAGCCTGCAGGTCATTCTATACACCTTATACACACAGCCTGCAGCTCATTCTATACACCTTATACACACACAGCCTGCAGCTCATTCTATACACCTTATACACACACACAGCCTGCAGGTCATTCTATACACCTTAAACACACAGCCTGCAGGTCATTCTATACACCTTATACACACATCCTGCATCTCAACCTATACACCTTATACACACACACACACAGCCTGCAGCTCATTCTATACACCTTATACACACATCCTGCTGCTCATTCTATACACTTTATACACACAGCCTGCAGGTCATTCTATAAACCTTATACACACACACAGCCTGCAGCTCATTCTATACACCTTATACACACACACAGCCTGCAGCTCATTCTATAGACCTTATACACACACAGCCTGCAGCTCATTCTTTACAACTTATTCGCATACACAGCCTGCAGCTCATTCTATACACCTTATACACACACAGCCTGCAGCTCATTCTATACACTTTATATGCACACACAGCCTACAGCTCATTCTATACACCTTATACACACACAGCCTGCAGCTCATTCTATACACCTTATACACACACACAGCCTACAGCTCATTCTATACACCTTATACACACACAGCCTGCAGCTCATTCTATACACCTTATACACACACACAGCCTGCAGCTCATTCTATACACCTTATACACACACAGTCTGCAGCTCATTCTATACATCTTATACACACACACTGCCTGCAGCTCATTCTATACACCTTATACACACACACAGCCTGCAGCTCATTCTATACACCTTATACACACAGCCTGCAGCTCATTCTATACACCTTATACACACAGCCTGCATCTCATTCTATACACCTTATACACACACAGCCTGCAGCTCATTCTATACACCTTATACACACACACAGCCTGCAGCTTATTCTATACACCTTATACACACACAGCCAGCAGCTCATTCTATACACCTTATACACACACACAGTCTGCAGCTCATTCTATACAACTTAGACATACACACAGCCTGCAGTTCATTCTATACACCTTATACATACACACAGCCTGCAGCTCATTCTATACACCTTATACACACACAGCCTGCAGCTCATTCTATACATCTTATACACACACAGCCTGCAGCTCATTCTATACACCTTATACACACACACAGCCTGCAGCTTATTCTATACACCGTATACACACACAGCCAGAAGCTCATTCTATACACCTTATACACACACACAGTCTGCAGCTCATTCTATACAACTTAGACATACACACAGCCTGCAGTTCATTCTATACACCTTATACACACACAGCCTGCAGCTCATTCTATACACCTTATACACACACAGCCTGCAGTTCATTCTATACACCTTATACACACACAGCCTGCAGCTCATTCTATACACCTTATACACACACAGCCTGCAGCTCATTCTATACACCTTATACACACACACAGCCTGCAGCTCATTTTATACACCTTATACACACACACAGCCTGCAGCTCATTCTATGCACCTTATACACACAGCCTGCAGCTCATTCTATATACCTTATACACACACACAGCCTGCAGCTCATTCTATATACCTTATATACACACACACAGCCTACAGCTCATTCTATACACCTTATACACACACTGCCTGCAGCTCATTCTATACACCTTATACACACACAGCCTGCAGCTCATTCTATACACCTTATACACAGCCTGCAGCTCATTCTATACACCTTATACACACACAGCCTGCAGCTCATTCTATACACTTTATACACACACAGCCTGCAGCTCATTCTATACACCTTATACACACACACAGCCTGAAGCTCATTCTATACACCTTATACACACACACAGCCTGCAGCTCATTCTATACACCTTATACACACACACAGCCTGCAGCTCATTCTATACACCTTATACACACAGCCTGCAGCTCTTTCTATACACCTTATACACACACAGCCTGCAACTCATTCTGTACACCTTATACACACATAGCCTGCAGCTCATTCTATACACCTTATACACACACAGCCTGCAGCTCATTCTATACACCTTATACACACACAGCCTGCAGCTCATTCTATACACTTTATACACACACACAGCCTACAGCTCATTCTATACACCTTATACACACACAGCCTGCAGCTCATTCTATACACCTTATACACACACACAGCCTACAGCTCATTCTATACACCTTATACACACACAGCCTGCAGCTCATTCTATACACCTTATACACACACACAGCCTGCAGCTCATTCTATACACCTTATACACACACAGTCTGCAGCTCATTCTATACATCTTATACACACACACTGCCTGCAGCTCATTCTATACACCTTATACACACACACAGCCTGCAGCTCATTCTATACACCTTATACACACAGCCTGCAGCTCATTCTATACACCTTATACACACAGCCTGCATCTCATTCTATACACCTTATACACACACAGCCTGCAGCTCATTCTATACACCTTATACACACACACAGCCTGCAGCTTATTCTATACACCTTATACACACACAGCCAGCAGCTCATTCTATATACCTTATACACACACACAGTCTGCAGCTCATTCTATACAACTTAGACATACACACAGCCTGCAGTTCATTCTATACACCTTATACATACACACAGCCTGCAGCTCATTCTATACACCTTATACACACACAGCCTGCAGCTCATTCTATACATCTTATACACACACAGCCTGCAGCTCATTCTATACACCTTATACACACACACAGCCTGCAGCTTATTCTATACACCTTATACACACACAGCCAGAAGCTCATTCTATACACCTTATACACACACACAGTCTGCAGCTCATTCTATACAACTTAGACATACACACAGCCTGCAGTTCATTCTATACACCTTATACACACACAGCCTGCAGCTCATTCTATACACCTTATACACACACACAGCCTGCAGTTCATTCTATACACCTTATACACACACAGCCTGCAGCTCATTCTATACACCTTATACACACACAGCCTGCAGCTCATTCTATACACCTTATACACACACACAGCCTGCAGCTCATTTTATACACCTTATACACACACACAGCCTGCAGCTCATTCTATGCACCTTATACACACAGCCTGCAGCTCATTCTATATACCTTATACACACACACAGCCTGCAGCTCATTCTATATACCTTATATACACACACACAGCCTACAGCTCATTCTATACACCTTATACACACACTGCCTGCAGCTCATTCTATACACCTTATACACAGCCTGCAGCTCATTCTATACACCTTATACACAGCCTGCAGCTCATTCTATACACCTTATACACACACAGCCTGCAGCTCATTCTATACACTTTATACACACACAGCCTGCAGCTCATTCTATACACCTTATACACACACACAGCTTGAAGCTCATTCTATACACCTTATACACACACACAGCCTGCAGCTCATTCTATACACCTTATACACACACACAGCCTACAGCTCATTCTATACACCTTATACACACAGCCTGCAGCTCTTTCTATACACCTTATACACACACAGCCTGCAACTCATTCTGTACACCTTATACACACACAGCCTGCAGCTCATTCTATACACCTTATACACACACAGCCTGCAGCTCATTCTATACACCTTATACACACACAGCCTGCAGCTCATTCTATACACCTTATACACACACACAGCCTGCAGCTCATTCTATACACCTTATACACACACAGCCTGCAGCTCATTCTATACACCTTATACACACACAGCCTGCAGCTCATTCTATAAACCTTATACACACACAGCCTGCAGCTCATTCTATACACCTTATACACACACACAGCCTGCAGCTCATTCTATACACCTTATACACACACACAGCTTGCAGCTCATTCTATACACCTTATACACACAGCCTGCAGGTAATTCTATACACCTTATACACACACAGCCTGCAGCTCATTCTATACACCTTATACACACACAGCCTGCAGCTCATTCTATACACCTTAAACACACACAGCCTGCAGCTCATTCTATATACCTTATACACAGCCTGCAGCTCATTCTATACACCTTATACACACACAGCCTGCAGCTCATTCTATACACTTTATACACACACAGCCTGCAGCTCATTCTATACACCTTATACACACACAGCCTGCAGCTCATTCTATACACCTTATACACACACAGCCTGCAGCTCATTCTATACACCTTATACACACACACAGCCTGCAGGTAATTATATACACCTTATACTCACACAGCCTGCAGCTCATTCTATACACCTTATATAAACACAAAGCCTGCAGCTCATTCTATACACCTTATACACACACAGCCTGCAGCTCATTCTATACACCTTATACACACACACAGCCTGCAGCTCATTCTATACACCACACACACACAGCCTGCAGCTCATTCTATACACCTTACACACACACAGCCTGCAGCTCATTCTATACACCTTATATATACACACAGCCTGCAGCTCATTTTATACACCTTATACACACACACAGCCTGCAGCTCATTTTATACACCTTATACACACACACAGCCTGCAGCTCATTCTATACACTTTATACACACACAGCCTGCAGCTCATTCTATACACCTTATACACACACACACAGCCTGCAGCTCATTCTATACACCTTATACACATACACAGCCTGCAGCTCATTTTATACACCTTATACACACACACAGCCTGCAGCTCATTCTATGCACCTTATACACACAGCCTGCAGCTCATTCTATATACCTTATACACACACAGCCTGCAGCTCATTCTATATACCTTATATACACACACACAGCCTGCAGCTCATTCTATACACCTTATACACACACTGCCTGCAGCTCATTCTATTCACCTTATACACACACAGCCTGCAGCTCATTCTATACACCTTATACACAGCCTGCAGCTCATTATATACACCTTATGCACACACAGCCTGCAGCTCATTCTATACACTTTATACACACACAGCCTGCAGCTCATTCTATACACCTTATACACACACACAGCCTGAAGCTCATTCTATACACCTTATACACACACACAGCCTGCAGCTCATTCTATACACCTTATACACACACACAGCCTGCAGCTCATTCTATACACCTTATACACACAGCCTGCAGCTCTTTCTATACACCTTATACACACACAGCCTGCAACTCATTCTGTACACCTTATACACACACAGCCTGCAGCTCATTCTATACACCTTATACACACACAGCCTGCAGCTCATTCTATACACCTTATACACACACAGTCTGCAGCTCATTCTATACACCTTATACACACACACAGCCTGCAGCTCATTCTATACACCTTATACACACACAGCCTGCAGCACATTCTATACACCTTATACACACACAGCCTGCAGCTCATTCTATAAACCTTATACACACACAGCCTGCAGCTCATTCTATACACCTTATACACACACACAGCCTGCAGCTCATTCTATACACCTTATACACACACACAGCTTGCAGCTCATTCTATACACCTTATACACACAGCCTGCAGGAAATTATATACACCTTATACACACACAGCCTGCAGCTCATTCTATACACCTTATACACACACAGCCTGCAGCTCATTCTATACACCTTATACACACACAGCCTGCAGCTCATTCTATATACCTTATACACAGCCTGCAGCTCATTCTATACACCTTATACACACACAGCCTGCAGCTCATTCTATACACTTTATACACACACAGCCTGCAGCTCATTCTATACACCTTATACACACACAGCCTGCAGCTCATTCTATACACCTTATACACACACAGCCTGCAGCTCATTCTATACACCTTATACACACACACAGCCTGCAGCTCATTCTATACACCTTATACACACACAGCCTGCAGGTCATTCTCTACACCTTATACACACAGCCTGCTGGTCATTCTATACACCTTATACACACAGCCTGCATCTCAACCTATACACTTTATACACACAGCCTGCAGCTCATTCTATACACCTTATACACACACACACACACAGCCTACAGCTCATTCTATACATCTTATACACACACAGCCAGGAGCTCATTCTATACACCTTATACACACAGCCTGCAGCTAATTCTATGCACCTTATACACACAGCCTGCAGCTCATTCTATACACCTTATACACACACACAGCCTGCAGCTCATTCTATACACCTTATACACACACACAGCCTGCAGCTCATTCTATATACCTTATATACACACACAGACTGCAGCTCATTCTATACACCTTATACACACACAGCCTGCAGCTCATTCTATATACCTTATACACACACACACACAGCATGCAGCTCATTCTATACACCTTATACACACAGCCTGCAGCTCATTCTATACACCTTATACACACACACAGCCTGCAGCTCATTCTATACACCTTATACACACACAGCCTGCAGCTCATTCTGTACACCTTATACACACACAGCCTGCAGCTCATTCTATAAACCTTATACACACACAGCCTGCAGCTCATTCTATACACCTTATACACACACACAGCCTGCAGCTCATTCTATACACCTTATACACACACACAGCATGCAGCACACAGCCTGCAGCTCATTCTATACACCACACACACACAGCCTGCAGCTCATTCTATACACCTTATACACACACAGCCTGCAGCTCATTCTATACACCTTATATATACACACAGCCTGCAGCTCATTTTATACACCTTATACACACACACAGCCTGCAGCTCATTTTATACACCTTATACACACACACAGCCTGCAGCTCATTCTATACAATTTATACACACACAGCCTGCAGCTCATTCTATACACCTTATACACACACACAGCCTGCAGCTCATTCTATACACCTTATACACAGCCTGCAGCTCATTCTATACACCTTATACACACACAGCCTGCAGCTCATTCTATACACTTTATACACACACAGCCTGCAGCTCATTCTATACACCTTATACACACACAGCCTGCAGCTCATTCTATACACCTTATACACACACAGCCTGCAGCTCATTCTATACACCTTATACACACACACAGCCTGCAGCTCATTCTATACACCTTATACACACACCGCCTGCAGCTCACTATATACACCTTATACACACACAGCCTGCAGCTCATTCTAAACACCGTATACACACACAGCCTACAGCTCATTCTATACACCTTATACATACACACAACCTGCAGCTCATTCTATATACCTTATACACAAACACACACACACACACACACACACACACACACACACAGCCTGCAGCTCATTCTATACACCTTATACACACAGCCTGCAGCTCATTCTATACACCTTATACACACAGCCTGCAGCTCATTCTATACACCTTATACACACACACAGCCTGCCGCTCATTCTATACACCTTATACACACACACAGCCTGCCGCTCATTCTATACACCTTATACACACACAGCCTGCCGCTCATTCTATACACCTTATACACACACACAGCCTGCCGTTCATTCTATACACCTTATATACACACACACAGCCTGCAGCTCATTCTTTACACATTATACCCACACAGCCTGCAGCTCATTCTATACACCTTATACACACACACAGCCTGCAGCTCATTCTATATACCTTATACACATGCACACACAGCCTGCAGCTCATTCTATACATCTTCTACACACAGCCTGCAGCTCATTCTATACCCCTTATACACACACAGGCTGCAGCTCATTCTATACACCTTATTCACACACAGCCTGCAGCTCATTCTATACCCCTTATTCACACACAGCCTGCAGCTCATTCTTTAAACCTTATACACACACAGCCTGCAGCTCATTCTATACACCTTATACACACACACAGCCTGCAGCTCATTCTATACACCTTATACACACACACAGCTTGCAGCTCATTCTATACACCTTATACACACAGCCTGCAGGTAATTATATACACCTTATACACACACAGCCTGCAGCTCATTCTATACACCTTATACACACACAGCCTGCAGCTCATTCTATACACCTTAAACACACACAGCCTGCAGCTCATTCTATATACCTTATACACAGCCTGCAGCTCATTCTATACACCTTATACACACACAGCCTGCAGCTCATTCTATACACTTTATACACACACAGCCTGCAGCTCATTCTATACACCTTATACACACACAGCCTGCAGCTCATTCTATACACCTTATACACACACAGCCTGCAGCTCATTCTATACACCTTATACACACACACAGCCTGCAGGTAATTATATACACCTTATACTCACACAGCCTGCAGCTCATTCTATACACCTTATATAAACACAAAGCCTGCAGCTCATTCTATACACCTTATACACACACAGCCTGCAGCTCATTCTATACACCTTATACACACACAGCCTGCAGCTCATTCTATACACCACACACACACACAGCCTGCAGCTCATTCTATACACCTTACACACACACAGCCTGCAGCTCATTCTATACACCTTATATATACACACAGCCTGCAGCTCATTTTATACACCTTATACACACACACAGCCTGCAGCTCATTTTATACACCTTATACACACACACAGCCTGCAGCTCATTCTATACACTTTATACACACACAGCCTGCAGCTCATTCTATACACCTTATACACACACACACAGCCTGCAGCTCATTCTATACACCTTATACACACACACAGCCTGCAGCTCATTTTATACACCTTATACACACACACAGCCTGCAGCTCATTCTATGCACCTTATACACACAGCCTGCAGCTTATTCTATATACCTTATACACACACACAGCCTGCAGCTCATTCTATATACCTTATATACACACACACAGCCTGCAGCTCATTCTATACACCTTATACACACACTGCCTGCAGCTCATTCTATACACCTTATACACACACAGCCTGCAGCTCATTCTATACACCTTATACACAGCCTGCAGCTCATTATATACACCTTATACACACACAGCCTGCAGCTCATTCTATACACTTTATACACACACAGCCTGCAGCTCATTCTATACACCTTATACACACACACAGCCTGAAGCTCATTCTATACACCTTATACACACACACAGCCTGCAGCTCATTCTATACACCTTATACACACACACAGCCTGCAGCTCATTCTATACACCTTATACACACAGCCTGCAGCTCTTTCTATACACCTTATACACACACAGCCTGCAACTCATTCTGTACACCTTATACACACACAGCCTGCAGCTCATTCTATACACCTTATACACACACAGCCTGCAGCTCATTCTATACACCTTATACACACACAGCCTGCAGCTCATTCTATACACCTTATACACACACACAGCCTGCAGCTCATTCTATACACCTTATACACACACAGCCTGCAGCACATTCTATACACCTTATACACACACAGCCTGCAGCTCATTCTATAAACCTTATACACACACAGCCTGCAGCTCATTCTATACACCTTATACACACACACAGCCTGCAGCTCATTCTATACACCTTATACACACACACAGCTTGCAGCTCATTCTATACACCTTATACACACAGCCTGCAGGTAATTATATACACCTTATACACACACAGCCTGCAGCTCATTCTATACACCTTATACACACACAGCCTGCAGCTCATTCTATACACCTTATACACACACAGCCTGCAGCTCATTCTATATACCTTATACACAGCCTGCAGCTCATTCTATACACCTTATACACACACAGCCTGCAGCTCATTCTATACACTTTATACACACACAGCCTGCAGCTCATTCTATACACCTTATACACACACAGCCTGCAGCTCATTCTATACACCTTATACACACACAGCCTGCAGCTCATTCTATACACCTTATACACACACACAGCCTGCAGCTCATTCTATACACCTTATACACACACCGCCTGCAGCTCACTATATACACCTTATACACACACAGCCTGCAGCTCATTCTATACACCGTATACACACACAGCCTGCAGCTCATTCTATACACCTTATACATACACACAGCCTGCAGCTCATTCTATATACCTTATACACAAACACACACACACACACACACACACACACACACACAGCCTGCAGCTCATTCTATACACCTTATACACACAGCCTGCAGCTCATTCTATACACCTTATACACACAGCCTGCAGCTCATTCTATACACCTTATACACACACACAGCCTGCCGCTCATTCTATACACCTTATACACACACACAGCCTGCCGCTCATTCTATACACCTTATACACACACAGCCTGCCGCTCATTCTATACACCTTATACACACACACAGCCTGCCGCTCATTCTATACACCTTATATACACACACAGCCTGCAGCTCATTCTTTACACATTATACCCACACAGCCTGCAGCTCATTCTATACACCTTATACACACACACAGCCTGCAGCTCATTCTATATACCTTATACACATGCACACACAGCCTGCAGCTCATTCTATACATCTTCTACACACAGCCTGCAGCTCATTCTATACCCCCTATACACACACAGGCTGCAGCTCATTCTATACACCTTATTCACACACAGCCTGCAGCTCATTCTATACCCCTTATTCACACACAGCCTGCAGCTCATTCTATACACCTTATACACACAGCCTGCAGCTCATTCTATACCCCTTATTCACACACAGTCTGCAGCTCATTCTATACACCTTATACACACACAGCCTGCCACTCACTCTATACACCTTATAGACACACACACAGCCTGCAGCTCATTCTGTACACCATATACACACAGCCTGCAACTCATTCTATACACCTTATATACACACACACACAGCCTGCAGCTCATTCTATACACATTATACACACATCCTGCTACTAATTCTATACACCTTATACACACACACAGCCTGCAGCTTATTCTATACACCTTATACACACAGCCTGCAGCTCATTCTATACACCTTATACACACAGCCTGCAGCTCATTCTATACACCTTATACACACACACAGCCTGCAGCTCATTCTATACACCTTATACACACACAGCCTGCAGCTCATTCTATACACCTAATACACACACAGCCTGCAGCTCATTCTATACATCTTATACACACACACACACACACACACACACAGCCTGCAGCTCATTCTATACACCTTATACACACACAGCCTGCAGCTCATTCTATACACCTTTTACACACAGACAGCCTGCATCTCATTCTATACACCTTATACACACACACAGCCTGCAGCTCATTCTATACACCTTATACACATAGCCTGCTAGTAACTATATACACCTTATACACACACAGCCTGCAGCTCATTCTATACACCTTATACACACACAGCCTGCAGCTCATTCTATACACCTTATACTCACACAGCCTGCAACTCATTCTATACACCTTATACACACACAGCCTGCAGCTCATTCTATACACCTTATACACACACACAGCCTGCAGCTCATTCTATACACCTTATACACACACAGTCTACTGCTCATTCTATACACCTTATGCACACACAGCCTGCAGCTCATTCTATACACCTTATACACACACAGCCTGCAGCTCATTCTATACACCTTATACACACACACAGCCTGCAGCTCATTCTGTACACCTTATACACACACACAGCCTGCAGCTCATTCTCTACACCTTATACACACACACAGCCTGCAGCTCATTCTATACACCTTATACACACACACAGCCTGCAGCTCATTCTATACACCTTATACACACAGTCTACTGCTCATTCTATACACCTTATACACACACAGCCTGCAGCTCATTCTATACACCTTATACACACACAGCCTGCAGCTCATTCTATACACCTTATACACACACATAGCCTGCAGCTCATTCTATACACCTTATACACACACAGCCTGCAGCTCATTCTATACACCTTATACATACACACAGCCTGCAGCTCATTCTATACACCTTATACACACACAGTCTGCAGCTCATTCTATACATCTTATACACACACAGCCTGCAGCTCATTCTATACACCTTATACACACACACAGCCTGCAGCTTATTCTATACACCTTATACACACACAGCCAGCAGCTCATTCTATACACCTTATACACACAGCCTGCAGCTCATTCTATACACCTTAGACATACACACAGTCTGCAGCTCATTATATACACCTTATACACACACACAGTTTGCAGCTCATTCTATACACCTTAGACACACACAGCCTGCAGCTCATTATATACACCTTATACACACACACAGTCTGCAGCTCATTCTATACACCTTACACACACAGCCTGCAGTTCATTCTATACACCTTATACACACACAGCCTGCAGCTCATTCAATACACCTTATACACACACACAGCCTGCAGCTCATTCTATACACCTTATACACACACAGCCTGCAGGTAATTATATACACCTTATACTCACACAGCCTGCAGCTCATTCTATACACCACACACACACAGCCTGCAGCTCATTCTATACACCTTATACACACACAGCCTCCAGCTCATTTTATACACCTTATACACACACACAGCCTGCAGCTCATTCTATACACCACACACACACAGCCTGCAGCTCATTCTATACACCTTATACACACACAGCCTGCAGCTCATTCTATACACCTCATACACACACAGCCTGCAGCTCATTCTATACACCTTATACACACACACAGCCTGCAGCTCATTCTATACACTTTATACACACACAGCCTGCAGCTCATTCTATACACCTTATACACACACATCCTGCAGCTCATTCTATACACCTTATACACACACACAGCCTGCAGCTCATTCTATACACCTTATACACACACAGCCTGCAGCTCATTCTATACACTTTATACATACACAGCCTGCAGCTCATTCTATACACCTTATACACACACACCGCCTGCAGCTCATTCTATACACCTTATACACACACAGCCTGCAGCTCATTCTATACACCTTATACACACAGCCTGCAGCTCATTCTATACACCTTATACACACACACAGCCTGAAGCTCATTTTATACACCTTATACACACACAGCCTGCAGCTTATTCTGTACACCTTATACACACACACAGCCTGCAGCTCATTCTATACACCTTATACACACAGCCTGCAGCTCATTCTATACACCTTATACACACACAGCCTGCAGCTCATTCTATACACCTTTGTACACACACAGCCTGCAGCTCATTCTTTACACCTTATACACACACAGCCTGCAGCTCATTCTATACACCTTATACACACACAGCCTGTAGCTCATTCTATACACCTTATACACACACACAGCCTGCAGCTCATTCTATACACCTTATACACACACAGCCTGCAGCTCATTCTATACACCAAATACACACACAGCCTGCAGCTCATTCTATACACCTTATACACACACAGCCTGCAGCTCATTCTATACACCTTTTACACACAGACAGCCTGCAGCTCATTCTATACACCTTATACACACACACACACACAGCCTGCAGCTCATTCTATACACCTTATACACATAGCCTGCTAGTAATTATATACACCTTATACACACACAGCCTGCAGTTCATTCTATACACCTTATACACACACAGCCTGCAGCTCATTCTATACACCTTATACTCACACAGCCTGCAGCTCATTCTATACACCTTATACACACACAGCCTGCAGCTCATTCTATACACCTTATACACACACAGTCTACTGCTCATTCTATACACCTTATACACACACAGCCTGCAGCTCATTCTATACACCTTATACACACACAGCCTGCAGCTCATTCTATACACCTTATACACACACATAGCCTGTAGCTCATTCTATACACCTTATACACACACACAGCCTGCAGCTCATTCTATACACCTTATACACACACAGCCTGCAGTTCATTCTATACACCTTATACACACACATAACCTGCAGCTCATTCTATACACCTTATACACACACTCAGCCTGCAGCTCATTCTACACACCTTATACACACACACAGCCTGCTGCTCATTCTATACACCTTATACACACACAGCCTGCAGCTCATTCTATACACCTTATACACACACAGCCTGCAGCTCATTCTATACACCTTATACACACACACAGCCTGCAGCTCATTCTGTACACCTTTTACACACACACAGCCTGCAGGTCATTCTATAAACCTTATACTCACACAGCCTGCAGCCCATTCTATACACCTTATACTCACACACAGCCTGCAGCTCATTCTATACACCTTATACACACACAGCCTGCAGCTCATTCTATACACCTTATACACACACACAGCCTGCAGGTCATTCTATACACCTTATACACACAGCCTGCAGCTCATTCTATACACCTTATACACACACAGCCTGCAGCTCATTCTATACACCTTATACACACACACAGCCTGCAGGTCATTCTATACACCTTAAACACACAGCCTGCAGGTCATTCTATACACCTTATACACACATCCTGCATCTCAACCTATACACCTTATACACACACACACACAGCCTGCAGCTCATTCTATACACCTTATACACACATCCTGCTGCTCATTCTATACACTTTATACACACAGCCTGCAGGTCATTCTATAAACCTTATACACACACACAGCCTGCAGCTCATTCTATACACCTTATACACACACACAGCCTGCAGCTCATTCTATAGACCTTATACACACACAGCCTGCAGCTCATTCTTTACACCTTATTCGCATACACAGCCTGCAGCTCATTCTATACACCTTATACACACACAGCCTGCAGCTCATTCTATACACCTTATACACACACACAGCCTACAGCTCATTCTATACACCTTATACACACACAGCCTGCAGCTCATTCTATACACCTTATACACAAACAGCCTGCAGCTCATTCTATACACCTTATACACACACAGTCTGCAGCTCATTCTATACATCTTATACACACACACTGCCTGCAGCTCATTCTATACACCTTATACACACACAGCCTGCAGCTCATTCTATACACCTTATACACACAGCCTGCAGCTCATTCTATACACCTTATACACACAGCCTGCATCTCATTCTAAACACCTTATACACACACAGCCTGCAGCTCATTCTATACACCTTATACACACACACAGCCTGCAGCTTATTCTATACACCTTATACACACACACAGTCTGCAGCTCATTCTATACAACTTAGACATACACACAGCCTGCATTTCATTCTATACACCTTATACATACACACAGCCTGCAGCTCATTCTATACACCTTATACACACACAGCCTGCAGCTCATTCTATACATCTTATACACACACAGCCTGCAGCTCATTCTATACACCTTATACACACACACAGCCTGCAGCTTATTCTATACACCTTATATACACACAGCCAGCAGCTCATTCTATACACCTTATACACACACACAGTCTGCAGCTCATTCTATACAACTTAGACATACACACAGCCTGCAGTTCATTCTATACACCTTATACACACACAGCCTGCAGCTCATTCTATACACCTTATACACACACACAGCCTGCAGTTCATTCTATACACCTTATACACACACAGCCTGCAGCTCATTCTATACACCTTATACACACACAGCCTGCAGCTCATTCTATACACCTTATACACACACAGCCTGCAGCTCATTCTATACACCTTATACACACACACAGCCTGCAGGTAATTATATACACCTTATACACACACAGCCTGCAGCTCATTCTATACACCTTATACACACACACAGCCTGCAGTTCATTCTATACACCTTATACACACACAGCCTGCAGCTCATTCGATACACCTTAAACACACACAGCCTGCAGCTCATTCTATACACCTTATACACACACAGCCTGCAGCTCATTCTATACACCTTTTACACACAGACAGCCTGCAGCTCATTCTATACACCTTATACACACACACAGCCTGCAGCTCATTCTATACACCTTATACACATAGCCTGCTAGTAATTATATACACCTTATACACACAGCCTGCAGCTCATTCTATACACCTTATACACACACAGCCTGCAGCTCATTCTATACACCTTATACTCACACAGCCTGCAGCTCATTCTATACACCTTATACACACACAGCCTGCAGCTCATTCTATACACCTTATACACACACAGTCTACTGCTCATTCTATACACCTTATACACACACAGCCTGCAGCTCATTCTATACACCTTATATACACACAGTCTGCAGCTCATTCTATACACCTTATACACACACATAGCCTGCAGCTCATTCTGTACACCTTATACACACACAGTCTACTGCTCATTCTATACACCTTATACACACACAGCCTGCAGCTCATTCTATACACCTTATACACACACAGCCTGCAGCTCATTCTATACATCTTATACACACACATAGTTTGCAGCTCATTCTATACACCTTATACACACACACAGCCTGCAGCTCATTCTATACACCTTATACACACACAGCCTGCAGCTCATTCTATACACCTTATACACACACATAGCCTGCAGCTCATTCTATACACCTTATACACACACTCAGACTGCAGCTCATTCTACACACCTTATACACACACACAGCCTGCAGCTCATTCTATACACCTTATACACACACAGCCTGCAGCTCATTCTATACACCTTATACACACACACAGCCTGCAGCTCATTCTATACACCTTTTACACACACACAGCCTGCAGGTCATTCTATAAACCTTATACTCACACAGCCTGCAGCCCATTCTATAGACCTTATACACACACAGCCTGCAGCTCATTCTTTACACCTTATTCGCATACACAGCCTGCAGCTCATTCTATACACCTTATACACACACAGCCTGCAGCTCATTCTATACACCTTATACACACACACAGCCTACAGCTCATTCTATACACCTTATACACACACAGCCTGCAGCTCATTCTATACACCTTATACACACACACAGCCTACAGCTCATTCTATACACCTTATACACACACAGCCTGCCACTCATTCTATACACCTTATACACACACACAGCCTACAGCTCATTCTATACACCTTATACACACACAGCCTGCAGCTCATTCTATACACCTTATACACACACAGTCTGCAGCTCATTCTATACATCTTATACACACACACTGCCTGCAGCTCATTCTATACACCTTATACACACACAGCCTGCAGCTCATTCTATACACCTTATACACACAGCCTGCAGCTCATTCTATACACCATATACACACAGCCTGCATCTCATTCTAAACACCTTATACACACACAGCCTGCAGCTCATTCTATACACCTTATACACACACACAGCCTGCAGCTTATTCTATACACCTTATACACACACAGCCAGCAGCTCATTCTATACACCTTATACACACACACAGTCTGCAGCTCATTCTATACAACTTAGACATACACACAGCCTGCATTTCATTCTATACACCTTATACATACACACAGCCTGCAGCTCATTCTATACACCTTATACACACACAGCCTGCAGCTCATTCTATACATCTTATACACACACAGCCTGCAGCTCATTCTATACACCTTATACACACACACAGCCTGCAGCTTATTATATACACCTTATACACACACAGCCAGCAGCTCATTCTATACACCTTATACACACACACAGTCTGCAGCTCATTCTATACAACTTAGACATACACACAGCCTGCAGTTCATTCTATACACCTTATACACACACAGCCTGCAGCTCATTCTATACACCTTATACACACACACAGCCTGCAGTTCATTCTATACACCTTATACACACACAGCCTGCAGCTCATTCTATACACCTTATACACACACAGCCTGCAGCTCATTCTATACACCTTATACACACACAGCCTGCAGCTCATTCTATACACCTTATACACACACACAGCCTGCAGGTAATTATATACACCTTATACACACACAGCCTGCAGCTCATTCTATACACCTTATACACACACACAGCCTGCAGTTCATTCTATACACCTTATACACACACAGCCTGCAGCTCATTCTATACACCTTATATACACACAGCCTGCAGCTCATTCTATACACCTTATACACACACAGCCTGCAGCTCATTCTATACACCTTTTACACACAGACAGCCTGCAGCTCATTCTATACACCTTATACACATAGCCTGCTAGTAATTATATACACCTTATACACACACAGCCTGCAGCTCATTCTATACACCTTATACACACACAGCCTGCAGCTCATTCTATACACCTTATACTCACACAGCCTGCAGCTCATTCTATACACCTTATACACACACAGCCTGCAGCTCATTCTATACACCTTATACACACACAGTCTACTGCTCATTCTATACACCTTATACACACACAGCCTGCAGCTCATTCTATACACCTTATATACACACAGTCTGCAGCTCATTCTATACACCTTATACACACACATAGCCTGCAGCTCATTCTGTACACCTTATACACACACAGTCTACTGCTCATTCTATACACCTTATACACAAACAGCCTGCAGCTCATTCTATACACCTTATACACACACAGCCTGCAGCTCATTCTATACATCTTATACACACACATAGCTTGCAGCTCATTCTATACACCTTATACACACACACAGCCTGCAGCTCATTCTATACACCTTATACACACATAGCCTGCAGCTCATTCTATACACCTTATACACACACATAGCCTGCAGCTCATTCTATACACCTTATACACACACTCAGCCTGCAGCTCATTCTACACACCTTATACACACACACAGCCTGCTGCTCATTCTATACACCTTATACACACACAGCCTGCAGCTCATTCTATACACCTTATACACACACACAGCCTGCAGCTCATTCTATACACCTTTTACACACACACAGCCTGCAGGTCATTCTATAAACCTTATACTCACACAGCCTGCAGCCCATTCTATAGACCTTATACACACACAGCCTGCAGCTCATTCTTTACACCTTATTCGCATACACAGCCTGCAGCTCATTCTATACACCTTATACACACACACAGCCTACAGCTCATTCTATACACCTTATACACACACAGCCTGCAGCTCATTCTATACACCTTATACACACACACAGCCTACAGCTCATTCTATACACCTTATACACACACAGCCTGCCACTCATTCTATACACCTTATACACACACACAGCCTACAGCTCATTCTATACACCTTATACACACACAGCCTGCAGCTCATTCTATACACCTTATACACACACAGTCTGCAGCTCATTCTATACATCTTATACACACACACTGCCTGCAGCTCATTCTATACACCTTATACACACACAGCCTGCAGCTCATTCTATACACCTTATACACACAGCCTGCAGCTCATTCTATACACCTTATACACACAGCCTGCATCTCATTCTAAACACCTTATACACACACAGCCTGCAGCTCATTCTATACACATTATACACACACACAGCCTGCAGCTTATTCTATACACCTTATACACACACAGCCAGCAGCTCATTCTATACACCTTATACACACACACAGTCTGCAGCTCATTCTATACAACTTAGACATACACACAGCCTGCATTTCATTCTATACACCTTATACATACACACAGCCTGCAGCTCATTCTATACACCTTATACACACACAGCCTGCAGCTCATTCTATACATCTTATACACACACAGCCTGCAGCTCATTCTATACACCTTATACACACACACAGCCTGCAGCTTATTATATACACCTTATACACACACAGCCAGCAGCTCATTCTATACACCTTATACACACACACAGCCTACAGCTCATTCTATACACCTTATACACACACAGCCTGCCACTCATTCTATACACCTTATACACACACACAGCCTACAGCTCATTCTATACACCTTATACACACACAGCCTGCAGCTCATTCTATACACCTTATACACACACAGTCTGCAGCTCATTCTATACATCTTATACACACACACTGCCTGCAGCTCATTCTATACACCTTATACACACACAGCCTGCAGCTCATTCTATACACCTTATACACACAGCCTGCAGCTCATTCTATACACCTTATACACACAGCCTGCATCTCATTCTAAACACCTTATACACACACAGCCTGCAGCTCATTCTATACACCTTATACACACACACAGCCTGCAGCTTATTCTATACACCTTATACACACACAGCCAGCAGCTCATTCTATACACCTTATACACAAACACAGCCTGCAGCTCATTCTATACACCTTATACACATAGCCTGCTAGTAATTATATACACCTTATACACACACCGCCTGCAGCTCATTCTATACACCTTATACACACACAGCCTGCAGCTCATTCTATACACCTTATACTCACACAGCCTGCAGCTCATTCTATACACCTTATACACACACAGCCTGCAGCTCATTCTATACACCTTATACACACACAGCCTGCAGCTCATTCTATACACCTTATACACACACACAGCCTGCAGGTAATTATATACACCTTATACACACACAGCCTGCAGCTCATTCTATACACCTTATACACACACACAGCCTGCAGTTCATTCTATACACCTTATACACACACAGCCTGCAGCTCATTCTATACACCTTAAACACACACAGCCTGCAGCTCATTCTATACACCTTATACACACACAGCCTGCAGCTCATTCTATACACCTTTTACACACAGACAGCCTGCAGCTCATTCTATACACCTTATACACACACACAGCCTGCAGCTCATTCTATACACCTTATACACATAGCCTGCTAGTAATTATATACACCTTATACACACACAGCCTGCAGCTCATTCTATACACCTTATACACACACAGCCTGCAGCTCATTCTATACACCTTATACTCACACAGCCTGCAGCTCATTCTATACACCTTATACACACACAGCCTGCAGCTCATTCTATACACCTTATACATACACAGCCTGCAGCTCATTCTATACACCTTATACACACACATAGCCTGCAGCTCATTCTATACACGTTATACACACACAGTCTACTGCTCATTCTATACACCTTATACACACACAGCCTGCAGCTCATTCTATACACCTTATACACACACAGCCTGCAGCTCATTCTATACACCTTATACACACACATAGCCTGCATCTCATTCTATACACCTTATACACACACACAGCCTGCAGCTCATTCTATACACCTTATACACACACAGCCTGCAGCTCATTCTATACACCTTATACACACACATAGCCTGCAGCTCATTCTATACACCTTATACACACACTCAGCCTGCAGCTCATTCTACACACCTTATACACACACACAGCCTGCTGCTCATTCTATACACCTTATACACACACAGCCTGCAGCTCATTCTATACACCTTATACACACACACAGCCTGCAGCTCATTCTATACACCTTTTACACACACACAGCCTGCAGGTCATTCTATAAACCTTATACTCACACAGCCTGCAGCCCATTCTATAGACCTTATACACACACAGCCTGCAGCTCATTCTTTACACCTTATTCGCATACACAGCCTGCAGCTCATTCTATACACCTTATACACACACAGCCTGCAGCTCATTCTATACACCTTATACACACACACAGCCTACAGCTCATTCTATACACCTTATACACACACAGTATGCAGCTCATTCTATACACCTTATACACACACACAGCCTACAGCTCATTCTATACACCTTATACACACACAGCCTGCCACTCATTCTATACACCTTATACACACACACAGCCTACAGCTCATTCTATACACCTTATACACACAGCCTGCAGCTCATTCTATACACCTTATACACACACAGTCTGCAGCTCATTCTATACATCTTATACACACACACTGCCTGCAGCTCATTCTATACACCTTATACACACACAGCCTGCAGCTCATTCTATACACCTTATACACACAGCCTGCAGCTCATTCTATACACCTTATACACACAGCCTGCATCTCATTCTAAACACCTTATACACACACAGCCTGCAGCTCATTCTATACACCTTATACACACACACAGCCTGCAGCTTATTCTATACACCTTATACACACACAGCCAGCAGCTCATTCTATACACCTTATACACACACAGTCTGCAGCTCATTCTATACAACTTAGACATACACACAGCCTGCATTTCATTCTATACACCTTATACATACACACAGCCTGCAGCTCATTCTATACACCTTATACACACACAGCCTGCAGCTCATTCTATACATCTTATACACACACAGCCTGCAGCTCATTCTATACACCTTATACACACACACAGCCTGCAGCTTATTCTATACACCTTATACACACACAGCCATCAGCTCATTCTATACACCTTATACACACACACAGTCTGCAGCTCATTCTATACAACTTAGACATACACACAGCCTGCAGTTCATTCTATACACCTTATACACACACAGCCTGCAGCTCATTCTATACACCTTATACACACACACAGCCTGCAGTTCATTCTATACACCTTATACACACACAGCCTGCAGCTCATTCTATACACCTTATACACACACAGCCTGCAGCTCATTCTATACAACTTATACACACACAGCCTGCAGCTCATTCTATACACCTTATACACACACACAGCCTGCAGGTAATTATATACACCTTATACACACACAGCCTGCAGCTCATTCTATACACCTTATACACACACACAGCCTGCAGTTCATTCTATACACCTTATACACACACAGCCTGCAGCTCATTCTATACACCTTATACACACACAGCCTGCAGCTCATTCTATACACCTTATACACACACAGCCTGCAGCTCATTCTATACACCTTTTACACACAGACAGCCTGCAGCTCATTCTATACACCTTATACACACACAGCCTGCAGCTCATTCTATACACCTTATACACATAGCCTGCTAGTAATTATATACACCTTATACACACACAGCCTGCAGCTCATTCTATACACCTTATACACACACAGCCTGCAGCTCATTCTATACACCTTATACTCACACAGCCTGCAGCTCATTCTATACACCTTATACACACACAGCCTGCAGCTCATTCTATACACCTTATACACACACAGTCTACTGCTCATTCTATACACCTTAAACACACACAGCCTGCAGCTCATTCTATACACCTTATACACACACAGCCTGCAGCTCATTCTATACACCTTATACACACAGCCTGCAGCTCATTCTATACACCTTATACACACAGCCTGCATCTCATTCTATACACCTTATACACACACAGCCTGCAGCTCATTCTATACACCTTATACACACACACAGCCTGCAGCTTATTCTATACACCTTATACACACACAGCCAGCAGCTCATTCTATACACCTTATACACACACACAGTCTGCAGCTCATTCTATACAACTTAGACATACACACAGCCTGCAGTTCATTCTATACACCTTATACATACACACAGCCTGCAGCTCATTCTATACACCTTATACACACACAGCCTGTAGCTCATTCTATACATCTTATACACACACAGCCTGCAGCTCATTCTATACACCTTATACACACACACAGCCTGCAGCTTATTCTATACACCTTATACACACACAGCCAGAAGCTCATTCTATACACCTTATACACACACAGCCTGCAGCTCATTCTATACACCTTATACACACACAGCCTGCAGCTCATTCTATACACCTTATACACACACACAGCCTGCAGGTAATTATATACACCTTATACACACACAGCCTGCAGCTCATTCTATACACCTTACACACACACACAGCCTGCAGTTCATTCTATACACCTTATACACACACAGCCTGCAGCTCATTCTATACACCTTATACACACACAGCCTGCAGCTCATTCTATACACCTTATACACACACAGCCTGCAGCTCATTCTATACACCTTTTACACACAGACAGCCTGCAGCTCATTCTATACACCTTATACACATAGCCTGCTAGTAATTATATACACCTTATACACACACAGCCTGCAGCTCATTCTATACACCTTATACACACACAGCCTGCAGCTCATTCTATACACCTTATACTCACACAGCCTGCAGCTCATTCTATACACCTTATACACACACAGCCTGCAGCTCATTCTATACACCTTATACACACACAGTCTACTGCTCATTCTATACACCTTATACACACACAGCCTGCAGCTCATTCTATACACCTTATATACACACAGTCTGCAGCTCATTCTATACACCTTATACACACACATAGCCTGCAGCTCATTCTGTACACCTTATACACACACAGTCTACTGCTCATTCTATACACCTTATACACAAACAGCCTGCAGCTCATTCTATACACCTTATACACACACAGCCTGCAGCTCATTCTATACATCTTATACACACACATAGCTTGCAGCTCATTCTATACACCTTATACACACACACAGCCTGCAGCTCATTCTATACACCTTATACACACACAGCCTGCAGCTCATTCTATACACCTTATACACACACATAGCCTGCAGCTCATTCTATACACCTTATACACACACTCAGCCTGCAGCTCATTCTACACACCTTATACACACACACAGCCTGCTGCTCATTCTATACACCTTATACACACACAGCCTGCAGCTCATTCTATACACCTTATACACACACACAGCCTGCAGCTCATTCTATACACCTTTTACACACACACAGCCTGCAGGTCATTCTATAAACCTTATACTCACACAGCCTGCAGCCCATTCTATAGACCTTATACACACACAGCCGGCAGCTCATTCTTTACACCTTATTCGCATACACAGCCTGCAGCTCATTCTATACACCTTATACACACACAGCCTGCAGCTCATTCTATACACCTTATACACACACACAGCCTACAGCTCATTCTATACACCTTATACACACACAGCCTGCAGCTCATTCTATACACCTTATACACACACACAGCCTACAGCTCATTCTATACACCTTATACACACACAGCCTGCCACTCATTCTATACACCTTATACACACACACAGCCTACAGCTCATTCTATACACCTTATACACACACAGCCTGCAGCTCATTCTATACACCTTATACACACACAGTCTGCAGCTCATTCTATACATCTTATACACACACACTGCCTGCAGCTCATTCTATACACCTTATACACACACAGCCTGCAGCTCATTCTATACACCTTATACACACAGCCTGCAGCTCATTCTATACACCTTATACACACAGCCTGCATCTCATTCTAAACACCTTATACACACACAGCCTGCAGCTCATTCTATACACATTATACACACACACAGCCTGCAGCTTATTCTATACACCTTATACACACACAGCCAGCAGCTCATTCTATACACCTTATACACACACACAGTCTGCAGCTCATTCTATACAACTTAGACATACACACAGCCTGCATTTCATTCTATACACCTTATACATACACACAGCCTGCAGCTCATTCTATACACCTTATACACACACAGCCTGCAGCTCATTCTATACATCTTATACACACACAGCCTGCAGCTCATTCTATACACCTTATACACACACACAGCCTGCAGCTTATTATATACACCTTATACACACACAGCCAGCAGCTCATTCTATACACCTTATACACACACACAGCCTACAGCTCATTCTATACACCTTATACACACACAGCCTGCCACTCATTCTATACACCTTATACACACACACAGCCTACAGCTCATTCTATACACCTTATACACACACAGCCTGCAGCTCATTCTATACACCTTATACACACACAGTCTGCAGCTCATTCTATACATCTTATACACACACACTGCCTGCAGCTCATTCTATACACCTTATACACACACAGCCTGCAGCTCATTCTATACACCTTATACACACAGCCTGCAGCTCATTCTATACACCTTATACACACAGCCTGCATCTCATTCTAAACACCTTATACACACACAGCCTGCAGCTCATTCTATACACCTTATACACACACACAGCCTGCAGCTTATTCTATACACCTTATACACACACAGCCAGCAGCTCATTCTATACACCTTATACACACACACAGCCTGCAGCTCATTCTATACACCTTATACACATAGCCTGCTAGTAATTATATACACCTTATACACACACAGCCTGCAGCTCATTCTATACACCTTATACACACACAGCCTGCAGCTCATTCTATACACCTTATACTCACACAGCCTGCAGCTCATTCTATACACCTTATACACACACAGCCTGCAGCTCATTCTATACACCTTATACACACACAGCCTGCAGCTCATTCTATACACCTTATACACACACACAGCCTGCAGGTAATTATATACACCTTATACACACACAGCCTGCAGCTCATTCTATACACCTTATACACACACACAGCCTGCAGTTCATTCTATACACCTTATACACACACAGCCTGCAGCTCATTCTATACACCTTAAACACACACAGCCTGCAGCTCATTCTATACACCTTTTACACACAGACAGCCTGCAGCTCATTCTATACACCTTATACACACACACAGCCTGCAGCTCATTCTATACACCTTATACACATAGCCTGCTAGTAATTATATACACCTTATACACACACAGCCTGCAGCTCATTCTATACACCTTATACACACACAGCCTGCAGCTCATTCTATACACCTTATACTCACACAGCCTGCAGCTCATTCTATACACCTTATACACACACAGCCTGCAGCTCATTCTATACACCTTATACATACACAGCCTGCAGCTCATTCTATACACCTTATACACACACATAGCCTGCAGCTCATTCTATACACGTTATACACACACAGTCTACTGCTCATTCTATACACCTTATACACACACAGCCTGCAGCTCATTCTATACACCTTATACACACACAGCCTGCAGCTCATTCTATACACCTTATACACACACATAGCCTGCATCTCATTCTATACACCTTATACACACACACAGCCTGCAGCTCATTCTATACACCTTATACACACACAGCCTGCAGCTCATTCTATACACCTTATACACACACATAGCCTGCAGCTCATTCTATACACCTTATACACACACTCAGCCTGCAGCTCATTCTACACACCTTATACACACACACAGCCTGCTGCTCATTCTATACACCTTATACACACACAGCCTGCAGCTCATTCTATACACCTTATACACACACACAGCCTGCAGCTCATTCTATACACCTTTTACACACACACAGCCTGCAGGTCATTCTATAAACCTTATACTCACACAGCCTGCAGCCCATTCTATAGACCTTATACACACACAGCCTGCAGCTCATTCTTTACACCTTATTCGCATACACAGCCTGCAGCTCATTCTATACACCTTATACACACACAGCCTGCAGCTCATTCTATACACCTTATACACACACACAGCCTACAGCTCATTCTATACACCTTATACACACACAGTATGCAGCTCATTCTATACACCTTATACTCACACAGCCTGCAGCTCATTCTATACACCTTATACACACACAGCCTGCAGCTCATTCTATACACCTTATACATACACAGCCTGCAGCTCATTCTATACACCTTATACACACACATAGCCTGCAGCTCATTCTATACACGTTATACACACACAGTCTACTGCTCATTCTATACACCTTATACACATAGCCTGCTAGTAATTATATACACCTTATACACACACAGCCTGCAGCTCATTCTATACACCTTATACACACACAGCCTGCAGCTCATTCTATACACCTTATACTCACACAGCCTGCAGCTCATTCTATACACCTTATACACACACAGCCTGCAGCTCATTCTATACACCTTATACATACACAGCCTGCAGCTCATTCTATACACCTTATACACACACATAGCCTGCAGCTCATTCTATACACGTTATACACACACAGTCTACTGCTCATTCTATACACCTTATACACACACAGCCTGCAGCTCATTCTATACACCTTATACACACACAGCCTGCAGCTCATTCTATACACCTTATACACACACATAGCCTGCATCTCATTCTATACACCTTATACACACACACAGCCTGCAGCTCATTCTATACACCTTATACACACACAGCCTGCAGCTCATTCTATACACCTTATACACACACATAGCCTGCAGCTCATTCTATACACCTTATACACACACTCAGCCTGCAGCTCATTCTACACACCTTATACACACACACAGCCTGCTGCTCATTCTATACACCTTATACACACACAGCCTGCAGCTCATTCTATACACCTTATACACACACACAGCCTGCAGCTCATTCTATACACCTTTTACACACACACAGCCTGCAGGTCATTCTATAAACCTTATACTCACACAGCCTGCAGCCCATTCTATAGACCTTATACACACACAGCCTGCAGCTCATTCTTTACACCTTATTCGCATACACAGCCTGCAGCTCATTCTATACACCTTATACACACACAGCCTGCAGCTCATTCTATACACCTTATACACACACACAGCCTACAGCTCATTCTATACACCTTATACACACACAGTATGCAGCTCATTCTATACACCTTATACACACACACAGCCTACAGCTCATTCTGTACACCTTATACACACACAGCCTGCCACTCATTCTATACACCTTATACACACACACAGCCTACAGCTCATTCTATACACCTTATACACACAGCCTGCAGCTCATTCTATACACCTTATACACACACAGTCTGCAGCTCATTCTATACATCTTATACACACACACTGCCTGCAGCTCATTCTATACACCTTATACACACACAGCCTGCAGCTCATTCTATACACCTTATACACACAGCCTGCAGCTCATTCTATACACCTTATACACACAGCCTGCATCTCATTCTAAACACCTTATACACACACAGCCTGCAGCTCATTCTATACACCTTATACACACACACAGCCTGCAGCTTATTCTATACACCTTATACACACACAGCCAGCAGCTCATTCTATACACCTTATACACACACAGTCTGCAGCTCATTCTATACAACTTAGACATACACACAGCCTGCATTTCATTCTATACACCTTATACATACACACAGCCTGCAGCTCATTCTATACACCTTATACACACACAGCCTGCAGCTCATTCTATACATCTTATACACACACAGCCTGCAGCTCATTCTATACACCTTATACACACACACAGCCTGCAGCTTATTCTATACACCTTATACACACACAGCCATCAGCTCATTCTATACACCTTATACACACACACAGTCTGCAGCTCATTCTATACAACTTAGACATACACACAGCCTGCAGTTCATTCTATACACCTTATACACACACAGCCTGCAGCTCATTCTATACACCTTATACACACACACAGCCTGCAGTTCATTCTATACACCTTATACACACACAGCCTGCAGCTCATTCTATACACCTTATACACACACAGCCTGCAGCTCATTCTATACAACTTATACACACACAGCCTGCAGCTCATTCTATACACCTTATACACACACACAGCCTGCAGGTAATTATATACACCTTATACACACACAGCCTGCAGCTCATTCTATACACCTTATACACACACACAGCCTGCAGTTCATTCTATACACCTTATACACACACAGCCTGCAGCTCATTCTATACACCTTATACACACACAGCCTGCAGCTCATTCTATACACCTTATACACACACAGCCTGCAGCTCATTCTATACACCTTTTACACACAGACAGCCTGCAGCTCATTCTATACACCTTATACACACACAGCCTGCAGCTCATTCTATACACCTTATACACATAGCCTGCTAGTAATTATATACACCTTATACACACACAGCCTGCAGCTCATTCTATACACCTTATACACACACAGCCTGCAGCTCATTCTATACACCTTATACTCACACAGCCTGCAGCTCATTCTATACACCTTATACACACACAGCCTGCAGCTCATTCTATACACCTTATACACACACAGTCTACTGCTCATTCTATACACCTTAAACACACACAGCCTGCAGCTCATTCTATACACCTTATACACACACAGCCTGCAGCTCATTCTATACACCTTATACACACAGCCTGCAGCTCATTCTATACACCTTATACACACAGCCTGCATCTCATTCTATACACCTTATACACACACAGCCTGCAGCTCATTCTATACACCTTATACACACACACAGCCTGCAGCTTATTCTATACACCTTATACACACACAGCCAGCAGCTCATTCTATACACCTTATACACACACACAGTCTGCAGCTCATTCTATACAACTTAGACATACACACAGCCTGCAGTTCATTCTATACACCTTATACATACACACAGCCTGCAGCTCATTCTATACACCTTATACACACACAGCCTGTAGCTCATTCTATACATCTTATACACACACAGCCTGCAGCTCATTCTATACACCTTATACACACACACAGCCTGCAGCTTATTCTATACACCTTATACACACACAGCCAGAAGCTCATTCTATACACCTTATACACACACAGCGTGCCACTCATTCTATACACCTTATACACACACACAGCCTACAGCTCATTCTATACACCTTATACACACAGCCTGCAGCTCATTCTATACACCTTATACACACACAGTCTGCAGCTCATTCTATACATCTTATACACACACACTGCCTGCAGCTCATTCTATACACCTTATACACACACAGCCTGCAGCTCATTCTATACACCTTATACACACAGCCTGCAGCTCATTCTATACACCTTATACACACAGCCTGCATCTCATTCTAAACACCTTATACACACACAGCCTGCAGCTCATTCTATACACCTTATACACACACACAGCCTGCAGCTTATTCTATACACCTTATACACACACAGCCAGCAGCTCATTCTATACACCTTATACACACACAGTCTGCAGCTCATTCTATACAACTTAGACATACACACAGCCTGCATTTCATTCTATACACCTTATACATACACACAGCCTGCAGCTCATTCTATACACCTTATACACACACAGCCTGCAGCTCATTCTATACATCTTATACACACACAGCCTGCAGCTCATTCTATACACCTTATACACACACACAGCCTGCAGCTTATTCTATACACCTTATACACACACAGCCATCAGCTCATTCTATAAACCTTATACACACACACAGTCTGCAGCTCATTCTATACAACTTAGACATACACACAGCCTGCAGTTCATTCTATACACCTTATACACACACAGCCTGCAGCTCATTCTATACACCTTATACACACACAGCCTGCAGTTCATTCTATACACCTTATACACACACAGCCTGCAGCTCATTCTATACACCTTATACACACACAGCCTGCAGCTCATTCTATACACCTTATACACACACAGCCTGCAGCTCATTCTATACACCTTATACACACACACAGCCTGCAGGTAATTATATACACCTTATACACACACAGCCTGCAGCTCATTCTATACACCTTATACACACACACAGCCTGCAGTTCATTCTATACACCTTATACACACACAGCCTGCAGCTCATTCTATACACCTTATACACACACAGCCTGCAGCTCATTCTATACACCTTATACACACACAGCCTGCAGCTCATTCTATACACCTTTTACACACAGACAGCCTGCAGCTCATTCTATACACCTTATACACACACAGCCTGCAGCTCATTCTATACACCTTATACACATAGCCTGCTAGTAATTATATACACCTTATACACACACAGCCTGCAGCTCATTCTATACACCTTATACACACACAGCCTGCAGCTCATTCTATACACCTTATACTCACACAGCCTGCAGCTCATTCTATACACCTTATACACACACAGCCTGCAGCTCATTCTATACACCTTATACACACACAGTCTACTGCTCATTCTATACACCTTAAACACACACAGCCTGCAGCTCATTCTATACACCTTATACACACACAGCCTGCAGCTCATTCTATACACCTTATACACACAGCCTGCAGCTCATTCTATACACCTTATATACACAGCCTGCATCTCATTCTATACACCTTATACACACACAGCCTGCAGCTCATTCTATACACCTTATACACACACAGCCTGCAGCTTATTCTATACACCTTATACACACACAGCCAGCAGCTCATTCTATACACCTTA
This sequence comes from Taudactylus pleione, assembly GCA_031769625.1. NCBI lineage: Eukaryota > Metazoa > Chordata > Amphibia > Anura > Myobatrachidae > Taudactylus > Taudactylus pleione. The sequence goes on along the minus strand of JAUIMM010000868.1, from coordinate 313,783 downwards.
TACACACACACAGTCTGCAGCTCATTCTATACAACTTAGACATCCACACAGCCTGCAGTTCATTCTATACACCTTATACATACACACAGCCTGCAGCTCATTCTATACACCTTATACACACACAGCCTGTAGCTCATTCTATACATCTTATACACACACAGCCTGCAGCTCATTCTATACACCTTATACACACACACAGCCTGCAGCTTATTCTATACACCTTATACACACACAGCCAGAAGCTCATTCTATACACCTTATACACACACACAGTCTGCAGCTCATTCTATACAACTTAGACATACACACAGCCTGCAGTTCATTCTATACACCTTATACACACACAGCCTGCAGCTCATTCTATACACCTTATACACACACAGCCTGCAGTTCATTCTATACACCTTATACACACACAGTCTACTGCTCATTCTATACACCTTATACACACACAGCCTGCAGCTCATTCTATACACCTTATACACACACAGCCTGCAGCTCATTCTATACACCTTATACTCACACAGCCTGCAGCTCATTCTATACACCTTATACACACACAGCCTGCAGCTCATTCTATACACCTTATACACACACAGCCTGCAGCTCATTCTATACACCTTATACACACACATAGCCTGCAGCTCATTCTATACACCTTATACACACACAGTCTACTGCTCATTCTATACACCTTATACACACACAGCCTGCAGCTCATTCTATACACCTTATACACACACAGCCTGCAGCTCATTCTATACACCTTATACACACACATAGCCTGCAGCTCATTCTATACACCTTATACACACACACAGCCTGCAGCTCATTCTATACACCTTATACACACACAGCCTGCAGCTCATTCTATACACCTTATACACACACATAGCCTGCAGCTCATTCTATACACCTTATACACACACTCAGCCTGCAGCTCATTCTACACACCTTATACACACACACAGCCTGCTGCTCATTCTATACACCTTATACACACACAGCCTGCAGCTCATTCTATACACCTTATACACACACACAGCCTGCAGCTCATTCTATACACCTTTTACACACACACAGCCTGCAGGTCATTCTATAAACCTTATACTCACACAGCCTGCAGCCCATTCTATAGACCTTATACACACACAGCCTGCAGCTCATTCTTTACACCTTATTCGCATACACAGCCTGCAGCTCATTCTATACACCTTATACACACACAGCCTGCAGCTCATTCTATACACCTTATACACACACACAGCCTACAGCTCATTCTATACACCTTATACACACACAGCCTGCAGCTCATTCTATACACCTTATACACACACACAGCCTACAGCTCATTCTATACACCTTATACACACACAGCCTGCCACTCATTCTATACACCTTATACACACACACAGCCTACAGCTCATTCTATACACCTTATACACACACAGCCTGCAGCTCATTCTATACACCTTATACACACATAGTCTGCAGCTCATTCTATACATCTTATACACACACACTGCCTGCAGCTCATTCTATACACCTTATACACACACAGCCTGCAGCTCATTCTATACACCTTATACACACAGCCTGCAGCTCATTCTATACACCTTATACACACAGCCTGCATCTCATTCTAAACACCTTATACACACACAGCCTGCAGCTCATTCTATACACCTTATACACACACACAGCCTGCAGCTTATTCTATACACCTTATACACACACAGCCAGCAGCTTATTCTATACACCTTATACACACACACAGTCTGCAGCTCATTCTATACAACTTAGACATACACACAGCCTGCATTTCATTCTATACACCTTATACATACACACAGCCTGCAGCTCATTCTATACACCTTATACACACACAGCCTGCAGCTCATTCTATACATCTTATACACACACAGCCTGCAGCTCATTCTATACACCTTATACACACACACACAGCCTGCAGCTTATTCTATACACCTTATACACACACAGCCAGCAGCTCATTCTATACACCTTATACACACACACAGTCTGCAGCTCATTCTATACAACTTAGACATACACACAGCCTGCAGTTCATTCTATACACCTTATACACACACAGCCTGCAGCTCATTCTATACACCTTATACACACACACAGCCTGCAGTTCATTCTATACACCTTATACACACACAGCCTGCAGCTCATTCTATACACCTTATACACACACAGCCTGCAGCTCATTCTATACACCTTATACACACACAGCCTGCAGCTCATTCTATACACCTTATACACACACACAGCCTGCAGGTAATTATATACACCTTATACACACACAGCCTGCAGCTCATTCTATACACCTTATACACACACACAGACTGCAGTTCATTCTATACACCTTATACACACACAGCCTGCAGCTCATTCTATACACCTTATACACACACAGCCTGCAGCTCATTCTATACACCTTATACACACACAGCCTGCAGCGCATTCTATACACCTTTTACACACAGACAGCCTGCAGCTCATTCTATACACCTTATACACACACACAGCCTGCAGCTCATTCTATACACCTTATACACATAGCCTGCTAGTAATTATATACACCTTATACACACACAGCCTGCAGCTCATTCTATACACCTTATACACACACAGCCTGCAGCTCATTCTATACACCTTATACTCACACAGCCTGCAGCTCATTCTATACACCTTATACACACACAGCCTGCAGCTCATTCTATACACCTTATACACACACAGTCTACTGCTCATTCTATACACCTTATACACACACAGCCTGCAGCTCATTCTATACACCTTATACACACACAGTCTGCAGCTCATTCTATACACCTTATACACACACAGCCTGCAGCTCATTCTATACACCTTATACACACACATAGCCTGCAGCTCATTCTATACACCTTATACACACACAGTCTACTGCTCATTCTATACACCTTATACACACACAGCCTGCAGCTCATTCTATACACCTTATACACACACAGCCTGCAGCTCATTCTATACACCTTATACACACACATAGCCTGCAGCTCATTCTATACACCTTATACACACACACAGCCTGCAGCTCATTCTATACACCTTATACACACACAGCCTGCAGCTCATTCTATACACCTTATACACACACATAGCCTGCAGCTCATTCTATACACCTTATACACACACTCAGCCTGCAGCTCATTCTACACACCTTATACACACACACAGCCTGCTGCTCATTCTATACACCTTATACACACACAGCCTGCAGCTCATTCTATACACCTTATACACACACACAGCCTGCAGCTCATTCTATACACCTTTTACACACACACAGCCTGCAGGTCATTCTATAAACCTTATACTCACACAGCCTGCAGCCCATTCTATACACCTTATACTCACACACAGCCTGCACCTCATTCTATACACCTTATACACACACAGCCTGCAGCTCATTCTATACACCTTATACACACACACAGCCTGCAGGTCATTCTATACACCTTATACACACAGCCTGCAGCTCATTCTATACACCTTATACACACACAGCCTGCAGCTCATTCTATACACCTTTTACACACACACAGCCTGCAGGTCATTCTATAAACCTTATACTCACACAGCCTGCAGCCCATTCTATACACCTTATACTCACACACAGCCTGCACCTCATTCTATACACCTTATACACACACAGCCTGCAGCTCATTCTATACACCTTATACACACACACAGCCTGCAGGTCATTCTATACACCTTAAACACACAGCCTGCAGGTCATTCTATACACCTTATACACACATCCTGCATCTCAACCTATACACCTTATACACACACACACACAGCCTGCAGCTCATTCTATACACCTTATACACACATCCTGCTGCTCATTCTATACACTTTATACACACAGCCTGCAGGTCATTCTATAAACCTTATACACACACACAGCCTGCAGCTTATTCTATACACCTTATACACACACACAGCCTGCAGCTCATTCTATAGACCTTATACACACACAGCCTGCAGCTCATTCTTTACACCTTATTCGCATACACAGCCTGCAGCTCATTCTATACACCTTATACACACACAGCCTGCAGCTCATTCTATACACTTTATACACACACACAGCCTACAGCTCATTCTATACACCTTATACACACACAGCCTGCAGCTCATTCTATACACCTTATACACACACACAGCCTACAGCTCATTCTATACACCTTATACACACACAGCCTGCAGCTCATTCTATACACCTTATACACACACACAGCCTGCAGCTCATTCTATACACCTTATACACACACAGTCTGCAGCTCATTCTATACATCTTATACACACACACTGCCTGCAGCTCATTCTATACACCTTATACACACACACAGCCTGCAGCTCATTCTATACACCTTATACACACAGCCTGCAGCTCATTCTATACACCTTATACACACAGCCTGCATCTCATTCTATACACCTTATACACACACAGCCTGCAGCTCATTCTATACACCTTATACACACACACAGCCTGCAGCTTATTCTATACACCTTATACACACACAGCCAGCAGCTCATTCTATACACCTTATACACACACACAGTCTGCAGCTCATTCTATACAACTTAGACATACACACAGCCTGCAGTTCATTCTATACACCTTATACATACACACAGCCTGCAGCTCATTCTATACACCTTATACACACACAGCCTGTAGCTCATTCTATACATCTTATACACACACAGCCTGCAGCTCATTCTATACACCTTATACACACACACAGCCTGCAGCTTATTCTATACACCTTATACACACACAGCCAGAAGCTCATTCTATACACCTTATACACACACACAGTCTGCAGCTCATTCTATACAACTTAGACATACACACAGCCTGCAGTTCATTCTATACACCTTATACACACACAGCCTGCAGCTCATTCTATACACCTTATACACACACACAGCCTGCAGTTCATTCTATACACCTTATACACACACAGCCTGCAGCTCATTCTATACACCTTATACACACACAGCCTGCAGCTCATTCTATACACCTTATACACACACACAGCCTGCAGGTAATTATATACACCTTATACTCACACAGCCTGCAGCTCATTCTATACACCTTATATAAACACAAAGCCTGCAGCTCATTCTATACACCTTATACACACACAGCCTGCAGCTCATTCTATACACCTTATACACACACACAGCCTGCAGCTCATTCTATACACCACACACACACAGCCTGCAGCTCATTCTATACACCTTATACACACACAGCCTGCAGCTCATTCTATACACCTTATACACACACAGTCTGCAGCTCATTCTATACATCTTATACACACACACTGCCTGCAGCTCATTCTATACACCTTATACACACACAGCCTGCAGCTCATTCTATACACCTTATACACACAGCCTGCAGCTCATTCTATACACCTTATACACACAGCCTGCATCTCATTCTAAACACCTTATACACACACAGCCTGCAGCTCATTCTATACACATTATACACACACACAGCCTGCAGCTTATTCTATACACCTTATACACACACAGCCAGCAGCTCATTCTATACACCTTATACACACACACAGTCTGCAGCTCATTCTATACAACTTAGACATACACACAGCCTGCATTTCATTCTATACACCTTATACATACACACAGCCTGCAGCTCATTCTATACACCTTATACACACACAGCCTGCAGCTCATTCTATACATCTTATACACACACAGCCTGCAGCTCATTCTATACACCTTATACACACACACAGCCTGCAGCTTATTATATACACCTTATACACACACAGCCAGCAGCTCATTCTATACACCTTATACACACACACAGCCTACAGCTCATTCTATACACCTTATACACACACAGCCTGCCACTCATTCTATACACCTTATACACACACACAGCCTACAGCTCATTCTATACACCTTATACACACACAGCCTGCAGCTCATTCTATACACCTTATACACACACAGTCTGCAGCTCATTCTATACATCTTATACACACACACTGCCTGCAGCTCATTCTATACACCTTATACACACACAGCCTGCAGCTCATTCTATACACCTTATACACACAGCCTGCAGCTCATTCTATACACCTTATACACACAGCCTGCATCTCATTCTAAACACCTTATACACACACAGCCTGCAGCTCATTCTATACACCTTATACACACACACAGCCTGCAGCTTATTCTATACACCTTATACACACACAGCCAGCAGCTCATTCTATACACCTTATACACACACACAGCCTGCAGCTCATTCTATACACCTTATACACATAGCCTGCTAGTAATTATATACACCTTATACACACACAGCCTGCAGCTCATTCTATACACCTTATACACACACAGCCTGCAGCTCATTCTATACACCTTATACTCACACAGCCTGCAGCTCATTCTATACACCTTATACACACACAGCCTGCAGCTCATTCTATACACCTTATACACACACAGCCTGCAGCTCATTCTATACACCTTATACACACACACAGCCTGCAGGTAATTATATACACCTTATACACACACAGCCTGCAGCTCATTCTATACACCTTATACACACACACAGCCTGCAGTTCATTCTATACACCTTATACACACACAGCCTGCAGCTCATTCTATACACCTTAAACACACACAGCCTGCAGCTCATTCTATACACCTTATACACACACAGCCTGCAGCTCATTCTATACACCTTTTACACACAGACAGCCTGCAGCTCATTCTATACACCTTATACACACACACAGCCTGCAGCTCATTCTATACACCTTATACACATAGCCTGCTAGTAATTATATACACCTTATACACACACAGCCTGCAGCTCATTCTATACACCTTATACACACACAGCCTGCAGCTCATTCTATACACCTTATACTCACACAGCCTGCAGCTCATTCTATACACCTTATACACACACAGCCTGCAGCTCATTCTATACACCTTATACATACACAGCCTGCAGCTCATTCTATACACCTTATACACACACATAGCCTGCAGCTCATTCTATACACGTTATACACACACAGTCTACTGCTCATTCTATACACCTTATACACACACAGCCTGCAGCTCATTCTATACACCTTATACACACACAGCCTGCAGCTCATTCTATACACCTTATACACACACATAGCCTGCATCTCATTCTATACACCTTATACACACACACAGCCTGCAGCTCATTCTATACACCTTATACACACACAGCCTGCAGCTCATTCTATACACCTTATACACACACATAGCCTGCAGCTCATTCTATACACCTTATACACACACTCAGCCTGCAGCTCATTCTACACACCTTATACACACACACAGCCTGCTGCTCATTCTATACACCTTATACACACACAGCCTGCAGCTCATTCTATACACCTTATACACACACACAGCCTGCAGCTCATTCTATACACCTTTTACACACACACAGCCTGCAGGTCATTCTATAAACCTTATACTCACACAGCCTGCAGCCCATTCTATAGACCTTATACACACACAGCCTGCAGCTCATTCTTTACACCTTATTCGCATACACAGCCTGCAGCTCATTCTATACACCTTATACACACACAGCCTGCAGCTCATTCTATACACCTTATACACACACACAGCCTACAGCTCATTCTATACACCTTATACACACACAGTATGCAGCTCATTCTATACACCTTATACACACACACAGCCTACAGCTCATTCTATACACCTTATACACACACAGCCTGCCACTCATTCTATACACCTTATACACACACACAGCCTACAGCTCATTCTATACACCTTATACACACAGCCTGCAGCTCATTCTATACACCTTATACACACACAGTCTGCAGCTCATTCTATACATCTTATACACACACACTGCCTGCAGCTCATTCTATACACCTTATACACACACAGCCTGCAGCTCATTCTATACACCTTATACACACAGCCTGCAGCTCATTCTATACACCTTATACACACAGCCTGCATCTCATTCTAAACACCTTATACACACACAGCCTGCAGCTCATTCTATACACCTTATACACACACACAGCCTGCAGCTTATTCTATACACCTTATACACACACAGCCAGCAGCTCATTCTATACACCTTATACACACACAGTCTGCAGCTCATTCTATACAACTTAGACATACACACAGCCTGCATTTCATTCTATACACCTTATACATACACACAGCCTGCAGCTCATTCTATACACCTTATACACACACAGCCTGCAGCTCATTCTATACATCTTATACACACACAGCCTGCAGCTCATTCTATACACCTTATACACACACACAGCCTGCAGCTTATTCTATACACCTTATACACACACAGCCATCAGCTCATTCTATACACCTTATACACACACACAGTCTGCAGCTCATTCTATACAACTTAGACATACACACAGCCTGCAGTTCATTCTATACACCTTATACACACACAGCCTGCAGCTCATTCTATACACCTTATACACACACACAGCCTGCAGTTCATTCTATACACCTTATACACACACAGCCTGCAGCTCATTCTATACACCTTATACACACACAGCCTGCAGCTCATTCTATACAACTTATACACACACAGCCTGCAGCTCATTCTATACACCTTATACACACACACAGCCTGCAGGTAATTATATACACCTTATACACACACAGCCTGCAGCTCATTCTATACACCTTATACACACACACAGCCTGCAGTTCATTCTATACACCTTATACACACACAGCCTGCAGCTCATTCTATACACCTTATACACACACAGCCTGCAGCTCATTCTATACACCTTATACACACACAGCCTGCAGCTCATTCTATACACCTTTTACACACAGACAGCCTGCAGCTCATTCTATACACCTTATACACACACAGCCTGCAGCTCATTCTATACACCTTATACACATAGCCTGCTAGTAATTATATACACCTTATACACACACAGCCTGCAGCTCATTCTATACACCTTATACACACACAGCCTGCAGCTCATTCTATACACCTTATACTCACACAGCCTGCAGCTCATTCTATACACCTTATACACACACAGCCTGCAGCTCATTCTATACACCTTATACACACACAGTCTACTGCTCATTCTATACACCTTAAACACACACAGCCTGCAGCTCATTCTATACACCTTATACACACACAGCCTGCAGCTCATTCTATACACCTTATACACACAGCCTGCAGCTCATTCTATACACCTTATACACACAGCCTGCATCTCATTCTATACACCTTATACACACACAGCCTGCAGCTCATTCTATACACCTTATACACACACAGCCTGCAGCTTATTCTATACACCTTATACACACACAGCCAGCAGCTCATTCTATACACCTTATACACACACACAGTCTGCAGCTCATTCTATACAACTTAGACATACACACAGCCTGCAGTTCATTCTATACACCTTATACATACACACAGCCTGCAGCTCATTCTATACACCTTATACACACACAGCCTGTAGCTCATTCTATACATCTTATACACACACAGCCTGCAGCTCATTCTATACACCTTATACACACACACAGCCTGCAGCTTATTCTATACACCTTATACACACACAGCCAGAAGCTCATTCTATACACCTTATACACACACAGCCTGCCACTCATTCTATACACCTTATACACACACACAGCCTACAGCTCATTCTATACACCTTATACACACAGCCTGCAGCTCATTCTATACACCTTATACACACACAGTCTGCAGCTCATTCTATACATCTTATACACACACACTGCCTGCAGCTCATTCTATACACCTTATACACACACAGCCTGCAGCTCATTCTATACACCTTATACACACAGCCTGCAGCTCATTCTATACACCTTATACACACAGCCTGCATCTCATTCTAAACACCTTATACACACACAGCCTGCAGCTCATTCTATACACCTTATACACACACACAGCCTGCAGCTTATTCTATACACCTTATACACACACAGCCAGCAGCTCATTCTATACACCTTATACACACACAGTCTGCAGCTCATTCTATACAACTTAGACATACACACAGCCTGCATTTCATTCTATACACCTTATACATACACACAGCCTGCAGCTCATTCTATACACCTTATACACACACAGCCTGCAGCTCATTCTATACATCTTATACACACACAGCCTGCAGCTCATTCTATACACCTTATACACACACACAGCCTGCAGCTTATTCTATACACCTTATACACACACAGCCATCAGCTCATTCTATAAACCTTATACACACACACAGTCTGCAGCTCATTCTATACAACTTAGACATACACACAGCCTGCAGTTCATTCTATACACCTTATACACACACAGCCTGCAGCTCATTCTATACACCTTATACACACACAGCCTGCAGTTCATTCTATACACCTTATACACACACAGCCTGCAGCTCATTCTATACACCTTATACACACACAGCCTGCAGCTCATTCTATACACCTTATACACACACAGCCTGCAGCTCATTCTATACACCTTATACACACACACAGCCTGCAGGTAATTATATACACCTTATACACACACAGCCTGCAGCTCATTCTATACACCTTATACACACACACAGCCTGCAGTTCATTCTATACACCTTATACACACACAGCCTGCAGCTCATTCTATACACCTTATACACACACAGCCTGCAGCTCATTCTATACACCTTATACACACACAGCCTGCAGCTCATTCTATACACCTTTTACACACAGACAGCCTGCAGCTCATTCTATACACCTTATACACACACAGCCTGCAGCTCATTCTATACACCTTATACACATAGCCTGCTAGTAATTATATACACCTTATACACACACAGCCTGCAGCTCATTCTATACACCTTATACACACACAGCCTGCAGCTCATTCTATACACCTTATACTCACACAGCCTGCAGCTCATTCTATACACCTTATACACACACAGCCTGCAGCTCATTCTATACACCTTATACACACACAGTCTACTGCTCATTCTATACACCTTAAACACACACAGCCTGCAGCTCATTCTATACACCTTATACACACACAGCCTGCAGCTCATTCTATACACCTTATACACACAGCCTGCAGCTCATTCTATACACCTTATACACACAGCCTGCATCTCATTCTATACACCTTATACACACACAGCCTGCAGCTCATTCTATACACCTTATACACACACACAGCCTGCAGCTTATTCTATACACCTTATACACACACAGCCAGCAGCTCATTCTATACACCTTATACACACACACAGTCTGCAGCTCATTCTATACAACTTAGACATCCACACAGCCTGCAGTTCATTCTATACACCTTATACATACACACAGCCTGCAGCTCATTCTATACACCTTATACACACACAGCCTGTAGCTCATTCTATACATCTTATACACACACAGCCTGCAGCTCATTCTATACACCTTATACACACACACAGCCTGCAGCTTATTCTATACACCTTATACACACACAGCCAGAAGCTCATTCTATACACCTTATACACACACACAGTCTGCAGCTCATTCTATACAACTTAGACATACACACAGCCTGCAGTTCATTCTATACACCTTATACACACACAGCCTGCAGCTCATTCTATACACCTTATACACACACACAGCCTGCAGTTCATTCTATACACCTTATACACACACAGTCTACTGCTCATTCTATACACCTTATACACACACAGCCTGCAGCTCATTCTATACACCTTATACACACACAGCCTGCAGCTCATTCTATACACCTTATACTCACACAGCCTGCAGCTCATTCTATACACCTTATACACACACAGCCTGCAGCTCATTCTATACACCTTATACACACACAGCCTGCAGCTCATTCTATACACCTTATACACACACATAGCCTGCAGCTCATTCTATACACCTTATACACACACAGTCTACTGCTCATTCTATACACCTTATACACACACAGCCTGCAGCTCATTCTATACACCTTATACACACACAGCCTGCAGCTCATTCTATACACCTTATACACACACATAGCCTGCAGCTCATTCTATACACCTTATACACACACACAGCCTGCAGCTCATTCTATACACCTTATACACACACAGCCTGCAGCTCATTCTATACACCTTATACACACACATAGCCTGCAGCTCATTCTATACACCTTATACACACACTCAGCCTGCAGCTCATTCTACACACCTTATACACACACACAGCCTGCTGCTCATTCTTTACACCTTATACACACACAGCCTGCAGCTCATTCTATACACCTTATACACACACACAGCCTGCAGCTCATTCTATACACCTTTTACACACACACAGCCTGCAGGTCATTCTATAATCCTTATACTCACACAGCCTGCAGCCCATTCTATAGACCTTATACACACACAGCCTGCAGCTCATTCTTTACACCTTATTCGCATACACAGCCTGCAGCTCATTCTATACACCTTATACACACACAGCCTGCAGCTCATTCTATACACCTTATACACACACACAGCCTACAGCTCATTCTATACACCTTATACACACACAGCCTGCAGCTCATTCTATACACCTTATACACACACACAGCCTACAGCTCATTCTATACACCTTATACACACACAGCCTGCCACTCATTCTATACACCTTATACACACACACAGCCTACAGCTCATTCTATACACCTTATACACACACAGCCTGCAGCTCATTCTATACACCTTATACACACATAGTCTGCAGCTCATTCTATACATCTTATACACACACACTGCCTGCAGCTCATTCTATACACCTTATACACACACAGCCTGCAGCTCATTCTATACACCTTATACACACAGCCTGCAGCTCATTCTATACACCTTATACACACAGCCTGCATCTCATTCTAAACACCTTATACACACACAGCCTGCAGCTCATTCTATACACCTTATACACACACACAGCCTGCAGCTTATTCTATACACCTTATACACACACAGCCAGCAGCTTATTCTATACACCTTATACACACACACAGTCTGCAGCTCATTCTATACAACTTAGACATACACACAGCCTGCATTTCATTCTATACACCTTATACATACACACAGCCTGCAGCTCATTCTATACACCTTATACACACACAGCCTGCAGCTCATTCTATACATCTTATACACACACAGCCTGCAGCTCATTCTATACACCTTATACACACACACACAGCCTGCAGCTTATTCTATACACCTTATACACACACAGCCAGCAGCTCATTCTATACACCTTATACACACACACAGTCTGCAGCTCATTCTATACAACTTAGACATACACACAGCCTGCAGTTCATTCTATACACCTTATACACACACAGCCTGCAGCTCATTCTATACACCTTATACACACACACAGCCTGCAGTTCATTCTATACACCTTATACACACACAGCCTGCAGCTCATTCTATACACCTTATACACACACAGCCTGCAGCTCATTCTATACACCTTATACACACACAGCCTGCAGCTCATTCTATACACCTTATACACACACACAGCCTGCAGGTAATTATATACACCTTATACACACACAGCCTGCAGCTCATTCTATACACCTTATACACACACACAGACTGCAGTTCATTCTATACACCTTATACACACACAGCCTGCAGCTCATTCTATACACCTTATACACACACAGCCTGCAGCTCATTCTATACACCTTATACACACACAGCCTGCAGCTCATTCTATACACCTTTTACACACAGACAGCCTGCAGCTCATTCTATACACCTTATACACACACACAGCCTGCAGCTCATTCTATACACCTTATACACATAGCCTGCTAGTAATTATATACACCTTATACACACACAGCCTGCAGCTCATTCTATACACCTTATACACACACAGCCTGCAGCTCATTCTATACACCTTATACTCACACAGCCTGCAGCTCATTCTATACACCTTATACACACACAGCCTGCAGCTCATTCTATACACCTTATACACACACAGTCTACTGCTCATTCTATACACCTTATACACACACAGCCTGCAGCTCATTCTATACACCTTATACACACACAGTCTGCAGCTCATTCTATACACCTTATACACACACAGCCTGCAGCTCATTCTATACACCTTATACACACACATAGCCTGCAGCTCATTCTATACACCTTATACACACACAGTCTACTGCTCATTCTATACACCTTATACACACACAGCCTGCAGCTCATTCTATACACCTTATACACACACAGCCTGCAGCTCATTCTATACACCTTATACACACACATAGCCTGCAGCTCATTCTATACACCTTATACACACACACAGCCTGCAGCTCATTCTATACACCTTATACACACACAGCCTGCAGCTCATTCTATACACCTTATACACACACATAGCCTGCAGCTCATTCTATACACCTTATACACACACTCAGCCTGCAGCTCATTCTACACACCTTATACACACACACAGCCTGCTGCTCATTCTATACACCTTATACACACACAGCCTGCAGCTCATTCTATACACCTTATACACACACACAGCCTGCAGCTCATTCTATACACCTTTTACACACACACAGCCTGCAGGTCATTCTATAAACCTTATACTCACACAGCCTGCAGCCCATTCTATACACCTTATACTCACACACAGCCTGCACCTCATTCTATACACCTTATACACACACAGCCTGCAGCTCATTCTATACACCTTATACACACACACAGCCTGCAGGTCATTCTATACACCTTATACACACAGCCTGCAGCTCATTCTATACACCTTATACACACACAGCCTGCAGCTCATTCTATACACCTTTTACACACACACAGCCTGCAGGTCATTCTATAAACCTTATACTCACACAGCCTGCAGCCCATTCTATACACCTTATACTCACACACAGCCTGCACCTCATTCTATACACCTTATACACACACAGCCTGCAGCTCATTCTATACACCTTATACACACACACAGCCTGCAGGTCATTCTATACACCTTAAACACACAGCCTGCAGGTCATTCTATACACCTTATACACACATCCTGCATCTCAACCTATACACCTTATACACACACACACACAGCCTGCAGCTCATTCTATACACCTTATACACACATCCTGCTGCTCATTCTATACACTTTATACACACAGCCTGCAGGTCATTCTATAAACCTTATACACACACACAGCCTGCAGCTTATTCTATACACCTTATACACACACACAGCCTGCAGCTCATTCTATAGACCTTATACACACACAGCCTGCAGCTCATTCTTTACACCTTATTCGCATACACAGCCTGCAGCTCATTCTATACACCTTATACACACACAGCCTGCAGCTCATTCTATACACTTTATACACACACACAGCCTACAGCTCATTCTATACACCTTATACACACACAGCCTGCAGCTCATTCTATACACCTTATACACACACACAGCCTACAGCTCATTCTATACACCTTATACACACACAGCCTGCAGCTCATTCTATACACCTTATACACACACACAGCCTGCAGCTCATTCTATACACCTTATACACACACAGTCTGCAGCTCATTCTATACATCTTATACACACACACTGCCTGCAGCTCATTCTATACACCTTATACACACACACAGCCTGCAGCTCATTCTATACACCTTATACACACAGCCTGCAGCTCATTCTATACACCTTATACACACAGCCTGCATCTCATTCTATACACCTTATACACACACAGCCTGCAGCTCATTCTATACACCTTATACACACACACAGCCTGCAGCTTATTCTATACACCTTATACACACACAGCCAGCAGCTCATTCTATACACCTTATACACACACACAGTCTGCAGCTCATTCTATACAACTTAGACATACACACAGCCTGCAGTTCATTCTATACACCTTATACATACACACAGCCTGCAGCTCATTCTATACACCTTATACACACACAGCCTGTAGCTCATTCTATACATCTTATACACACACAGCCTGCAGCTCATTCTATACACCTTATACACACACACAGCCTGCAGCTTATTCTATACACCTTATACACACACAGCCAGAAGCTCATTCTATACACCTTATACACACACACAGTCTGCAGCTCATTCTATACAACTTAGACATACACACAGCCTGCAGTTCATTCTATACACCTTATACACACACAGCCTGCAGCTCATTCTATACACCTTATACACACACACAGCCTGCAGTTCATTCTATACACCTTATACACACACAGCCTGCAGCTCATTCTATACACCTTATACACACACAGCCTGCAGCTCATTCTATACACCTTATACACACACACAGCCTGCAGGTAATTATATACACCTTATACTCACACAGCCTGCAGCTCATTCTATACACCTTATATAAACACAAAGCCTGCAGCTCATTCTATACACCTTATACACACACAGCCTGCAGCTCATTCTATACACCTTATACACACACACAGCCTGCAGCTCATTCTATACACCACACACACACAGCCTGCAGCTCATTCTATACACCTTATACACACACAGCCTGCAGCTCATTCTATACACCTTATATATACACACAGCCTGCAGCTCATTTTATACACCTTATACACACACACAGCCTGCAGCTCATTTTATACACCTTATACACACACAGCCTGCAGCTCATTCTATACACTTTATACACACACAGCCTGCAGCTCATTCTATACACCTTATACACACACACAGCCTGCAGCTCATTCTATACACCTTATACACACACACAGCCTGCAGCTCATTTTATACACCTTATACACACACACAGCCTGCAGCTCATTCTATGCACCTTATACACACAGCCTGCAGCTCATTCTATATACCTTATACACACACACAGCCTGCAGCTCATTCTATATACCTTATATACACACACACAGCCTGCAGCTCATTCTATACACCTTATACACACACTGCCTGCAGCTCATTCTATACACCTTATACACACACAGCCTGCAGCTCATTCTATACACCTTATACACAGCCTGCAGCTCATTCTATACACCTTATACACACACAGCCTGCAGCTCATTCTATACACTTTATACACACACAGCCTGCAGCTCATTCTATACACCTTATACACACACACAGCCTGCAGCTCATTCTATACACCTTATACACACACACAGCCTGCAGCTCATTCTATACACCTTATACACACAGCCTGCAGCTCTTTCTATACACCTTATACACACACAGCCTGCAACTCATTCTGTACACCTTATACACACACAGCCTGCAGCTCATTCTATACACCTTATACACACACAGCCTGCAGCTCATTCTATACACCTTATACACACACAGCCTGCAGCTCATTCTATACACCTTATACACACACACAGCCTGCAGCTCATTCTATACACCTTATACACACACAGCCTGCAGCTCATTCTATACACCTTATACACACACAGCCTGCAGCTCATTCTAGAAACCTTATACACACACAGCCTGTAGCTCATTCTATACACCTTATACACACACACAGCCTGCAGCTCATTCTATACACCTTATACACACACACAGCTTGCAGCTCATTCTATACACCTTATACACACAGCCTGCAGGTAATTATATACACCTTATACACACACAGCCTGCAGCTCATTCTATACACCTTATACACACACAGCCTGCAGCTCATTCTATACACCTTAAACACACACAGCCTGCAGCTCATTCTATATACCTTATACACAGCCTGCAGCTCATTCTATACACCTTATACACACACAGCCTGCAGCTCATTCTATACACTTTATACACACACAGCCTGCAGCTCATTCTATACACCTTATACACACACAGCCTGCAGCTCATTCTATACACCTTATACACACACAGCCTGCAGCTCATTCTATACACCTTATACACACACACAGCCTGCAGGTAATTATATACACCTTATACTAACACAGCCTGCAGCTCATTCTATACACCTTATATAAACACAAAGCCTGCAGCTCATTCTATACACCTTATACACACACAGCCTGCAGCTCATTCTATACACCTTATACACACACACAGCCTGCAGCTCATTCTATACACCACACACACACAGCCTGCAGCTCATTCTATACACCTTACACACACACAGCCTGCAGCTCATTCTATACACCTTATATATACACACAGCCTGCAGCTCATTTTATACACCTTATACACACACACAGCCTGCAGCTCATTTTATACACCTTATACACACACACAGCCTGCAGCTCATTCTATACACCTTATACACACACACAGCCTGCAGCTCATTTTATACACCTTATACACACACACAGCCTGCAGCTCATTCTATGCACCTTATACACACAGCCTGCAGCTCATTCTATATACCTTATACACACACACAGCCTGCAGCTCATTCTATATACCTTATATACACACACACAGCCTGCAGCTCATTCTATACACCTTATACACACACTGCCTGCAGCTCATTCTATTCACCTTATACACACACAGCCTGCAGCTCATTCTATACACCTTATACACAGCCTGCAGCTCATTATATACACCTTATACACACACAGCCTGCAGCTCATTCTATACACTTTATACACACACAGCCTGCAGCTCATTCTATACACCTTATACACACACAGCCTGAAGCTCATTCTATACACCTTATACACACACACAGCCTGCAGCTCATTTTATACACCTTATACACACACACAGCCTGCAGCTCATTCTATACACCTTATACACACAGCCTGCAGCTCTTTCTATACACCTTATACACACACAGCCTGCAACTCATTCTGTACACCTTATACACACACAGCCTGCAGCTCATTCTATACACCTTATACACACACAGCCTGCAGCTCATTCTATACACCTTATACACACACAGCCTGCAGCTCATTCTATACACCTTATACACACACACAGCCTGCAGCTCATTCTATACACCTTATACACACACAGCCTGCAGCACATTCTATACACCTTATACACACACAGCCTGCAGCTCATTCTATAAACCTTATACACACACAGCCTGCAGCTCATTCTATACACCTTATACACACACACAGCCTGCAGCTCATTATATACACCTTATACACACATACAGCTTGCAGCTCATTCTATACACCTTATACACACAGCCTGCAGGTAATTATATACACCTTATACACACACAGCCTGCAGCTCATTCTATACACCTTATACACACACAGCCTGCAGCTCATTCTATACACCTTATACACACACAGCCTGCAGCTCATTCTATATACCTTATACACAGCCTGCAGCTCATTCTATACACCTTATACACACACAGCCTGCAGCTCATTCTATACACTTTATACACACACAGCCTGCAGCTCATTCTATACACCTTATACACACACAGCCTGCAGCTCATTCTATACACCTTATACACACACAGCCTGCAGCTCATTCTATACACCTTATACACACACACAGCCTGCAGCTCATTCTATATACCTTATACACACACAGCCTGCAGGTCATTCTCTACACCTTATACACACAGCCTGCTGGTCATTCTATACACCTTATACACACAGCCTGCATCTCAACCTATACACTTTATACACACAGCCTGCAGCTCATTCTATACACCTTATACACACACACACACACACAGCCTACAGCTCATTCTATACATCTTATACACACACAGCCAGGAGCTCATTCTATACACCTTATACACACAGCCTGCAGCTAATTCTATGCACCTTATACACACAGCCTGCAGCTCATTCTATACACCTTATACACACACACAGCCTGCAGCTCATTCTATACACCTTATACACACACACAGCCTGCAGCTCATTCTATATACCTTATATACACACACACAGACTGCAGCTCATTCTATACACCTTATACACACACAGCCTGCAGCTCATTCTATATACCTTATACACACACACACACAGCATGCAGCTCATTCTATACCCCTTATACACACAGCCTGCAGCTCATTCTATACACCTTATACACACACACAGCCTGCAGCTCATTCTATACACCTTATACACACACAGCCTGCAGCTCATTCTGTACACCTTATACACACACAGCCTGCAGCTCATTCTATAAACCTTATACACACACAGCCTGCAGCTCATTCTATACACCTTATACACACACACAGCCTGCAGCTCATTCTATACACCTTATACACACACACAGCATGCAGCACACAGCCTGCAGCTCATTCTATACACCACACACACACAGCCTGCAGCTCATTCTATACACCTTATACACACACAGCCTGCAGCTCATTCTATACACCTTATATATACACACAGCCTGCAGCTCATTTTATACACATTATACACACACACAGCCTGCAGCTCATTTTATACACCTTATACACACACACAGCCTGCAGCTCATTCTATACAATTTATACACACACAGCCTGCAGCTCATTCTATACACCTTATACACACACACAGCCTGCAGCTCATTCTATACACCTTATACACACACACAGCCTGCAGCTCATTTTATACACCTTATACACACACACAGCCTGCAGCTCATTCTATGCACCTTATACACACAGCCTGCAGCTCATTCTATATACCTTATACACACACACAGCCTGCAGCTCATTCTATATACCTTATATACACACACACAGCCTGCAGCTCATTCTATACACCTTATACACACACTGCCTGCAGCTCATTCTATACACCTTATACACACACAGCCTGCAGCTCATTCTATACACCTTATACACAGCCTGCAGCTCATTATATACACCTTATACACACACAGCCTGCAGCTCATTCTATACACTTTATACACACACAGCCTGCAGCTCATTCTATACACCTTATACACACACACAGCCTGAAGCTCATTCTATACACCTTATACACACACACAGCCTGCAGCTCATTCTATACACCTTATACACACACAGCCTGCAGCTCATTCTATACACCTTATACACACAGCCTGCAGCTCTTTTTTTATACACCTTATACACACACAGCCTGCAACTCATTCTGTACACCTTATACACACACAGCCTGCAGCTCATTCTATACACCTTATACACACACAGCCTGCAGCTCATTCTATACACCTTATACACACACAGCCTGCAGCTCATTCTATACACCTTATACACACACACAGACTGCAGCTCATTCTATACACCTTATACACACACAGCCTGCAGCTCATTCTATACACCTTATACACACACAGCCTGCAGCTCATTCTATACACCTTATACACACACAGCCTGCAGCTCATTCTATACACCACACACACACAGCCTGCAGCTCATTCTATACACCTTATACACACACAGCCTGCAGCTCATTCTATACACCTTATACACACACACAGCCTGCAGCTCATTCTATACACCTTATACACACACACAGCTTGCAGCTCATTCTATACACCTTATACACACAGCCTGCAGGTAATTATATACACCTTATACACACACAGCCTGCAGCTCATTCTATACACCTTATACACACACAGCCTGCAGCTCATTCTATACACCTTAAACACACACAGCCTGCAGCTCATTCTATATACCTTATACACAGCCTACAGCTCATTCTATACACCTTATACACACACAGCCTGCAGCTCATTCTATACACTTTATAAACACACAGCCTGCAGCTCATTCTATACACCTTATACACACACAGCCTGCAGCTCATTCTATACACCTTATACACACACAGCCTGCAGCTCATTCTATACACCTTATACACACACACAGCCTGCAGGTAATTATATACACCTTATACTCACACAGCCTGCAGCTCATTCTATACACCTTATATAAACACAAAGCCTGCAGCTCATTCTATACACCTTATACACACACAGCCTGCAGCTCATTCTATACACCTTATACACACACACAGCCTGCAGCTCATTCTATACACACACACACACACACACACAGCCTACAGCTCATTCTATACATCTTATACACACACAGCCAGGAGCTCATTCTATACACCTTATACACACAGCCTGCAGCTAATTCTATGCACCTTATACACACAGCCTGCAGCTCATTCTATACACCTTATACACACACACAGCCTGCAGCTCATTCTATACACCTTATACACACACACAGCCTGCAGCTCATTCTATATACCTTATATACACACACACAGTCTGCAGCTCATTCTATACACCTTATACACACACAGCCTGCAGCTCATTCTATACACCTAATACACACAGCCTGCAGCTCATTCTATACACCTTATACACACACACAGCCTGCAGCTCATTCTATACACCTTATACACACACAGCCTGCAGATCATTCTGTACACCTTATACACACACAGCCTGCAGCTCATTCTATAAACCTTATACACACACAGCCTGCAGCTCATTCTATACACCTTATACACACACACAGCCTGCAGCTCATTCTATACACCTTATACACACACACAGCATGCAGCACACAGCCTGCAGCTCATTCTATACACCACACACACACAGCCTGCAGCTCATTCTATACACCTTATACACACACAGCCTGCAGCTCATTCTATACACCTTATATATACACACAGCCTGCAGCTCATTTTATACACCTTATACACACACACAGCCTGCAGCTCATTTTATACACCTTATACACACACACAGCCTGCAGCTCATTCTATACACTTTATACACACACAGCCTGCAGCTCATTCTATACACCTTATACACACACACAGCCTGCAGCTCATTCTATACACCTTATACACACACACAGCCTGCAGCTCATTTTATACACCTTATACACACACACAGCCTGCAGCTCATTCTATGCACCTTATACACACAGCCTGCAGCTCATTCTATATACCTTATACACACACACAGCCTGCAGCTCATTCTATATACCTTATATACACACACACAGCCTGCAGCTCATTCTATACACCTTATACACACACTGCCTGCAGCTCATTCTATACACCTTATACACACACAGCCTGCAGCTCATTCTATACACCTTATACACAGCCTGCAGCTCATTATATACACCTTATACACACACAGCCTGCAGCTCATTCTATACACTTTATACACACACAGCCTGCAGCTCATTCTATACACCTTATACACACACACAGCCTGAAGCTCATTCTATACACCTTATACACACACACAGCCTGCAGCTCATTCTATACACCTTATACACACACACAGCCTGCAGCTCATTCTATACACCTTATACACACAGCCTGCAGCTCTTTCTATACACCTTATACACACACAGCCTGCAACTCATTCTGTACACCTTATACACACACAGCCTGCAGCTCATTCTATACACCTTATACACACACAGCCTGCAGCTCATTCTATACACCTTATACACACACAGCCTGCAGCTCATTCTATACACCTTATACACACACACAGCCTGCAGCTCATTCTATACACCTTATACACACACAGCCTGCAGCTCATTCTATACACCTTATACACACACAGCCTGCAGCTCATTCTATACACCTTATACACACACACAGCCTGCAGCTCATTCTATACACCACACACACACAGCCTGCAGCTCATTCTATACACCTTATACACACACAGCCTGCAGCTCATTCTATACACCTTATACACACACACAGCCTGCAGCTCATTCTATACACCTTATACACACACACAGCTTGCAGCTCATTCTATACACCTTATACACACAGCCTGCAGGTAATTATATACACCTTATACACACACAGCCTGCAGCTCATTCTATACACCTTATACACACACAGCCTGCAGCTCATTCTATGCACCTTAAACACACACAGCCTGCAGCTCATTCTATATACCTTATACACAGCCTGCAGCTCATTCTATACACCTTATACACACACAGCCTGCAGCTCATTCTATACACTTTATACACACACAGCCTGCAGCTCATTCTATACACCTTATACACACACAGCCTGCAGCTCATTCTATACACCTTATACACACACAGCCTGCAGCTCATTCTATACACCTTATACACACACACAGCCTGCAGGTAATTATATACACCTTATACTCACACAGCCTGCAGCTCATTCTATACACCTTATATAAACACAAAGCCTGCAGCTCATTCTATACACCTTATACACACACAGCCTGCAGCTCATTCTATACACCTTATATATACACACAGCCTGCAGCTCATTTTATACACCTTATACACACACACAGCCTGCAGCTCATTTTATACACCTTATACACACACACAGCCTGCAGCTCATTCTATACACTTTATACACACACAGCCTGCAGCTCATTCTATACACCTTATACACACACACAGCCTGCAGCTCATTCTATACACCTTATACACACACACAGCCTGCAGCTCATTTTATACACCTTATACACACACACAGCCTGCAGCTCATTCTATGCACCTTATACACACAGCCTGCAGCTCATTTTATATACCTTATACACACACACAGCCTGCAGCTCATTCTATATACCTTATACACACACTGCCTGCAGCTCATTCTATACACCTTATACACACACAGCCTGCAGCTCATTCTATACACCTTATACACAGCCTGCAGCTCATTATATACACCTTATACACACACAGCCTGCAGCTCATTCTATACACTTTATACACACACAGCCTGCAGCTCATTCTATACACCTTATACACACACACAGCCTGAAGCTCATTCTATACACCTTATACACACACACAGCCTGCAGCTCATTCTATACACCTTATACACACACACAGCCTGCAGCTCATTCTATACACCTTATACACACAGCCTGCAGCTCTTTCTATACACCTTATACACACACAGCCTGCAACTCATTCTGTACACCTTATACACACACAGCCTGCAGCTCATTCTATACACCTTATACACACACAGCCTGCAGCTCATTCTATACACCTTATACAGACACAGCCTGCAGCTCATTCTATACACCTTATACACACACACAGCCTGCAGCTCATTCTATACACCTTATACACACACAGCCTGCAGCTCATTCTATACACCTTATACACACACAGCCTGCAGCTCATTCTATAAACTTTATACACACACAGCCTGCAGCTCATTCTATACACCTTATACACACACACAGCCTGCAGCTCATTCTATACACCTTATACACACACACAGCTTGCAGCTCATTCTATACACCTTATACACACAGCCTGCACGTAATTATATACACCTTATACACACACAGCCTGCAGCTCATTCTATACACCTTATACACACACAGCCTGCAGCTCATTCTATACACCTTATACACACACAGCCTGCAGCTCATTCTATATACCTTATACACAGCCTGCAGCTCATTCTATACACCTTATACACACACAGCCTGCAGCTCATTCTATACACTTTATACACACACAGCCTGCAGCTCATTGTATACACCTTATACACACACAGCCTGCAGCTCATTCTATACACCTTATACACACACAGCCTGCAGCTCATTCTATACACCTTATACACACACACAGCCTGCAGCTCATTCTATACACCTTATACACACACAGCCTGCAGGTCATTCTCTACACCTTATACACACAGCCTGCTGGTCATTCTATACACCTTATACACACAGCCTGCATCTCAACCTATACACTTTATACACACAGCCTGCAGCTCATTCTATACACCTTATACACACACACACACACAGCCTACAGCTCATTCTATACATCTTATACACACACAGCCAGGAGCTCATTCTATACACCTTATACACACAGCCTGCAGCTAACTCTATGCACCTTATACACAGCCTGCAGCTCATTCTATACACCTTATACACACAGCCTGCAGCTCATTCTATACACTTTATACACACACAGCCTGCAGCTCATTCTATACACCTTATACACACACACAGCCTGAAGCTCATTCTATACACCTTATACACACACACAGCCTGCAGCTCATTCTATACACCTTATACACACACACAGCCTGCAGCTCATTTTATACACCTTATACACACACACAGCCTGCAGCTCATTCTATACACTTTATACACACACAGCCTGCAGCTCATTCTATACACCTTATACACACACACAGCCTGCAGCTCATTCTATACACCTTATACACACACACAGCCTGCAGCTCATTTTATACACCTTATACACACACACAGCCTGCAGCTCATTCTATGCACCTTATACACACAGCCTGCAGCTCATTCTATATACCTTATACACACACACAGCCTGCAGCTCATTCTATATACCTTATATACACACACACAGCCTGCAGCTCATTCTATACACCTTATACACACACTGCCTGCAGCTCATTCTATACACCTTATACACACACAGCCTGCAGCTCATTCTATACACCTTATACACAGCCTGCAGCTCATTATATACACCTTATACACACACAGCCTGCAGCTCATTCTATACACTTTATACACACACAGCCTGCAGCTCATTCTATACACCTTATACACACACACAGCCTGAAGCTCATTCTATACACCTTATACACACACACAGCCTGCAGCTCATTCTATACACCTTATACACACACACAGCCTGCAGCTCATTCTATACACCTTATACACACAGCCTGCAGCTCTTTCTATACACCTTATACACACACAGCCTGCAACTCATTCTGTACACCTTATACACACACAGCCTGCAGCTCATTCTATACACCTTATACACACACAGCCTGCAGCTCATTCTATACACCTTATACACACACAGCCTGCAGCTCATTCTATACACCTTATACACACACACAGCCTGCAGCTCATTCTATACACCTTATACACACACAGCCTGCAGCTCATTCTATACACCTTATACACACACAGCCTGCAGCTCATTCTATACACCTTATACACACACACAGCCTGCAGCTCATTCTATACACCACACACACACAGCCTGCAGCTCATTCTATACACCTTATACACACACAGCCTGCAGCTCATTCTATACACCTTATACACACACACAGCCTGCAGCTCATTCTATACACCTTATACACACACACTGCTTGCAGCTCATTCTATACACCTTATACACACAGCCTGCAGGTAATTATATACACCTTATACACACACAGCCTGCAGCTCATTCTATACACCTTATACACACACAGCCTGCAGCTCATTCTATGCACCTTAAACACACACAGCCTGCAGCTCATTCTATATACCTTATACACAGCCTGCAGCTCATTCTATACACCTTATACACACACAGCCTGCAGCTCATTCTATACACTTTATACACACACAGCCTGCAGCTCATTCTATACACCTTATACACACACAGCCTGCAGCTCATTCTATACACCTTATACACACACAGCCTGCAGCTCATTCTATACACCTTATACACACACACAGCCTGCAGGTAATTATATACACCTTATACTCACACAGCCTGCAGCTCATTCTATACACCTTATATAAACACAAAGCCTGCAGCTCATTCTATACACCTTATACACACACAGCCTGCAGCTCATTCTATACACCTTATACACACACACAGCCTGCAGCTCATTCTATACACCACACACACACAGCCTGCAGCTCATTCTATACACCTTATACACACACAGCCTGCAGCTCATTCTATACACCTTATATATACACATAGCCTGCAGCTCATTTTATACACCTTATACACACACACAGCCTGCAGCTCATTTTATACACCTTATACACACACACAGCCTGCAGCTCATTCTATACACTTTATACACACACAGCCTGCAGCTCATTCTATATACCTTATACACACACAGCCTGCAGCTCATTCTATATACCTTATATACACACACACAGCCTGCAGCTCATTCTATACATCTTATACACACACTGCCTGCAGCTCATTCTATACACCTTATACACACACAGCCTGCAGCTCATTCTATACACCTTATACACAGCCTGCAGCTCATTATATACACCTTATACACACACAGCCTGCAGCTCATTCTATACACTTTATACACACACAGCCTGCAGCTCATTCTATACACCTTATACACACACACAGCCTGAAGCTCATTCTATACACCTTATACACACACACAGCCTGCAGCTCATTCTATACACCTTATACACACACACAGCCTGCAGCTCATTCTATACACCTTATACACACAGCCTGCAGCTCTTTCTATACACCTTATACACACACAGCCTGCAACTCATTCTGTACACCTTATACACACACAGCCTGCAGCTCATTCTATACACCTTATACACACACAGCCTGCAGCTCATTCTATACACCTTATACAGACACAGCCTGCAGCTCATTCTATACACCTTATACACACACACAGCCTGCAGCTCATTCTATACACCTTATACACACACAGCCTGCAGCTCATTCTATACACCTTATACACACACAGCCTGCAGCTCATTCTATAAACC
This sequence comes from Taudactylus pleione, assembly GCA_031769625.1. Taxonomy (NCBI): domain Eukaryota; kingdom Metazoa; phylum Chordata; class Amphibia; order Anura; family Myobatrachidae; genus Taudactylus; species Taudactylus pleione. Next base: position 285,025 of record JAUIMM010000868.1, on the reverse strand, counting down.
TTATACACACACAGCCTGCAGCTCATTCTATACACCTTATACACACACACAGCCTGCAGCTCATTCTATGCACCTTATACACACACACAGCTTGCAGCTCATTCTATACACCTTATACACACAGCCTGCAGGTAATTATATACACCTTATACACACACAGCCTGCAGCTCATTCTATACACCTTATACACACACAGCCTGCAGCTCATTCTATACACCTTATACACACACAGCCTGCAGCTCATTCTATATACCTTATACACAGCCTGCAGCTCATTCTATACACCTTATACACACACAGCCTGCAGCTCATTCTATACACTTTATACACACACAGCCTGCAGCTCATTGTATACACCTTATACACACACAGCCTGCAGCTCATTCTATACACCTTATACACACACAGCCTGCAGCTCATTCTATACACCTTATACACACACACAGCCTGCAGCTCATTCTATACACCTTATACACACACAGCCTGCAGGTCATTCTCTACACCTTATACACACAGCCTGCTGGTCATTCTATACACCTTATACACACAGCCTGCATCTCAACCTATACACTTTATACACACAGCCTGCAGCTCATTCTATACACCTTATACACACACACACACACAGCCTACAGCTCATTCTATACATCTTATACACACACAGCCAGGAGCTCATTCTATACACCTTATACACACAGCCTGCAGCTAACTCTATGCACCTTATACACAGCCTGCAGCTCATTCTATACACCTTATACACACACAGCCTGCAGCTCATTCTATACACTTTATACACACACAGCCTGCAGCTCATTCTATACACCTTATACACACACACAGCCTGAAGCTCATTCTATACACCTTATACACACACACAGCCTGCAGCTCATTCTATACACCTTATATACACACACAGCCTGCAGCTCATTCTATACACCTTATACACACAGCCTGCAGCTCTTTCTATACACCTTATACACACACAGCCTGCAACTCATTCTGTACACCTTATACACACACAGCCTGCAGCTCATTCTATACACCTTATACACACACAGCCTGCAGCTCATTCTATACACCTTATACACACACACAGCCTGCAGCTCATTCTATACACCTTATACACACACACAGCCTGCAGCTCATTCTATATACCTTATATACACACACACAGCCTGCAGCTCATTCTATACACCTTATACACACACTGCCTGCAGCTCATTCTATACACCTTATATATACACACAGCCTGCAGCTCATTTTATACACCTTATACACACACACAGCCTGCAGCTCATTTTATACACCTTATACACACACACAGCCTGCAGCTCATTTTATACACCTTATACACACACACAGCCTGCAGCTCATTCTATACACTTTATACACACACAGCCTGCAGCTCATTCTATACACCTTATACACACACACAGCCTGCAGCTAATTCTATACACCTTATACACACACACAGCCTGCAGCTCATTTTATACACCTTATACACACACACAGCCTGCAGCTCATTCTATGCACCTTATACACACAGCCTGCAGCTCATTCTATATACCTTATACACACACACAGCCTGCAGATCATTCTATATACCTTATATACACACACACAGCCTGCAGCTCATTCTATACACCTTATACACACACTGCCTGCAGCTCATTCTATACACCTTATACACACACTGCCTGCAGCTCATTCTATACACCTTATACACACACAGCCTGCAGCTCATTCTATACACCTTATACACAGCCTGCAGCTCATTATATACACCTAATACACACACAGCCTGCAGCTCATTCTATACACTTTATACACACACAGCCTGCAGCTCATTCTATACACCTTATACACACACACAGCCTGCAGCTCATTCTATACACCTTATACACACACACAGCCTGCAGCTCATTTTATACACCTTATACACACACACAGCCTGCAGCTCATTCTATGCACCTTATACACACAGCCTGCAGCTCATTCTATATACCTTATACACACACACAGCCTGCAGCTCATTCTATATACCTTATATACACACACACAGCCTGCAGCTCATTCTATACACCTTATACACACACTGCCTGCAGCTCATTCTATACACCTTATACACACACTGCCTGCAGCTCATTCTATACACCTTATACACACACAGCCTGCAGCTCATTCTATACACCTTATACACAGCCTGCAGCTCATTATATACACCTTATACACACACAGCCTGCAGCTCATTCTATACACTTTATACACACACAGCCTGCAGCTCATTCTATACACCTTATACACACACACAGCCTGAAGCTCATTCTATACACCTTATACACACACACAGCCTGCAGCTCATTCTATACACCTTATACACACACACAGCCTGCAGCTCATTCTATACACCTTATACACACAGCCTGCAGCTCTTTCTATACACCTTATACACACACAGCCTGCAACTCATTCTGTACACCTTATACACACACAGCCTGCAGCTCATTCTATACACCTTATACACACACACAGCCTGCAGCTCATTCTATATACCTTATATACACACACAGCCTGCAGCTCATTCTATACACCTTATACACACACAGCCTGCAGCTCATTCTATATACCTTATACACACACACACAGCATGCAGCTCATTCTATACACCTTATACACACAGCCTGCAGCTCATTCTATACACCTTATACACACACAGCCTGCAGCTCATTCTATACACCTTATACACACACAGCCTGCAGCTCATTCTGTACACCTTATACACACACAGCCTGCAGCTCATTCTATAAACCTTATACACACACAGCCTGCAGCTCATTCTATACACCTTATACACACACACAGCCTGCAGCTCATTCTATACACCTTATACACACACACAGCATGCAGCAGACAGCCTGCAGCTCATTCTATACACCACACACACACAGCCTGCAGCTCATTCTATACACCTTATACACACACAGCCTGCAGCTCATTCTATACACCTTATATATACACACAGCCTGCAGCTCATTTTATACACCTTATACACACACACAGCCTGCAGCTCATTTTATACACCTTATACACACACACAGCCTGCAGCTCATTCTATACACTTTATACACACACAGCCTGCAGCTCATTCTATACACCTTATACACACACACAGCCTGCAGCTCATTCTATACACCTTATACACACACACAGCCTGCAGCTCATTTTATACACCTTATACACACACACAGCCTGCAGCTCATTCTATGCACCTTATACACACAGCCTGCAGCTCATTCTATATACCTTATACACACACACAGCCTGCAGCTCATTCTATATACCTTATATACACACACACAGCCTGCAGCTCATTCTATACACCTTATACACACACTGCCTGCAGCTCATTCTATACACCTTATACACACACAGCCTGCAGCTCATTCTATACACCTTATACACAGCCTGCAGCTCATTATATACACCTTATACACACACAGCCTGCAGCTCATTCTATACACTTTATACACACACAGCCTGCAGCTCATTCTATACACCTTATACACACACACAGCCTGAAGCTCATTCTATACACCTTATACACACACACAGCCTGCAGCTCATTCTATACACCTTATACACACACACAGCCTGCAGCTCATTCTATACACCTTATACACACAGCCTGCAGCTCTTTCTATACACCTTATACACACACAGCCTGCAACTCATTCTGTACACCTTATACACACACAGCCTGCAGCTCATTCTATACACCTTATACACACACAGCCTGCAGCTCATTCTATACACCTTATACACACACAGCCTGCAGCTCATTCTATACACCTTATACACACACACAGCCTGCAGCTCATTCTATACACCTTATACACACACAGCCTGCAGCTCATTCTATACACCTTATACACACACAGCCTGCAGCTCATTCTATACACCTTATACACACACACAGCCTGCAGCTCATTCTATACACCACACACACACAGCCTGCAGCTCATTCTATACACCTTATACACACACAGCCTGCAGCTCATTCTATACACCTTATACACACACACAGCCTGCAGTTCATTCTATACACCTTATACACACACACAGCTTGCAGCTCATTCTATACACCTTATACACACAGCCTGCAGGTAATAATATACACCTTATACACACACAGCCTGCAGCTCATTCTATACACCTTATACACACACATGCCTGCAGCTCATTCTATACACCTTAAACACACACAGCCTGCAGCTCATTCTATTTACCTTATACACAGCCTGCAGCTCATTCTATACACCTTATACACACACAGCCTGCAGCTCATTCTATACACTTTATACACACACAGCCTGCAGCTCATTCTATACACCTTATACACAAACAGCCTGCAGCTCATTCTATACACCTTATACACACACAGCCTGCAGCTCATTCTATACACCTTATACACACACACAGCCTGCAGGTAATTATATACACCTTATACTCACACAGCCTGCAGCTCATTCTATACACCTTATATAAACACAAAGCCTGCAGCTCATTCTATACACCTTATACACACACAGCCTGCAGCTCATTCTATACACCTTATACACACACACAGCCTGCAGCTCATTCTATACACACACACACACACACAGCCTACAGCTCATTCTATACATCTTATACACACACAGCCAGGAGCTCATTCTATACACCTTATACACACAGCCTGCAGCTAATTCTATGCACCTTATACACACAGCCTGCAGCTCATTCTATACACCTTATACACACACACAGCCTGCAGCTCATTCTATACACCTTATACACACACACAGCCTGCAGCTCATTCTATATACCTTATATAGACACACACAGTCTGCAGCTCATTCTATACACCTTATACACACACAGCCTGCAGCTCATTCTATATACCTTATACACACACACAGCATGCAGCTCATTCTATACACCTTATACACACAGCCTGCAGCTCATTCTATACACCTTATACACACACACAGCCTGCAGCTCATTCTATACACCTTATACACACACACAGCCTGCAGCTCATTCTATATACCTTATATACACACACACAGCCTGCAGCTCATTCTATACACCTTATACACACACTGCCTGCAGCTCATTCTATACACCTTATATATACACACAGCCTGCAGCTCATTTTATACACCTTATACACACACACAGCCTGCAGCTCATTTTATACACCTTATACACACACACAGCCTGCAGCTCATTTTATACACCTTATACACACACACAGCCTGCAGCTCATTCTATACACTTTATACACACACAGCCTGCAGCTCATTCTATACACCTTATACACACACACAGCCTGCAGCTAATTCTATACACCTTATACACACACACAGCCTGCAGCTCATTTTATACACCTTATACACACACACAGCCTGCAGCTCATTCTATGCACCTTATACACACAGCCTGCAGCTCATTCTATATACCTTATACACACACACAGCCTGCAGATCATTCTATATACCTTATATACACACACACAGCCTGCAGCTCATTCTATACACCTTATACACACACTGCCTGCAGCTCATTCTATACACCTTATACACACACTGCCTGCAGCTCATTCTATACACCTTATACACACACAGCCTGCAGCTCATTCTATACACCTTATACACACACAGCCTGCAGCTCATTCTATACACTTTATACACACACAGCCTGCAGCTCATTCTATACACCTTATACACACACACAGCCTGCAGCTCATTCTATACACCTTATACACACACACAGCCTGCAGCTCATTTTATACACCTTATACACACACACAGCCTGCAGCTCATTCTATGCACCTTATACACACAGCCTGCAGCTCATTCTATATACCTTATACACACACACAGCCTGCAGCTCATTCTATATACCTTATATACACACACACAGCCTGCAGCTCATTCTATACACCTTATACACACACTGCCTGCAGCTCATTCTATACACCTTATACACACACTGCCTGCAGCTCATTCTATACACCTTATACACACACAGCCTGCAGCTCATTCTATACACCTTATACACAGCCTGCAGCTCATTATATACACCTTATACACACACAGCCTGCAGCTCATTCTATACACTTTATACACACACAGCCTGCAGCTCATTCTATACACCTTATACACACACACAGCCTGAAGCTCATTCTATACACCTTATACACACACACAGCCTGCAGCTCATTCTATACACCTTATACACACACACAGCCTGCAGCTCATTCTATACACCTTATACACACAGCCTGCAGCTCTTTCTATACACCTTATACACACACAGCCTGCAACTCATTCTGTACACCTTATACACACACAGCCTGCAGCTCATTCTATACACCTTATACACACACACAGCCTGCAGCTCATTCTATATACCTTATATACACACACAGCCTGCAGCTCATTCTATACACCTTATACACACACAGCCTGCAGCTCATTCTATATACCTTATACACACACACACAGCATGCAGCTCATTCTATACACCTTATACACACAGCCTGCAGCTCATTCTATACACCTTATACACACACAGCCTGCAGCTCATTCTATACACCTTATACACACACAGCCTGCAGCTCATTCTGTACACCTTATACACACACAGCCTGCAGCTCATTCTATAAACCTTATACACACACAGCCTGCAGCTCATTCTATACACCTTATACACACACACAGCCTGCAGCTCATTCTATACACCTTATACACACACACAGCATGCAGCAGACAGCCTGCAGCTCATTCTATACACCACACACACACAGCCTGCAGCTCATTCTATACACCTTATACACACACAGCCTGCAGCTCATTCTATACACCTTATATATACACACAGCCTGCAGCTCATTTTATACACCTTATACACACACACAGCCTGCAGCTCATTTTATACACCTTATACACACACACAGCCTGCAGCTCATTCTATACACTTTATACACACACAGCCTGCAGCTCATTCTATACACCTTATACACACACACAGCCTGCAGCTCATTCTATACACCTTATACACACACACAGCCTGCAGCTCATTTTATACACCTTATACACACACACAGCCTGCAGCTCATTCTATGCACCTTATACACACAGCCTGCAGCTCATTCTATATACCTTATACACACACACAGCCTGCAGCTCATTCTATATACCTTATATACACACACACAGCCTGCAGCTCATTCTATACACCTTATACACACACTGCCTGCAGCTCATTCTATACACCTTATACACACACAGCCTGCAGCTCATTCTATACACCTTATACACAGCCTGCAGCTCATTATATACACCTTATACACACACAGCCTGCAGCTCATTCTATACACTTTATACACACACAGCCTGCAGCTCATTCTATACACCTTATACACACACACAGCCTGAAGCTCATTCTATACACCTTATACACACACACAGCCTGCAGCTCATTCTATACACCTTATACACACACACAGCCTGCAGCTCATTCTATACACCTTATACACACAGCCTGCAGCTCTTTCTATACACCTTATACACACACAGCCTGCAACTCATTCTGTACACCTTATACACACACAGCCTGCAGCTCATTCTATACACCTTATACACACACAGCCTGCAGCTCATTCTATACACCTTATACACACACAGCCTGCAGCTCATTCTATACACCTTATACACACACACAGCCTGCAGCTCATTCTATACACCTTATACACACACAGCCTGCAGCTCATTCTATACACCTTATACACACACAGCCTGCAGCTCATTCTATACACCTTATACACACACACAGCCTGCAGCTCATTCTATACACCACACACACACAGCCTGCAGCTCATTCTATACACCTTATACACACACAGCCTGCAGCTCATTCTATACACCTTATACACACACACAGCCTGCAGTTCATTCTATACACCTTATACACACACACAGCTTGCAGCTCATTCTATACACCTTATACACACAGCCTGCAGGTAATAATATACACCTTATACACACACAGCCTGCAGCTCATTCTATACACCTTATACACACACATGCCTGCAGCTCATTCTATACACCTTAAACACACACAGCCTGCAGCTCATTCTATTTACCTTATACACAGCCTGCAGCTCATTCTATACACCTTATACACACACAGCCTGCAGCTCATTCTATACACTTTATACACACACAGCCTGCAGCTCATTCTATACACCTTATACACAAACAGCCTGCAGCTCATTCTATACACCTTATACACACACAGCCTGCAGCTCATTCTATACACCTTATACACACACACAGCCTGCAGGTAATTATATACACCTTATACTCACACAGCCTGCAGCTCATTCTATACACCTTATATAAACACAAAGCCTGCAGCTCATTCTATACACCTTATACACACACAGCCTGCAGCTCATTCTATACACCTTATACACACACACAGCCTGCAGCTCATTCTATACACACACACACACAGCCTACAGCTCATTCTATACATCTTATACACACACAGCCAGGAGCTCATTCTATACACCTTATACACACAGCCTGCAGCTAATTCTATGCACCTTATACACACAGCCTGCAGCTCATTCTATACACCTTATACACACACACAGCCTGCAGCTCATTCTATACACCTTATACACACACACAGCCTGCAGCTCATTCTATATACCTTATATAGACACACACAGTCTGCAGCTCATTCTATACACCTTATACACACACAGCCTGCAGCTCATTCTATATACCTTATACACACACACACAGCATGCAGCTCATTCTATACACCTTATACACACAGCCTGCAGCTCATTCTATACACCTTATACACACACACAGCCTGCAGCTCATTCTATACACCTTATACACACACAGCCTGCAGCTCATTCTGTACACCTTATACACACACAGCCTGCAGCTCATTCTATAAACCTTATACACACACAGCCTGCAGCTCATTCTATACACCTTATACACACACACAGCCTGCAGCTCATTCTATACACCTTATACACACACACAGCATGCAGCACACAGCCTGCAGCTCATTCTATACACCACACACACACAGCCTGCAGCTCATTCTATACACCTTATACACACACAGCCTGCAGCTCATTCTATACACCTTATATATACACACAGCCTGCAGCTCATTTTATACACCTTATACACACACACAGCCTGCAGCTCATTTTATACACCTTATACACACACACAGCCTGCAGCTCATTCTATACACTTTATACACACACAGCCTGCAGCTCATTCTATACACCTTATACACACACACAGCCTGCAGCTCATTCTATACACCTTATACACACACAGCCTGCAGCTCATTTTATACACCTTATACACACACACAGCCTGCAGCTCATTCTATGCACCTTATACACACAGCCTGCAGCTCATTCTATATACCTTATACACACACACAGCCTGCAGCTCATTCTATATACCTTATATACACACACACAGCCTGCAGCTCATTCTATACACCTTATACACACACTGCCTGCAGCTCATTCTATACACCTTATACACACACAGCCTGCAGCTCATTCTATACACCTTATACACAGCCTGCAGCTCATTATATACACCTTATACACACACAGCCTGCAGCTCATTCTATACACTTTATACACACACAGCCTGCAGCTCATTCTATACACCTTATACACACACACACAGCCTGAAGCTCATTCTATACACCTTATACACACACACAGCCTGCAGCTCATTCTATACACCTTATACACACACACAGCCTGCAGCTCATTCTATACACCTTATACACACAGCCTGCAGCTCTTTCTATACACCTTATACACACACAGCCTGCAACTCATTCTGTACACCTTATACACACACAGCCTGCAGCTCATTCTATACACCTTATACACACACAGCCTGCAGCTCATTCTATACACCTTATACACACACAGCCTGCAGCTCATTCTATACACCTTATACACACACACAGCCTGCAGCTCATTCTATACACCTTATACACACACAGCCTGCAGCTCATTCTATACACCTTATACACACACAGCCTGCAGCTCATTCTATACACCTTATACACACACACAGCCTGCAGCTCATTCTATACACCACACACACACAGCCTGCAGCTCATTCTATACACCTTATACACACACAGCCTGCAGCTCATTCTATACACCTTATACACACACACAGCTTGCAGCTCATTCTATACACCTTATACACACACACAGCCTGCAGCTCATTCTATACACCTTATACACACACACAGCTTGCAGCTCATTCTATACACCTTATACACACAGCCTGCAGCTCATTCTATACACCTTAAACACACACAGCCTGCAGCTCATTCTATACACCTTAAACACACACAGCCTGCAGCTCATTCTATATACCTTATACACAGCCTGCAGCTCATTCTATACACCTTATACACACACAGCCTGCAGCTCATTCTATACACCTTATACACACACACAGCCTGCAGCTCATTCTATACACACACACACACACAGCCTACAGCTCATTCTATACATCTTATACACACACAGCCAGGAGCTCATTCTATACACCTTATACACACAGCCTGCAGCTAATTCTATGCACCTTATACACACAGCCTGCAGCTCATTCTATACACCTTATACACACACACAGCCTGCAGCTCATTCTATACACCTTATACACACACACAGCCTGCAGCTCATTCTATATACCTTATATACACACACACAGTCTGCAGCTCATTCTATACACCTTATACACACACAGCCTGCAGCTCATTCTATATACCTTATACACACACACACAGCATGCAGCTCATTCTATACACCTTATACACACAGCCTGCAGCTCATTCTATACACCTTATACACACACACAGCCTGCAGCTCATTCTATACACCTTATACACACACAGCCTGCAGCTCATTCTGTACACCTTATACACACACAGCCTGCAGCTCATTCTATAAACCTTATACACACACAGCCTGCAGCTCATTCTATACACCTTATACACACACAGCCTGCAGCTCATTCTATACACCTTATACACACACACAGCATGCAGCACACAGCCTGCAGCTCATTCTATACACCACACACACACAGCCTGCAGCTCATTCTATACACCTTATACACACACAGCCTGCAGCTCATTCTATACACCTTATATATACACACAGCCTGCAGCTCATTTTATACACCTTATACACACACACAGCCTGCAGCTCATTTTATACACCTTATACACACACACAGCCTGCAGCTCATTCTATACACTTTATACACACACAGCCTGCAGCTCATTCTATACACCTTATACACACACACAGCCTGCAGCTCATTCTATACACCTTATACACACACACAGCCTGCAGCTCATTTTATACACCTTATACACACACACAGCCTGCAGCTCATTCTATGCACCTTATACACACAGCCTGCAGCTCATTCTATATACCTTATACACACACACAGCCTGCAGCTCATTCTATATACCTTATATACACACACACAGCCTGCAGCTCATTCTATACACCTTATACACACACTGCCTGCAGCTCATTCTATACACCTTATACACACACAGCCTGCAGCTCATTCTATACACCTTATGCACAGCCTGCAGCTCATTATATTCACCTTATACACACACAGCCTGCAGCTCATTCTATACACTTTATACACACACAGCCTGCAGCTCATTCTATACACCTTATACACACACACAGCCTGAAGCTCATTCTATACACCTTATACACACACACAGCCTGCAGGTCATTCTATACACCTTATACACACACACAGCCTGCAGCTCATTCTATACACCTTATACACACAGCCTGCAGCTCTTTCTATACACCTTATACACACACAGCCTGCAACTCATTCTGTACACCTTATACACACACAGCCTGCAGCTCATTCTATACACCTTATACACACACAGCCTGCAGCTCATTCTATACACCTTATACACACACAGCCTGCAGCTCATTCTATACACCTTATACACACACACAGCCTGCAGCTCATTCTATACACCTTATACACACACAGCCTGCAGCTCATTCTATACACCTTATACACACACAGCCTGCAGCTCATTCTATACACCTTATACACACACACAGCCTGTAGCTCATTCTATACACCACACACACACAGCCTGCAGCTCATTCTATACACCTTATACACACACAGCCTGCAGCTCATTCTATACACCTTATACACACACACAGCCTGCAGCTCATTCTATACACCTCATACACACACACAGCTTGCAGCTCATTCTATACACCTTATACACACAGCCTGCAGGTAATTATATACACCTTATACACACACAGCCTGCAGCTCATTCTATACACCTTATACACACACAGCCTGCAGCTCATTCTATACACCTTAAACACACACAGCCTGCAGCTCATTCTATATACCTTATACACAGCCTGCAGCTCATTCTATACACCTTATACACACACAGCCTGCAGCTCATTCTATACACTTTATACACACACAGCCTGCAGCTCATTCTATAAACCTTATACACACACAGCCTGCAGCTCATTCTATACACCTTATACACACACAGCCTGCAGCTCATTCTATACACCTTATACACACACACAGCCTGCAGGTAATTATATACACCTTATACTCACACAGCCTGCAGCTCATTCTATACACCTTATATAAACACAAAGCCTGCAGCTCATTCTATACACCTTATACACACACAGCCTGCAGCTCATTCTATACACCTTATACACACACAGCGCCTGCAGCTCATTCTATACACCACACACACAGCCTGCAGCTCATTCTATACACCTTATACACACACAGCCTGCAGCTCATTCTATACACCTTATATATACACACAGCCTGCAGCTCATTTTATACACCTTATACACACACACAGCCTGCAGCTCATTTTATACACCTTATACACACACACAGCCTGCAGCTCATTCTATACACTTTATACACACACAGCCTGCAGCTCATTCTATACACCTTATACACACACACAGCCTGCAGCTCATTCTATACACCTTATACACACACACAGCCTGCAGCTCATTTTATACACCTTATACACACACACAGCCTGCAGCTCATTCTATGCACCTTATACACACAGCCTGCAGCTCATTCTATATACCTTATACACACACACAGCCTGCAGCTCATTCTATATACCTTATATACACACACACAGCCTGCAGCTCATTCTATACATCTTATACACACACTGCCTGCAGCTCATTCTATACACCTTATACACACACAGCCTGCAGCTCATTCTATACACCTTATACACAGCCTGCAGCTCATTATATACACCTTATACACACACAGCCTGCAGCTCATTCTATACACTTTATACACACACAGCCTGCAGCTCATTCTATACACCTTATACACACAGCCTGCAGCTCATTCTATACACCTTATACACACACACAGCCTGAAGCTCATTCTATACACCTTATACACACACACAGCCTGCAGCTCATTCTATACACCTTATACACACACAGCCTGCAGCTCATTCTATACACCTTATACACACAGCCTGCAGCTCTTTCTATACACCTTATACACACACAGCCTGCAACTCATTCTGTACACCTTATACACACACAGCCTGCAGCTCATTCTATACACCTTATACACACACAGCCTGCAGCTCATTCTATACACCTTATACACACACAGCCTGCAGCTCATTCTATACACCTTATACACACACACAGCCTGCAGCTCATTCTATACACCTTATACACACACAGCCTGCAGCTCATTCTATACACCTTATACACACACAGCCTGCAGCTCATTCTATAAACCTTATACACACACAGCCTGCAGCTCATTCTATACACCTTATACACACACACAGCCTGCAGCTCATTCTATACACCTTATACACACACACAGCTTGCAGCTCATTCTATACACCTTATACACACAGCCTGCAGGTAATAATATACACCTTATACACACACAGCCTGCAGCTCATTCTATACACCTTATACACACACAGCCTGTAGCTCATTCTATACACCTTATACACACACAGCCTGCAGCTCATTCTATATACCTTATACACAGCCTGCAGCTCATTCTATACACCTTATACACACACAGCCTGCAGCTCATTCTATACACTTTATACACACACAGCCTGCAGCTCATTGTATACACCTTATACACACACAGCCTGCAGCTCATTCTATACACCTTTTACACACACAGCCTGCAGCTCATTCTATACACCTTATACACACACACAGCCTGCAGCTCATTCTATACACCTTATACACACACAGCCTGCAGGTCATTCTCTACACCTTATACACACAGCCTGCTGGTCATTCTATACACCTTATACACACAGCCTGCATCTCAACCTATACACTTTATACACACAGCCTGCAGCTCATCCTATACACCTTATACACACACACACACAGCCTACAGCTCATTCTATACATCTTATACACACACAGCTAGGAGCTCATTCTATGCACCTTATACACACAGCCTGCAGCTAATTCTATGCACCTTATACATAGCCTGCAGCTCATTCTATACACTTTATACACACACACAGCCTGCAGCTCATTCTATACACCTTATACACACACACAGCCTGCAGCTCATTCTATATACCTTATATACACACACACAACCTGCAGCTCATTCTATACACCTTATACACACACAGCCTGCAGCTCATTCTATATACCTTATACACACACACACAGCATGCAGCTCATTCTATACACCTTATACACACAGCCTGCAGCTCATTCTATACACCTTATACACACACACAGCCTGCAGCTCATTCTATACACCTTATACACACACAGCCTGCAGCTCATTCTATACACCTTATACACACACAGCCTGCAGCTCATTCTATAAACCTTATACACACACAGCCTGCAGCTCATTCTATACACCTTATACACACACACAGCCTGCAGCTCATTCTATACACCTTATACACACACACAGCATGCAGCACACAGCCTGCAGCTCATTCTATACACCACACACACACAGCCTGCAGCTCATTCTATACACCTTATACACACACAGCCTGCAGCTCATTCTATACACCTTATATATACACACAGCCTGCAGCTCATTTTATACACCTTATACACACACACAGCCTGCAGCTCATTTTATACACCTTATACACACACACAGCCTGCAGCTCATTCTATACACTTTATACACACACAGCCTGCAGCTCATTCTATACACCTTATACACACACACAGCCTGCAGCTCATTCTATACACCTTATACACACACACAGCCTGCAGCTCATTTTATACACCTTATACACACACACAGCCTGCAGCTCATTCTATGCACCTTATACACACAGCCTGCAGCTCATTCTATATACCTTATACACACACACAGCCTGCAGCTCATTCTATATACCTTATATACACACACACAGCCTGCAGCTCATTCTATACACCTTATACACACACTGCCTGCAGCTCATTCTATACACCTTATACACACACAGCCTGCAGCTCATTCTATACACCTTATACACAGCCTGCAGCTCATTATATACGCCTTATACACACACAGCCTGCAGCTCATTCTATACACTTTATACACACACAGCCTGCAGCTCATTCTATACACCTTATACACACAAACAGCCTGAAGCTCATTCTATACACCTTATACACACACACAGCCTGCAGCTCATTCTATACACCTTATACACACACACAGCCTGCAGCTCATTCTATACACCTTATACACACAGCCTGCAGCTCTTTCTATACAACTTATACACACACAGCCTGCAACTCATTCTATACACCTTATACACACACAGCCTGCAGCTCATTCTATACACCTTATACACACACACAGCCTGCAGCTCATTCTATACACCTTATACACACACAGCCTGCAGCTCATTTTATACACCTTATACACACACACAGCCTGCAGCTCATTCTATGCACCTTATACACACAGCCTGCAGCTCATTCTATATACCTTATACACACACACAGCCTGCAGCTCATTCTATATACCTTATATACACACACACAGCCTGCAGCTCATTCTATACACCTTATACACACACTGCCTGCAGCTCATTCTATACACCTTATACACACACTGCCTGCAGCTCATTCTATACACCTTATACACACACAGCCTGCAGCTCATTCTATACACCTTATACACAGCCTGCAGCTCATTATATACAACTTATACACACACAGCCTGCAGCTCATTCTATACACTTTATACACACACAGCCTGCAGCTCATTCTATACACCTTATACACACACACAGCCTGAAGCTCATTCTATACACCTTATACACACACACAGCCTGCAGCTCATTCTATACACCTTATACACACACACAGCCTGCAGCTCATTCTATACACCTTATACACACAGCCTGCAGCACTTTATATACACCTTATACACACACAGCCTGCAACTCATTCTGTACACCTTATACACACACAGCCTGCAGATCATTCTATACACCTTATACACACACACAGCCTGCAGCTCATTCTATACACCTTATACACACACACAGCCTGCAGCTCATTCTATACACCTTATACACACACACAGCCTGCAGCTCATTCTATATACCTTATATACACACACACAGCCTGCAGCTCATTCTATACACCTTATACACACACAGCCTGCAGCTCATTCTATATACCTTATACACACACACATACAGCATGCAGCTCATTCTATACACCTTATACACACAGCCTGCAGCTCATTCTATACACCTTATACACACACAGCCTGCATCTCATTCTATACACCTTATACACACACAGCCTGCAGCTCATTCTATACACCTTATACACACACAGCCTGCAGCTCATTCTATAAACCTTATACACACACACAGCATGCAGCTCATTCTATATACCTTATACACACACACAGCCAGCAGCTCTTTCTATACACTCTATACACACACAGCCTGCCGCTCATTCTATAAACCTTATACACACACACAGCCTGCAGCTCATTCTATATACCTTATACACACACACAGCCTGCAGCTCATTCTATACACCTTATATACACACACACAGCCTGCAGCTCATTCTATATACCTTATACACACATACAGCCTGCAGCTCATTCTATACACCTTATACACACACACAGCCTGCAGCTCATTCTATACACCTTATACACACACACACAGCCAGCAGCTCATTCTATATACCTTATACACACACAGCCTGCAGCTCATTCTATACACTCTATACACACACACAGCCTGCAGCTCATTCTATACCCCTTATACACACACAGCCTGCAGCTCATTCTATACACCTTATACACACACAGCCTGCAGCTCATTCTATACACTCTATACACACACACAGCCTGCAGCTCATTCTATACACCTTATACACATAGCCTGCAGCTCATTCTATACACCTTATACACACACAGCCTGCAGCTCATTATATACACTCTATACACACACACAGCCTGCAGCTCATTCTATACACCTTATTCACACACAGCCTGCAGCTCATTCAATATACCTTATACACACAAAGCCTGCAGCTCATTCTATACACTCTATACACACACACAGCCTGCAGCTCATTCTATACACCTTATACACACACACACACACACACACAGCCTGCAGCTCATTCTATACACCTTATACACACACTCACACAGCCTGCAGCTCATTCTATACACCTTATACACACACACACAGCCTGCAGTTCATTCTATACACCTTATACACACACATAGCCTGCAGGTCATTCTATACACCTTATACACTCACAGCCTGCAGCTCATTCTATACACCTTATACACACACATAGCCTGCAGGTCATTCTATACACCTTATACACACACAGCCTGCAGCTCATTCTATACACCTTATACACACACACACAGCCTGCAGCTCATTCTATACACCTTATACACATACACAGCCTGCAGCTCATTCTATACACCTTATACACACACACAGCCTGCAGCTCATTCTATACACCTTATACACACACACACACACAGCCTGCAGCTCATTCTATACAACTTATACACACACAGCCTGCAGCTCATTCTATAAACCTTATACACACACACAGCCTGCAGGTCTTCTCTACACCTTATACACACACACACAGCCTGCAGCTCATTCTATACACCTTATACACACACATAGCCTGCAGCTCATTCTATACAACTTATACACACACATAGCCTGCAGCTCATTCTATACATCTTATACACACACACAGCATGCAGCTCATTCTATACACCTTATACACACACACAGCCTGCAGCTCATTCTATACACCTTATACACACACAGCCTACAGCTCATTCTATACACCTTATACACACACACAGCCTGCAGGTCATTCTATACACCTTATACACACACACAGCCTGCAGCTCATTCTATACACCTTATACACACACAGCCTGCAGCTCATTCTATACACCTTATACACACACAGCCTGTAGCTCATTCTATACACCTTATACACACACACACAGCCTGCAGCTCATTCTATACACCTTATACACACACAGCCTGCAGCTCATTCTATACACCTGATACACACACACAGCCTGCAGCTCATTTTATACACCTTATACAAACACAGCCTACAGCTCATTCTATACACCTTATACACACAGCCTGCAGCTCATTCTATATGCCTTATACACACACAGCCTGCAGCTCATTCTATACACCTTACACATAAACACAGCCTGCAGCTCATTCTATACACCTTATAAACACACACACAGCCTGCAGCTCATTCTATACACCTTATACACACACACAGCCTGCAGCTCATTCTATACACCTTATACACACACACAGCCTGCAGCTCATTCTATACACCTTATACACACACAGCCTGCAGCTCATTCTATACACCTTATACACACAGCCTGCAGCTCATTCTATACACCTTATACACACACACAGCCTGCAGCTCATTCTATACACCTTATACACACACACAGCCTGCATCTCATTCTATACACCTTATACACACACACACAGCCTGCAGCTCATTCTATACACCTTATACACAAAGCCTGCAGGTCATTCTATACACCTTAAAAACACACACACAGCCTGCAGGTCATTCTATAAACCTTATACACACATACAGCCTGCAGCTCATTCTATACACCTTATACACACACAGCCTGCAGCTCATTCTATACACCTTATATATACACACAGCCTGCAGCTCATTCTATACACCTTATACACACACACAGCCTGCAGCTCATTCTATACACCTTATACACACACACAGCCTGCAGCTCATTCTATACACCTTATATACACACAGCCTGCAGCTCATTCTATACACCTTATATACACACACAGCCTGCAGCTCATTCTATACACCTTATACACACACAGCCTGCAGCTCATTCTATACACCTTATATACACACACAGCCTGCAGCTCATTCTATACACCTTATATACACACAGCCTGCAGCTCATTCTATACACCTTATATATACACACAGCCTGCAGCTCATTCTATACACCTTATACACACACACAGCCTGCAGCTCATTCTATACACCTTATACACACACACAGCCTGCAGCTCATTCTATACACCTTATACAAACAGCCTGCAGCTCATTATATACACCTTATAAACACACACAGCCTGCAGGTCATTATATACACCTTATACACACACAGCCTGCAGCTCATTCTATACACCTTATACACACACACAGTCTGCAGCTCATTCTTAACACCTTATACACACACAGCCTGCAGCTCATTCTATACACCTTATACACACACATCCTGCAGCTCATTCTATACACCTTATATACACACACACAGCCTGCAGCTCATTCTATACACCTTATATACACACACACAGCCTGCAGCTCATTATATACACCTTATAAACACACACAGCCTGCAGGTCATTATATACACCTTATACACACACAGCCTGCAGCTCATTCTATACACCTTATACACACACACAGTCTGCAGCTCATTCTTAACACCTTATACACACACAGCCTGCCGCTCATTCTATACTCCTTATACACACACATCCTGCAGCTCATTCTATACACCTTATACACACACACAGCCTGCAGCTCATTCTATACACCTTATACACACACAGCCTGCAGCTCATTCTATACACCTTATACACACACACACAGCCTGCAGCTCATTCTTAACACCTTATACACACACAGCCTGCAGCTCATTCTATACACCTTATATACACACACACAGCCTGCAGCTCATTCTATACACCTTATACACACACAACCTGCAGCTCATTCTATACACCTTATATACACACACACAGCCTGCAGCTCATTCTATACACCTTATATACACACACACAGCCTGCAGCTCATTCTATATACCTTATACACACATACAGTCTGCAGCTCATTCTATACACCTTATACACACAGCCTGCAGCTCATTCTATACACCTTATACACACACACAGCCTGCAGCTCATTCTATACACCTTATACACACACACAGCCTGCAGCTCATTCTATACACCTTATACACACAGCCTGCAGCTCATTATATACACCTTATAAACACACACAGCCTGCAGGTCATTATATACACCTTATACACACACAGCCTGCAGCTATTTCTATACACCTTATACACACACACAGTCTGCAGCTCATTCTTAACACCTTATACACACACAGCCTGCAGCTCATTCTATACACCTTATATACACACACACAGCCTGCAGCTCATTATATACACCTTATAAACACACACAGCCTGCAGGTCATTATATACACCTTATACACACACAGCCTGCAGCTCATTCTATACACCTTATACACACACACAGTCTGCAGCTCATTCTTAACACCTTATACACACACAGCCTGCAGCTCATTCTATACACCTTATACACACACATCCTGCAGCTCATTCTATACACCTTATACACACACACAGCCTGCAGCTCATTCTATACACCTTATACACACACACAGCCTGCAGCTCATTCTATACACCTTATACACACACACAGCCTGCAGCTCATTCTTAACACCTTATACACACACAGCCTGCAGCTCATTCTATACACCTTATATACACACACACAGCCTGCAGCTCATTCTATACACCTTATACACACACAGCCTGCAGCTCATTCTATACACCTTATATACACACACACAGCCTGCAGCTCATTCTATACACCTTATATACACACACACAGCCTGCAGCTCATTCTATATACCTTATACACACACACAGTCTGCAGCTCATTCTATACACCTTATACACACAGCCTGCAGCTCATTCTATACACCTTATACACACACACAGCCTGCAGCTCATTTTATACACCTAATACACACACACACAGCCTGCAGCTCATTCTATACACCTTATACACACACATAGCCTGCAGCTCATTCTATACACCTTATACACACACATAGCCTGCAGCTCATTCTATACACCTTATACACACACACAGCCTGCAGCTCATTCTATATACCTTATACACACACAGCCTGCATCTCATTCTATACACCTTATACACACACACACAGCCTGCAGCTCATTCTATACACCTTATACACACAGCCTGCTGCTCATTCTATACACCTTATACACACAGCCTGCAGCTCATTCTATACACGTTATACACACACACAGCCTGCAGCTCATTCTATACACCTTATACACACACACAGCCTGCAGCTCATTCTATATACCTTATACACACACAGCCTGCATCTCATTCTATACACCTTATACACACACACACAGCCTGCAGCTCATTCTATACACCTTATACACACAGCCTGCTGCTCATTCTATACACCTTATACACACAGCCTGCAGCTCATTCTATACACGTTATACACACACACAGCCTGCAGCTCATTCTATACACCTTATACACACACACAGCCTGCAGCTCATTCTATACACCTTATACACACACAGCCTGCAGCTCATTCTATACACCTTATACACACACAGCCTGCAGCTCATTCTATACACCTTATACACACACACAGCCTGCAGCTCATTCTATACACGTTATACACACACATAGCCTGCAGCTCATTCTATACACCTTATACACACACACAGCCTGCAGCTCATTCTATATACCTTATACACACACAGCCTGCATCTCATTCTATACACCTTATACACACACACACAGCCTGCAGCTCATTCTATACACCTTATACACACAGCCTGCTGCTCATTCTATACACCTTATACACACAGCCTGCAGCTCATTCTATACACGTTATACACACACACAGCCTGCAGCTCATTCTATACACCTTATACACACACACAGCCTGCAGCTCATTCTATACACCTTATACACACACAGCCTGCAGCTCATTCTATACACCTTATACACACACAGCCTGCAGCTCATTCTATACACCTTATACACACATACAGCCTGCAGCTCATTCTATACACCTTATACACACTGCCTGCAGCTCATTCTGTACACCTTATACACACACACACAGCCTGCAGCTGATTCTATACACCTTATACACACACACAGCCTGCTGCTCATTCTATACACGTTATACACACACACAGCCTGCAGCTCATTCTATACACCTTATACACACACAGCCTGCAGCTCATTCTATACACCTTATACACACATACAGCCTGCAGCTCATTCTATACACCTTATACACACTGCCTGCAGCTCATTCTGTACACCTTATACACACACATCCTGCAGCTCATTCTATACACCTTATACACACACACAGCCTGCAGCTCATTCTATACACCTTATTCACACACACAAACAGGAGGTTTAAACTCTGTAGTGCTCTCCCCTAAGGTGTTCTATATGTACTAATTATATTGCTATAGCGATTGTTATTTATTAATCTGTTTGTATTCTGTATGATTCTTGAATAATTTATTTATGCCATTAGTACATGATGTAGGTCTACTTATTTTAACAATTTGTATGTATGTAGTAATTGTAACAATTCAGAGGTAAATGTATGTAACTATTATAAATGGCTATGCATCGGTGGACACAATGAGAGACTAAATAACAACGGCAGTGAAAGTAATTTGTAGTTGGATGGAACTAGTCACGTGGTGCAGGACCTGGTGGTTTATAATCGGGAAAAGGAGAAGAAACAGCACATACTGACAAAGGAGACAGGTGATCTGCAAAACGCGTAGATGCTGTTTTAATATTGGAGCAATGAGAGTGATCATTGTGCTGGTGCAGGCAGGGACGGGATTTCTGCGGGCGATAACATCTACTCCGAGACCAGGGTTTCTCTAACGGAGCGACTCGAAGCTTATACAGTATGTGTCCTTCACTTGCCGGGTATTAGACTCACCACATTACCATGTACAAGTCTTTCATTGCATTTTACTGTTTTATTGTTTTTAAGATTTGTCCTATTGTGGGATAAATAAATGACTTTTTATACAAGAGCGCTACATGATGGGGAATCTCTGGTGTTTCCCCCACATCGATATTCCTATGAGAGGAGATAAATGAGGATCTATGAGAACAAACTAAACTGAGAAATTCCCTGTGCTACAATAAGGAACCTTTATGTGAATGTAAAGTCACTACCTGATTATGTTACACAGACGACGACTTCAGGTCATAGAATCAAAACTTTTACATCAGACCAAAGGAATCACGAGCTGCTCATAGGGTTCCGCATTATTGGGGGGTTTTCTCAAACAAAATGTCCTGCTGACAGAGCTTGAACATAATAATCAATCATCTGAGACGGATAAGAGGAACCTTTATATGAACATAGGGTATTATAGATATGTGAGTGACTGGTACTTTTCTAGGCATATGGGGAGATAATAGATATAGCCTAGAAACGGATAAAGACTGTGACACCAAGAGGTTGTGTAATAACAACATATTCTTTACATTCTAGTTATTTGTTCTTATCCTGAGCGTTAAGGTCCCATATAATAAAATGTTATCAATAGTCTACACAGTAACGTTACTGAGATATGGTTTTGCCACTCAGCGCATTGAGATAATGGCTCTTTTAGAAGTGTACGCTAGCTTACAGAGTCACACAGATAACGGCTTGGACGCTATCCAAGTGGCTACATAGCAGTAATGTATTCAGTGATTGTATGGTGTGGGGGTGATGGTGGTGGCTGAGGGTCTAAGGGTCTGGCTACTGTATGAAATCACTGGGGCAGGTGGTGTGGTCAGATTACAAACTTGGTGCACCCTCTAGGTCCCATCCCCAAAGCAATGATGAGCCCTTCATGTGTTTAGTTCTTTGATTGGAGTACACCAGTCTATGAAATCACCAGTGATCTAAAGTACAAGTCTCCCAGGAAGGTGGGGGAGAAGGCAGCCTATGAAATCAACCAAGCAGCAGTCAGCTCAAGGTCTCAGCATGCAATCATCTCATTTTATTAAAGACTGTGCAATTACTTGTGCCATGAAAAGGAGAGGACTTCATATTGTCCATTGGTAGGGTACTACTGCAAAATACTATAGCTCCGCGCCATCCCCCAACCTTCATTTTCGGGCAATGCTAGAGATGGCTTTGCCGCTAACCACTATAGACAATATCACTAGCAGATTGTTCAACATCTCACTAATCGGTTCACATACTATATAACTATATAGTGGTGTAAATATGCACCTTAATGACTTCTATAAAATGAGGCTCTGACACTTGGGGGTAAATTTACTAAGAATTGAGTCTGGGAGAGTTTGCTGTTTTTTCAACTCAATTAGCTTCACCTAAACTCAGGTGATTTGAAGCTCCTGAGACTCTCAAAGTTACAAAGAAGGGAGTTTAGCTGAGAGTGAGATGTCCGATGGTGACACAGAACAAGATTTCTCCCCCGAGTAGCAGGTTTTGCAGGAGATTACTCACCCGAAATTGCAGTTTCTTCTCACTGCAAAACTCTCTCGACCAAGCAGCCTGCACATATCAGTGAGATACATCAGTGAGATATGTATAAGCTGCTTGTGTTGTACCTGTAAATAAAAACAGGTTAAAAGAGGTTAAAAAAAATGACATAGGGCCGCCCCCCTAAAGCTTAACCAGCCCTGGTTTCTAAGATTATGGGGAACAAAATGTGTATGGTTCCCCCGTAATTTAGATACCAACACCAGGCTGCAGGGACAGTCCTGATTTTAAATATAGGGGGGAAAAAATTGCATAAGGTCCCCCCTATATTTAAAACCAGCACCAGACCCAAAATGCAAAATGGTCGGGCTGTAATGCCACAGCCTGGAGACCCTCTCACCGGGGTTCCGGGTCAAAAGCATTAGCAGCCCAAGCCAGTCAGGGGTGGTGGGGACCCCCCAAAAAAGGGGTTCCCTCTCTCCCCCTTAACCCCAGGCATGGTCTGAAGCCTGGGGCTTTCCCTGCATCCCTGGAGCATTAGGTACAGGGGTAATAAAGTGGGGATATTTAAGTAAACTATTGT
Organism: Taudactylus pleione; assembly: GCA_031769625.1. Classification (NCBI taxonomy): domain Eukaryota; kingdom Metazoa; phylum Chordata; class Amphibia; order Anura; family Myobatrachidae; genus Taudactylus; species Taudactylus pleione. The sequence continues at coordinate 259,349 of JAUIMM010000868.1, read as the reverse complement.
ATTTTATAGTGAGACTACATGTGCCAGCATGCCTGCCCTTTGGCACTTGTGGAACTACAAGTGCCAGCAGATGGGTGGCACCTGTACCCCCACTGTAAAATAAATAGTTAAATAAACACAAAACACACACACCGTGCAAAGTATAACTTTATTACATACACCTACCCATTCACACATACTTACCTATACCAGATGTTTCTGTCCCCTTCTCCAGTAGAATCCGTGTTGACTGGCCCTGCAAAAAAGATTTCATACTTACCTATATCCTAGCGCTGGCATCCACAGTAATCCATGGTCTTTGTAAAACAGAAAAAACAAACTTACCGCACCACGCACCGGGTATCAGAATGTGTGTTGCCACACATACTGATACCTCCCGAATGCCAGCTGATGGGACTGCACAGGCTTTGCAAGTCCCGCCAGCCAATCAGCGGCCGCGCTGACTGTAGAGCGGCCGTTGATTGGCTCCAGCTACTGACAGTTCCACGTGGCATTACAGCCTGGCTGTTTTGGGCCTGGTGCTGGTTTTAAATATAGGGGGGACCCCACGCAATTTTTCCCCCCTATATTTAAAATCAGGACTGTTCCTGCAGCCTAGTGTTGGTTTCTAAATTACAGGGGAACCACACACATTTTGTTCCCCTGTAATCTTAGAAACCAGGGCAAGCTGGCAAGACTGGGGCTGGTTAAGCTTTAGGGGGGGACCCTATGTCATTTTTTTCGGATATTTAAATTTATTTACTATATTTGCAGGCAGAAACATACATGGATCACAGCGATCTGTGTATGTTTCTGCCAAACTCAGATCACAGGCAAGTGTATTTGTTTCATAGGTTTTTACAGGAGATTTTGCCCATCTCTTGAGACTTTAGAAATTCTCTGCTTGGTAAATTCCAGAATCCTATCTTCACCAGTGAAAAGGTTCTTGAGTTTTGCCAATGGTGAAGTTTAGAAAGTTTGCAAGCTCTCCAGTATTTTCCCATAGCAAAGGAGATCTCTCTCCCGAGTTTGACATTAGTAAATTTGAGAGTGGGAAAAAATGCCCAAACTCTCCAGAGTTTGCAAACTCTCTCAAACGCTCAGCTTAGTTTTTTTACCCCTTGTAGTGTTGTGTTTCCCCTGCCTCTGTCTATTAAACTGCTACTACAGGCAATGAAGAGCAAGTCATACACAACAGGTGTGAAGCAATAAGTCCATTAATAAATAAACATGATTTTGCTCCAAAATGAATGTACTGACAAACTATAGTAAGGGCAAAATGGCATTTGGAACTTTGACCTGATTCCACCACAACTATATGCTTCCTCTGGGCTTGTGAGATATAGATTCAGTGCAGAATATGGACATGTGTCTCTTGTAATTAGGCGGAAGAGAGGTGACAGAACGTTGTATCATAGTATTTAATCATGGATTCATGGTTTGCTAAGGAGGGTATTAAATACTTTTAGCTGTTTAACATAGATGGGCAAAAAGATAATGAATAGCAATGTAGCAATAGCAAGGTGAGCCACCTGGTTCTAATTCACAGAAGCAAGAAAGGAAAGTAAGGAAGCGAGTGTTGTAAGTAAGGAAGCAAGTGTGGTAAGAAAAGAAGCAAGTGAGGTAAGTAAGGAAGCAAGTGAGGTAAGTAAAGAAGCAAGTGAGGTAAGTAAGGAAGCAAGTGAGGTAAGTAAGGAAGCAAGTGATGTTAGTAAGGAAGCAAGTGAGGTACGTAAGAAGCAAGTGAGGTAAGTAAAGAAGCAAGTGAGGTAAGTAAGAAGTGAGTGAGGTAAGTAAAGAAGCAAGTGATGTTAGTAAGGAAGCAAGTGATGTTAGTAAGGAAGCAAGTGAGGTAAGTAAGAAGCAAGTGAGGTAAGTAAAGAAGCAAGTGAGGTAAGTAAGAAGTGAGTGAGGTAAGTAAAGAAGCAAGTGATGTTAGTAAGGAAGCAAGTGATGATAGTAAGGAAGCAAGTGAGGTAAGTAATGATGCAAGTGAGGTAAGTAGGAAGTGAGTGAGGTAAGTAAAGAAGCAAGAATGGAAAGTAAGGAAGCAAGTGAGGTAAGTAAGGAAGCAAGTGAGGTAAAAAAGGAAGCAACAGAGGTAAGTAAGGAAGTGAGTGAGGTAAGTAAGGAAGCAAGTGAGGTAAGAAAAGAAGCAAGTGAGGTAAGTAAAGAAGCAAGTGAGGTAAGTAAAGAAGCAAGTGAGGTAAGTAAGGAAGCGAGTGAGGTAAGTAAAATGCAAGAGATGTTAGTAAGGAAGCAAGTGAGGTAAGTAAGAAGTAAGTGAGGTAAGTAACGATGCAAGTGAGGTAAGTAAGAAGTGAGTGAGGTAAGTAAAGAAGCAAGAATGGAAAGTAAAGAAGCAAGTGAGGTAAGTAAGGAAGCAAGTGAGGTAAAAAAGGAAGCAACAGAGGTAAGTAAGAAGCAAGTGAGGTAAGTAAAGAAGCAAGTGAGGTAAGTAAGGAAGTGAGTGAGGTAAGTAAGGAAGCAAGTGAGGTAAGTAAGGAAGCAAGTGAGCTAAGTAAGGAAGCGAGTGAGGTAAGTAAGCAAGCAAGTAAGGTAAGTAAGGAAGCGAGTGAGGTAAGCAAGGAAGCAAGTGAGGTAAGTATGGAAGCAAGTGAGGTAAGAAAAGAAGCAAGTGAGGTAAGTAAGGAAGCAAGTGAGGTAAGTAAAGAAGCAAGTGAGGTAAGTAAGGAAGCAAGTGAGGTAAGTAAAGAAGCAAGTGATGTTAGTAAGGAAGCAAGTGAGGTAAGTAAGAAGTAAGTGAGGTAAGTAACGATGCAAGTAAGGTAAGTAAGAAGTGAGTGAGGTAAGTAAAGAAGCAAGAAAGGAAAGTAAGGAAGCAAGTGAGGTAAGTAAGGAAGCAAGTGAGGTAAAAAAGGAAGCAACAGAGGTAAGTAAGAAGCAAGTGAGGTAAGTAAGGCAGCAACAGAGGTAAGGAAACAAGTGAGGTAAGTAAAGAAGCAAGTGAGGTAAGTAAGGAAGTGAGTGAGGTAAGTAAGGAAGCAAGTGAGCTAAGTAAGGAAGCAAGTGAGGTAAGTAAAGAAGAGAGTGAGGTAAGTATGGAAGCGAGTGAGGTAAGTAAAGAAGCGAGCGATGTAAGTAAGGAAGCGAGTGAGGTAAGTAAGGAAGTGAGTGAGGAAGGTAAGGAAGCAAGTGAGGTAAGTAAGGAAACGAGTGAGGTAAGTAAAGAAGTGAGTGAGTTAAGTAAGAAAGCAAGTGAGGTAAGTAAGGGAGCAAGTGAGGTAAGTAAGGAAGCAGATGAGCTAAGTAAGGAAGCAAGTGAGGTAAGTAAGGAAGCAACAGAGGTAAGTAAGCAAGTGAGGTAAGTAAAGAAGCAAGTAAGGTAAGTAAGGAAGCAAGTGAGGTAAGTAAGGAAGTGAGTGAGGTAAGTAAGGAATCAAGTGAGGTAAGTAAGGAAGCAACAGAGGAAAGTAAGAAGCAAGTGAGGTAAGTAAGGAAGCAACAGAGGTAAGGAAGCAAGTGAGGTAAGTAAGGAAGCAACAGAGGGAAGTAAGAAGCAAGTGAGGTAAGTAAGGAAGCAAGTGAGGTAAGTAAGGAAGCAACAGAGGTAAGGAAGCAAGTGAGTAAGTAAGGAAGCAAGTGAGGTAAGTAAAGAAGCAAGTAAGGTAAGTAAGAAAGCAAGTGAGGTAAGTAAGGAAACGAGTGAGGTAAGTAAATAAGCAAGTGAGGTAAGTAAGGAAGCAATTGAGCTAAGTAAGGAAGCAAGTGAGATAAGTAAGGAAGCAACAGAGGTAAGTAAGCAAGTCAGGTAAGTAAAGAAGCAAGTAAGGTAGGTAAGGAAGCAAGTGAGGTAAGTAAGGAAGCAAGTGAGGTAAATAAGGAAGAAGGTTATGTAAGCAAGGAAGCAACAGAGGTAATTAAGAAGCAAGTGAGGTAGGTAAGGAAGCAACAGAGGTAAGTAAGGAAACAAGTGAGGTAAGTAAAGAAGCAAGTAAGGTAAGTAAGGAAGCAATTAAGGTAAGTAAGAAAGCAAGTGAGGTTAGTAAGGAAGCGAGTGAGGTAAGCAAGAAAGCAAGTGAGGTAAGGAAGCAAGTGAGGTAAGTAAGGAAGCAAATAGGGTAAGTAAAGAAGCAAGTTAGGTAAGGAAGCAAGTGATGTAAGTACGGAAGCAAGTGAGGTAAGTAAGTAAGCAAGTTATGTAAGGAAGGAAGCAATCGAGGTAAGTAAAAAGCAAGTGAGGTAAGTAAGGAAGCAAGTGAGGAAAAAAGGAAGCAACAGAGGTAAGTAAGAAGCAAGTGAGGAAAAAAGGAAGCAACAGAGGTAAGTAAGAAGCAAGTGAGGTAAGTAAGGAAGCAAGTGAGGTAAGTAAGGAAGCAAGCAAGGTAAGTAAAGAAGCAAGTGAGGTAAGTAAGGAAGTGAGTGAGGTAAGTAAGGAAGCAAGTGAGGTAAGTAAGGAAGCAAGTGAGGTAAGTAAGGAAGTGAGTGAAGTAAGTAAGGAAGCAAGTGAGGTAAGTAAAGAAGAGAGTGAGGTAAGTAAGGAAGCGAGTGAGGTAAGTAAGGAAGCAAGTGAGGTAAGTAAGAAGCAAGTGAGGTAAGTAAAGAAGCAAGTGAGGTAAGTAAGAAGTGAGTGAGGTAAGTAAAGAAGAGAGTGAGGTAAGTAAGGAAGCGAGTGAGGTAAGTAAGGAAGCAAGTGAGGTAAGTAAGAAGCAAGTGAGGTAAGTAAAGAAGCAAGTGAGGTAAGTAAGAAGTGAGTGAGGTAAGTAAAGAAGCAAGTGATGTTAGTAAGGAAGCAAGTGATGTTAGTAAGGAAGCAAGTGAGGTAAGTAAGAAGCAAGTGAGGTAAGTAAAGAAGCAAGTGAGGTAAGTAAGAAGTGAGTGAGGTAAGTAAAGAAGCAAATGATGTTAGTAAGGAAGCAAGTGATGTTAGTAAGGAAGCAAGTGAGATAAGTAATGATGCAAGTGAGGTAAGTAAGAAGTGAGTGAGGTAAGTAAAGAAGCAAGAGTGGAAAGTAAGGAAGCAAGTGAGGTAAGTAAGGAAGCAAGTGAGGTAAAAAAGGAAGCAACAGAGGTAAGTAAGGAAGTGAGTGAGGTAAGTAAGGAAGCAAGTGAGGTAAGAAAAGAAGCAAGTGAGGTAAGTAAAGAAGCAAGTGAGGTAAGTAAAGAAGCAAGTGAGGTAAGTAAGGAAGCGAGTGAGGTAAGTAAAATGCAAGAGATGTTAGTAAGGAAGCAAGTGAGGTAAGTAAGAAGTAAGTGAGGTAAGTAACGATGCAAGTGAGGTAAGTAAGAAGTGAGTGAGGTAAGTAAAGAAGCAAGAAAGGAAAGTAAGGAAGCAAGTGAGGTAAGTAAGGAAGCAAGTGAGGTAAAAAAGGAAGCAACAGAGGTAAGTAAGAAGCAAGTGAGGTAAGTAAAGAAGCAAGTGAGGTAAGTAAGGAAGTGAGTGAGGTAAGTAAGGAAGCAAGTGAGGTAAGTAAGGAAGCAAGTGAGGTAAGTAAGGAAGCGAGTGAGGTAAGTAAGCAAGCAAGTAAGGTAAGTAAGGAAGCGAGTGAGGTAAGTAAGGAAGCAAGTGAGGTAAGTATGGAAGCAAGTGAGGTAAGAAAAGAAGCAAGTGAGGTAAGTAAGGAAGCAAGTGAGGTAAGTAAAGAAGCAAGTGAGGTAAGTAAGGAAGCAAGTGAGGTAAGTAAAGAAGCAAGTGATGTTAGTAAGGAAGCAAGTGAGGTAAGTAAGAAGTAAGTGAGGTAAGTAACGATGCAAGTGAGGTAAGTAAGAAGTGAGTGAGGTAAGTAAAGAAGCAAGAAAGGAAAGTAAGGAAGCAAGTGAGGTAAGTAAGGAAGCAAGTGAGGTAAAAAAGGAAGCAACAGAGGTAAGTAAGAAGCAAGTGAGGTAAGTAAGGCAGCAACAGAGGTAAGTAAGGAAGCAAGTGAGGTAAGTAAAGAAGCAAGTGAGGTAAGTAAGGAAGTGAGTGAGGTAAGTAAGGAAGCAAGTGAGCTAAGTAAGGAAGCAAGTGAGGTAAGTAAAGAAGAGAGTGAGGTAAGTATGGAAGCGAGTGAGGTAAGTAAAGAAGCGAGCGATGTAAGTAAGGAATCGAGTGAGGTAAGTAAGGAAGTGAGTGAGGAAGGTGAGGAAGCAAGTGAGGTAAGTAAGGAAACGAGTGAGGTAAGTAAAGAAGTGAGTGAGTTAAGTAAGAAAGCAAGTGAGGTAAGTAAGGGAGCAAGTGAGGTAAGTAAGGAAGCAGATGAGCTAAGTAAGGAAGCAAGTGAGGTAAGTAAGGAAGCAACAGAGGTAAGTAAGCAAGTGAGGTAAGTAAAGAAGCAAGTAAGGTAAGTAAGGAAGCAAGTGAGGTAAGTAAGGAAGTGAGTGAGGTAAGTAAGGAATCAAGTGAGGTAAGTAAGGAAGCAACAGAGGAAAGTAAGAAGCAAGTGAGGTAAGTAAGGAAGCAAGTGAGGTAAGTTAGGAAGCAACAGAGGTAAGGAAGCAAGTGAGGTAAGTAAGGAAGCAACAGAGGGAAGTAAGAAGCAAGTGAGGTAAGTAAGGAAGCAAGTGAGGTAAGTAAGGAAGCAACAGAGGTAAGGAAGCAAGTGAGTAAGTAAGGAAGCAAGTGAGGTAAGTAAAGAAGCAAGTAAGGTAAGTAAGAAAGCAAGTGAGGTAAGTAAGGAAACGAGTGAGGTAAGTAAATAAGCAAGTGAGGTAAGTAAGGAAGCAATTGAGCTAAGTAAGGAAGCAAGTGAGATAAGTAAGGAAGCAACAGAGGTAAGTAAGCAAGTCAGGTAAGTAAAGAAGCAAGTAAGGTAGGTAAGGAAGCAAGTGAGGTAAGTAAGGAAGCAAGTGAGGTAAGTAAGGAAGAAGGTTATGTAAGCAAGGAAGCAACAGAGGTAATTAAGAAGCAAGTGAGGTAGGTAAGGAAGCAACAGAGGTAAGTAAGGAAACAAGTGAGGTAAGTAAAGAAGCAAGTAAGGTAAGTAAGGAAGCAATTAAGGTAAGTAAGAAAGCAAGTGAGGTTAGTAAGGAAGCGAGTGAGGTAAGCAAGAAAGCAAGTGAGGTAAGGAAGCAAGTGAGGTAAGTAAGGAAGCAAATAGGGTAAGTAAAGAAGCAAGTTAGGTAAGGAAGCAAGTGATGTAAGTACGGAAGCAAGTGAGGTAAGTAAGGAAGCAAGTGAGGTAAGTAAGTAAGCAAGTTATGTAAGGAAGGAAGCAATCGAGGTAAGTAAAAAGCAAGTGAGGTAAGTAAGGAAGCAAGTGAGGAAAAAAGGAAGCAACAGAGGTAAGTAAGAAGCAAGTGATGTAAGTAAGGAAGCAAGTGAGGTAAGTAAGGAAGCAAGCAAGGTAAGTAAAGAAGCAAGTGAGGTAAGTAAGGAAGTGAGTGAGGTAAGTAAGGAAGCAAGTGAGGTAAGTAAGGAAACAAGTGAGGTAAGTAAGGAAGTGAGTGAATTAAGTAAGGAAGCAAGTGAGGTAAGTAAAGAAGAGAGTGAGGTAAGTAAGGAAGCGAGTGAGGTAAGTAAGAAAGTGAGGGAGGTAAGTAAGGAAGCAAGTAAGGTAAGTAAGGAAGCGAGTGAGGTAAGTAAAGAAGCGAGTGAGGTAAGTAAGAAAGCAAGCGAGGTAAGTAAGGGAGCAAGTGAGATAAGTAAAGAAGCAAGTGAGGTAAGTAAGGAAGTGAGTGAAGTAAGGAAGCAACAGAGTTAAGGAAGCAAGAGAGGTAAGTAAGGAAGCAAGTAAGGCAAGTAAGAAATCAAGTGAGGTAAGTAAGGAAGCAAGTGAGGTAAGTAAGAAAGCAAGTGAGGTAAGTAAGGAAGCAAGTGAGGTAAGTAAGGAAGCAAGTGAGGTAAGTAAAGAAGCAAGTGAGGTAAGTAAGGAAGCAAGTGATGTAAGTAAGGAAGCAAGTGAGGTAAGTAAGGAAGCAAGTGAGGTAAGTAAAATAGCAAGTTATGTTAGAAAGGAAGCAACAGAGGTAAGTAAGAAGCAAGTGAGGTAAAAAAGGAAGCAACAGAGGTAAGTAAGGAAGCAAGTGAGGTAAGTAAGGAAGTAAGTGAGGTAAGAAAAGAAGCAACTGAGGTAAGTAAGGAAGCAAGTGAGGTAAGTAAAGAAGCAAGTGAGGTAAGTAAGAAAGCAAGTGAGGTAAGTAAAGAAGCAAGTGATATTAGTAAGGAAGCAAGTGAGGTAAGTAAAAAAGCAAGTGATGTTAGTAAGGAAGCAAGTGAGGTAAGTAAAGAAGCAAGTGAGGTAAGTAACGATGCAAGTGATGTAAGTAAGAAGTGAGTGAGGTAAGTAAAGAAGCAAAAAAGGAAAGCAAGGAAGCAAGTGAGGTAAGTAAGGAAGCAAGTGAGGAAAAAAGGAAGCAACAGAGGTAAGTAAGAAGCAAGTGAGGTAAGTAAGGAAGCAAGTGAGGTAAGTAAAGAGGCAAGTGAGGTAAGTAAGGAAGCGAGTGAAGTAAGTAAGGAAGCAAGTGAGGTAAGTAAGAAAGCAAGTGAGGTAAGTAAGGAAGTGAGTGAGGTAAGTAAGGAAGCGAGTGAGGTAAGTAAAGAAGCGAGTGAGGTAAGTAAGAAAGCAATTGAGGTAAGTAAGGGAGCAAGTGAGGTAAGAAAGGAAGCAAGTGAGGTAAGTAAGGAATTGAGGTAAGTAAGGAAGCAACAGAGGTAAGGACGCAAGATATGTAAGTAAGGAAGCAAGTAAGGTAAGTAAGAAAGCAAGTGAGGTAAGTAAGGAAGCGAGTGAGGTAAGTAAGAAATCAAGTGAGGTAAGTAAGGAATCAAGTGAGGTAAGTAAGGAAGCAAGTGAGGTAAGTAATGAAGCATATAGGGTAAGTAAAGAAGCAAGTGATGTAAGTAAGGAAGCAAGTGAGGTAAGTAAGGAAGCAAGTGAGGTAAGTAAAATAGAAAGTTATGTAAGAAAGGAAGCAACAGAGGTAAGTAAGAAGCAAGTGAGGTAAAAAAGGAAGCAACAGAGGTAAGTAAGGAAGCAAGTGAGGTAAGTAAGGAAGCAACAGAGGCAAGTAAGAAGCAAGTGAGGTAAGTAAGGAAGCAAGTGAGGTAAGTATGGAAGCAACAGAGGTAAGGAAGCAAGTGAGGTAAGTACGGAAGTAACAGAGGTAAGGAAGCAAGTGAGATAAGTAAAGAAGCAAGTAAGGTAAGTAAGAAAGCAAGTGAGGAAAGTAAGGAAACGAGTGAGGTAAGTAAGAAAGCAAGTGAGGTAAGTATTGAAGCAGTTGAGCTAAGTAAGGAAGCAAGTGAGGTAAGTAAGGAAGCAACAGAGGTAGGTAAGCAAGTGAGGTAAGTAAAGAAGCAAGTAAGGTAAGTAAGGAAGCTAGTGAGGCAAGTAAGGAAGCAAGTGAGGTAAGTAAGGAAGCAAGTTATGTAAGTAAGGAAGCAACAGATGTAAGTAAAGAAGCAAGTAAGGTAAGTAAGGAAGCAATTAAGGTAAGTAAGAAACCAAGTGAGGTAATTAAGGAAGCAACAGAGGTAAGTAAGAAAGCAAGTGAGGTAAGGAAGCAAGTGATGTAAGTACAGAAGCAAGTGAGGTAAGTAAGGAAGCAAGTGAGGTAAGTAAGGAAGCAACAGATGTAAGTAAGAAGCAAGTGAGGTAAGTAAGAAAGCAACAGAGGTAAGTAAGGAAGCAAGTGAGGTTAAAAAAAGGAAGCAACAGAGGTAAGTAAGAAGCAAGTGAGGTAAAAAAGGAAGCAACAGAGGTAAGTAAGGAAACAAGTGAGGTAATTAAGGAAGCAACAGAGGTAAGAAAGCAAGTGAGGTTAGAAAGGAAGCGAGTGAGGTAAGTAAGAAAGCAAGTGAGGTAAGGAAGCAAGTGAGGTAAGTAAGGAAGCAAATAGGGTAAATAAAGAAGCAAGTGAGGTAAGGAAGCAAGTGATGTAAGTATGGAAGCAAGTGAGGTAAGTAAGGAAGCAAGTGAGGTAAGTAAGGAAGCAAGTTATGTAAGTAAGGAACAACAGATGTAAGTAAGAAGCAAGTGAGGTAAGTAAGGAAGCAACAGAGGTAAGTAAGGAAACAAGTGAGGTAATTAAGGAAGCAACAGAGGTAAGAAAGCAAGTGAGGTAAGTAAAGAAGCAAGTAAGGTAAGTAAGGAAGCAATTAAGGTAAGTAAGAAAGCAAGTGAGGTTAGTAAGGAAGCAAGTGAGGTAAGTATGAAAGCAAGTGAGGTAAGGAAGCAAGTGATGTAAGTAGGGAAGCAAGTGAGGTAAGTAAGGAAGCAAGTGAGGTAAGTAAGGAAGCAAGTTATGTAAGTAAGGAAGCAACAGATGTAAGTAAGAAGCAAGTGAGGTAAGTAAGAAAGCAACAGAGGTAAGTAAGGAAGCAAGTGAGGTTAAAAAAAGGAAGCAACAGAGGTAAGTAAGAAGCAAGTGAGGTAAAAAAGGAAGCAACAGAGTTAAGTAAGGAAACAAGTGAGGTAAGTAAGGAAGCAACAGAGTTAAGAAAGCAAGTGAGGTTAGTAAGGAAGCGAGTGAGGTAAGAAAGAAAGCAAGTGAGGTAAGGAAGCAAGTGAGGTAAGTAAAGAAGCAAATAGGGTAAATAAAGAAGCAAGTTAGGTAAGGAAGCAAGTGATGTAAGTACAGAAGCAAGTGAGGTAAGTAAGGAAGCAAGTGAGGTAAGTAAGGAAGCAAGTTATGTAAGTAAGGAAGCAACCGAGGTAAGTAAGAAGCAAGTGAGGTAAGTAAGGTAGCAAGTGAGGTAAAAAAGGAAGCAACAGAGGTAAGTAAGGAAGTGAGTGAGGTAAGCAAGGAAGCAACAGAGGTAAGGAAGCAAGAGAGGTAAGTAAGGAATCAAGTAAGGTAAGTAAGGAAGCAAATTGTGTAAGTAAAGAAGCAAGTGACGTAAGTAAGGAAGCAAGTGATGTAAGTACGGAAGCAAATGAGGTAAGTAAGGAAGCAAGTGAGGTAAGTAAGGAAGCAAGTGAGGTAAGTAAAATAGAAAGTTATGTAAGAAAGGAAGCAACAGTGGTAAGTAAGAAGCAAGTGAAGTAAAAAAGGAAGCAACAGAGGTAAGTAAGGAAGCAAGTGAGGTAAGTAAGGAAGCAACAGAGGGAGAAAAGAAGCAAGTGAGGTAAGTAAGGAAGCAAGTGAGGTAAGAAAAGAAGCAAGTGAGGTAAGTAAGGAAGCAATTGAGGTAAGTAAAGAAGCAAGTGAGGTAAGTAAGGAAGCAAGTGAGGTAAGTAAGGAAGCAAGTGAGGTAAGTAAGGAAGCAAGTGATGTAAGTAAGGAAGCAAGTGAGGTAAGTAAGGAAGCAAGTGATGTAAGTAAGGAAGCAAGTGAGGTAAGTAAGGAAGCAAGTGAGGTAAGTAAAGAAGCAAGTGAGGTAAGTAAGGAAGCAAGTGAGGTAAATAAAGAAGCAAGTGAGGCAAGTATGGAAGCAAGTGATGTAAGTAAGGAAGCAAGTGAGGTAAGTAAGGAAGCAAGTGAGGTAAGTAAGGAAGCAAGTGAGGTAAGAAAAGAAGCAAGTGAGGTAAGTAAGGAAGCAAGTGAGGTAAGAAAAGAAGCAAGTGAGGTAAGTAAGGAAGCAAGTGAGGTAAGTAAGAAGCAAGTGAGGTAAGCAAGAAAGCAAGTGAGGTATGTAAAGAAGCAAGTGATGTTAGTAAGGAAGCAAGTGAGGTAAGTAAAGAAGCAAGTGATGTTAGTAAGGAAGCAAGTGAGGTAAGTAAGAAGCAAGTGAGGTAAGTAACGATGCAAGTGATGTTAGTCAGGAAGCAAGTGAGGTAAGTAAAGTAGCAAGTGATATTAGTAAGGAAGCAAGTGAGGTAAGTAAAGAAGCAAGTGATGTTAGTAAGGAAGCAAGTGAGGTAAGTAAAGTAGCAAGTGATATTAGTAAGGAAGCAAGTGAGGTAAGTAAAGAAGCAAGTGATGTTAGTAAGGAAGCAAGTGAGGTAAGTAAAGAAGCAAGAGAGGTAAGTAACGATGCAAGTGAGGTAAGTAAGAAGTGAATGAGGTAAGTAAAGAAGCAAGAAAGGAAAGCAAGGAAGCAAGTGAGGTAAGTAAGGAAGCAAGTGAGGAAAAAAGGAAGCAACAGAGGTAAGTCAGAAGCAAGTGAGGTAAGTAAGGAAGCAAGTGAGGTAAGTAAGGAAGCAAGTGAGGTAAGTAAGGAAGCAAGTGAGGTAAGTAAGGAAGTGAGTGAGGTAAGTAATGAAGCAAGTGAGGTAAGTAAAGAAGAGAGTGAGGTAAGTAAGGAAGCGAGTGAGGTAAGTAAAGAAGCGAGCGATGTAAGTAAGGAAGCGATTGAGGTAAGTAAGGAAGTGAGTGAGGTAAGTAAGGAAGTGAGTGAGGTAAGTAAAGAAGCGAGTGAGGTAAGTAAGAAAGCAATTTAGGTAAGTAAGGGAGCAAGTGAGGTAAGTAAGGAAGCAAATGAGGTAAATAAGGAAGTGAGGTAAGTAAGGAAGCAACAGAGGTAAGGAAGCAAGAGAGGTAAGTAAGGAAGCAAGTAAGGTAAGTAAGAAAGCAAGTGAGGTAAGTAAGGAAGCGAGTGAGGTAAGTAAGTTATCAAGTGAGGTAAGTAAGGAATCAAGTGAGGTAAGTAAGGAAGCAAGTGAGGTCAGTAATGAAGCATTTAGGGTAAGTAAAGAAGCAAGTGAGGTAAGTTAGGAAGCAAGTGAGGTAAGTAAAATAGCAAGTTATGTAAGAAAGGAAGCAACAGAGGTAAGTATGAAGCAAGTGAGGTAAAAAAGAAAGCAACAGAGGTAAGTAAGGAAGCAAGTGAGGTAAGTAAGGAAGCAACAGAGGCAAGTAAGAAGCAAGTGAGGTAAGTAAGGAAGCAAGTGAGGTAAGTATGGAAGCAACAGAGGTAAGGAAGCAAGTGAGGTAAGTAAGGAAGCAACAGAGGTAAGGAAGCAAGTGAGGTAAGTAAAGAAGCAAGTAAGGTAAGTAAGAAAGCAAGTGAGGAAAGTAAGGAAACGAGTGAGGTAAGTAAGAAAGCAAGTGAGGTAAGTAAGGAAGCAATTGAGCTAAGTAAGGAAGCAAGTGAGGTAAGTAAGGAAGCAACAGAGGTAGGTAAGCAAGTGAGGTAAGTAAAGAAGCAAGTAAGGTAAGTAAGGAAGCTAGTGAGGCAAGTAAGGAAGCAAGTGAGGTAAGTAAGGAAGCAAGTTATGTAAGTAAGGAAGCAACAGATGTAAGTAAGAAGCAAGTGAGGTAAGTAAGGAAGCAACAAAGGTAAGTAAGGAATCAAGTGAGGTAATTAAGGAAGCAACAGAGGTAAGAAAGCAAGTGAGGTAAGTAAAGAAGCAAGTAAGGTAAGTAAGGAAGCAATTAAGGTAAGTAAGAAACCAAGTGAGGTTAGTAAGGAAGCAAGTGAGGTAAGTAAGAAAGCAAGTGAGGTAAGGAAGCAAGTGATGTAAGTACAGAAGCAAGTGAGGTAAGTAAGGAAGCAAGTGAGGTAAGTAAGGAAGCAACAGATGTAAGTAAGAAGCAAGTGAGGTAAGTAAGAAAGCAACAGAGGTAAGTAAGGAAGCAAGTGAGGTTAAAAAAAGGAAGCAACAGAGGTAAGTAAGAAGCAAGTGAGGTAAAAAAGGAAGCAACAGAGGTAAGTAAGGAAACAAGTGAGGTAATTAAGGAAGCAACAGAGGTAAGAAAGCAAGTGAGGTTAGAAAGGAAGCGAGTGAGGTAAGTAAGAAAGCAAGTGAGGTAAGGAAGCAAGTGAGGTAAGTAAGGAAGCAAATAGGGTAAATAAAGAAGCAAGTGAGGTAAGGAAGCAAGTGATGTAAGTATGGAAGCAAGTGAGGTAAGTAAGGAAGCAAGTGAGGTAAGTAAGGAAGCAAGTTATGTAAGTAAGGAACAACAGATGTAAGTAAGAAGCAAGTGAGGTAAGTAAGGAAGCAACAGAGGTAAGTAAGGAAACAAGTGAGGTAATTAAGGAAGCAACAGAGGTAAGAAAGCAAGTGAGGTAAGTAAAGAAGCAAGTAAGGTAAGTAAGGAAGCAATTAAGGTAAGTAAGAAAGCAAGTGAGGTTAGTAAGGAAGCAAGTGAGGTAAGTATGAAAGCAAGTGAGGTAAGGAAGCAAGTGATGTAAGTAGGGAAGCAAGTGAGGTAAGTAAGGAAGCAAGTGAGGTAAGTAAGGAAGCAAGTTATGTAAGTAAGGAAGCAACAGATGTAAGTAAGAAGCAAGTGAGGTAAGTAAGAAAGCAACAGAGGTAAGTAAGGAAGCAAGTGAGGTTAAAAAAAGGAAGCAACAGAGGTAAGTAAGAAGCAAGTGAGGTAAAAAAGGAAGCAACAGAGTTAAGTAAGGAAACAAGTGAGGTAAGTAAGGAAGCAACAGAGTTAAGAAAGCAAGTGAGGTTAGTAAGGAAGGGAGTGAGGTAAGAAAGAAAGCAAGTGAGGTAAGGAAGCAAGTGAGGTAAGTAAAGAAGCAAATAGGGTAAATAAAGAAGCAAGTTAGGTAAGGAAGCAAGTGATGTAAGTACAGAAGCAAGTGAGGTAAGTAAGGAAGCAAGTGAGGTAAGTAAGGAAGCAAGTTATGTAAGTAAGGAAGCAACCGAGGTAAGTAAGAAGCAAGTGAGGTAAGTAAGGTAGCAAGTGAGGTAAAAAAGGAAGCAACAGAGGTAAGTAAGGAAGTGAGTGAGGTAAGCAAGGAAGCAACAGAGGTAAGGAAGCAAGAGAGGTAAGTAAGGAATCAAGTAAGGTAAGTAAGGAAGCAAATTGTGTAAGTAAAGAAGCAAGTGACGTAAGTAAGGAAGCAAGTGATGTAAGTACGGAAGCAAATGAGGTAAGTAAGGAAGCAAGTGAGGTAAGTAAGGAAGCAAGTGAGGTAAGTAAAATAGAAAGTTATGTAAGAAAGGAAGCAACAGTGGTAAGTAAGAAGCAAGTGAAGTAAAAAAGGAAGCAACAGAGGTAAGTAAGGAAGCAAGTGAGGTAAGTAAGGAAGCAACAGAGGGAGAAAAGAAGCAAGTGAGGTAAGTAAGGAAGCAAGTGAGGTAAGAAAAGAAGCAAGTGAGGTAAGTAAGGAAGCAATTGAGGTAAGTAAAGAAGCAAGTGAGGTAAGTAAGGAAGCAAGTGAGGTAAGTAAGGAAGCAAGTGAGGTAAGTAAGGAAGCAAGTGATGTAAGTAAGGAAGCAAGTGAGGTAAGTAAGGAAGCAAGTGATGTAAGTAAGGAAGCAAGTGAGGTAAGTAAGGAAGCAAGTGAGGTAAGTAAAGAAGCAAGTGAGGTAAGTAAGGAAGCAAGTGAGGTAAATAAAGAAGCAAGTGAGGCAAGTATGGAAGCAAGTGATGTAAGTAAGGAAGCAAGTGAGGTAAGTAAGGAAGCAAGTGAGGTAAGTAAGGAAGCAAGTGAGGTAAGAAAAGAAGCAAGTGAGGTAAGTAAGGAAGCAAGTGAGGTAAGAAAAGAAGCAAGTGAGGTAAGTAAGGAAGCAAGTGAGGTAAGTAAGAAGCAAGTGAGGTAAGCAAGAAAGCAAGTGAGGTATGTAAAGAAGCAAGTGATGTTAGTAAGGAAGCAAGTGAGGTAAGTAAAGAAGCAAGTGATGTTAGTAAGGAAGCAAGTGAGGTAAGTAAGAAGCAAGTGAGGTAAGTAACGATGCAAGTGATGTTAGTCAGGAAGCAAGTGAGGTAAGTAAAGTAGCAAGTGATATTAGTAAGGAAGCAAGTGAGGTAAGTAAAGAAGCAAGTGATGTTAGTAAGGAAGCAAGTGAGGTAAGTAAAGTAGCAAGTGATATTAGTAAGGAAGCAAGTGAGGTAAGTAAAGAAGCAAGTGATGTTAGTAAGGAAGCAAGTGAGGTAAGTAAAGAAGCAAGAGAGGTAAGTAACGATGCAAGTGAGGTAAGTAAGAAGTGAATGAGGTAAGTAAAGAAGCAAGAAAGGAAAGCAAGGAAGCAAGTGAGGTAAGTAAGGAAGCAAGTGAGGAAAAAAGGAAGCAACAGAGGTAAGTCAGAAGCAAGTGAGGTAAGTAAGGAAGCAAGTGAGGTAAGTAAGGAAGCAAGTGAGGTAAGTAAGGAAGCAAGTGAGGTAAGTAAGGAAGTGAGTGAGGTAAGTAATGAAGCAAGTGAGGTAAGTAAAGAAGAGAGTGAGGTAAGTAAGGAAGCGAGTGAGGTAAGTAAAGAAGCGAGCGATGTAAGTAAGGAAGCGATTGAGGTAAGTAAGGAAGTGAGTGAGGTAAGTAAGGAAGTGAGTGAGGTAAGTAAAGAAGCGAGTGAGGTAAGTAAGAAAGCAATTTAGGTAAGTAAGGGAGCAAGTGAGGTAAGTAAGGAAGCAAATGAGGTAAATAAGGAAGTGAGGTAAGTAAGGAAGCAACAGAGGTAAGGAAGCAAGAGAGGTAAGTAAGGAAGCAAGTAAGGTAAGTAAGAAAGCAAGTGAGGTAAGTAAGGAAGCGAGTGAGGTAAGTAAGTTATCAAGTGAGGTAAGTAAGGAATCAAGTGAGGTAAGTAAGGAAGCAAGTGAGGTCAGTAATGAAGCATTTAGGGTAAGTAAAGAAGCAAGTGAGGTAAGTTAGGAAGCAAGTGAGGTAAGTAAAATAGCAAGTTATGTAAGAAAGGAAGCAACAGAGGTAAGTATGAAGCAAGTGAGGTAAAAAAGAAAGCAACAGAGGTAAGTAAGGAAGCAAGTGAGGTAAGTAAGGAAGCAACAGAGGCAAGTAAGAAGCAAGTGAGGTAAGTAAGGAAGCAAGTGAGGTAAGTATGGAAGCAACAGAGGTAAGGAAGCAAGTGAGGTAAGTAAGGAAGCAACAGAGGTAAGGAAGCAAGTGAGGTAAGTAAAGAAGCAAGTAAGGTAAGTAAGAAAGCAAGTGAGGAAAGTAAGGAAACGAGTGAGGTAAGTAAGAAAGCAAGTGAGGTAAGTAAGGAAGCAATTGAGCTAAGTAAGGAAGCAAGTGAGGTAAGTAAGGAAGCAACAGAGGTAGGTAAGCAAGTGAGGTAAGTAAAGAAGCAAGTAAGGTAAGTAAGGAAGCTAGTGAGGCAAGTAAGGAAGCAAGTGAGGTAAGTAAGGAAGCAAGTTATGTAAGTAAGGAAGCAACAGATGTAAGTAAGAAGCAAGTGAGGTAAGTAAGGAAGCAACAAAGGTAAGTAAGGAATCAAGTGAGGTAATTAAGGAAGCAACAGAGGTAAGAAAGCAAGTGAGGTAAGTAAAGAAGCAAGTAAGGTAAGTAAGGAAGCAATTAAGGTAAGTAAGAAACCAAGTGAGGTTAGTAAGGAAGCAAGTGAGGTAAGTAAGAAAGCAAGTGAGGTAAGGAAGCAAGTGATGTAAGTACAGAAGCAAGTGAGGTAAGTAAGGAAGCAAGTGAGGTAAGTAAGGAAGCAACAGATGTAAGTAAGAAGCAAGTGAGGTAAGTAAGAAAGCAACAGAGGTAAGTAAGGAAGCAAGTGAGGTTAAAAAAAGGAAGCAACAGAGGTAAGTAAGAAGCAAGTGAGGTAAAAAAGGAAGCAACAGAGGTAAGTAAGGAAACAAGTGAGGTAATTAAGGAAGCAACAGAGGTAAGAAAGCAAGTGAGGTTAGAAAGGAAGCGAGTGAGGTAAGTAAGAAAGCAAGTGAGGTAAGGAAGCAAGTGAGGTAAGTAAGGAAGCAAATAGGGTAAATAAAGAAGCAAGTGAGGTAAGGAAGCAAGTGATGTAAGTATGGAAGCAAGTGAGGTAAGTAAGGAAGCAAGTGAGGTAAGTAAGGAAGCAAGTTATGTAAGTAAGGAACAACAGATGTAAGTAAGAAGCAAGTGAGGTAAGTAAGGAAGCAACAGAGGTAAGTAAGGAAACAAGTGAGGTAATTAAGGAAGCAACAGAGGTAAGAAAGCAAGTGAGGTAAGTAAAGAAGCAAGTAAGGTAAGTAAGGAAGCAATTAAGGTAAGTAAGAAAGCAAGTGAGGTTAGTAAGGAAGCAAGTGAGGTAAGTATGAAAGCAAGTGAGGTAAGGAAGCAAGTGATGTAAGTAGGGAAGCAAGTGAGGTAAGTAAGGAAGCAAGTGAGGTAAGTAAGGAAGCAAGTTATGTAAGTAAGGAAGCAACAGATGTAAGTAAGAAGCAAGTGAGGTAAGTAAGAAAGCAACAGAGGTAAGTAAGGAAGCAAGTGAGGTTAAAAAAAGGAAGCAACAGAGGTAAGTAAGAAGCAAGTGAGGTAAAAAAGGAAGCAACAGAGTTAAGTAAGGAAACAAGTGAGGTAAGTAAGGAAGCAACAGAGTTAAGAAAGCAAGTGAGGTTAGTAAGGAAGCGAGTGAGGTAAGAAAGAAAGCATGTGAGGTAAGGAAGCAAGTGAGGTAAGTAAAGAAGCAAATAGGGTAAATAAAGAAGCAAGTTAGGTAAGGAAGCAAGTGATGTAAGTACAGAAGCAAGTGAGGTAAGTAAGGAAGCAAGTGAGGTAAGTAAGGAAGCAAGTTATGTAAGTAAGGAAGCAACCGAGGTAAGTAAGAAGCAAGTGAGGTAAGTAAGGTAGCAAGTGAGGTAAAAAAGGAAGCAACAGAGGTAAGTAAGGAAGTGAGTGAGGTAAGCAAGGAAGCAACAGAGGTAAGGAAGCAAGAGAGGTAAGTAAGGAATCAAGTAAGGTAAGTAAGGAAGCAAATTGTGTAAGTAAAGAAGCAAGTGACGTAAGTAAGGAAGCAAGTGATGTAAGTACGGAAGCAAATGAGGTAAGTAAGGAAGCAAGTGAGGTAAGTAAGGAAGCAAGTGAGGTAAGTAAAATAGAAAGTTATGTAAGAAAGGAAGCAACAGTGGTAAGTAAGAAGCAAGTGAAGTAAAAAAGGAAGCAACAGAGGTAAGTAAGGAAGCAAGTGAGGTAAGTAAGGAAGCAACAGAGGGAGGTAAGAAGCAAGTGAGGTAAGTAAGGAAGCAAGTGAGGTAAGAAAAGAAGCAAGTGAGGTAAGTAAGGAAGCAAGTGAGGTAAGTAAAGAAGCAAGTGAGGTAAGTAAGGAAGCAAGTGAGGTAAGTAAGGAAGCAAGTGAGGTAAGTAAGGAAGCAAGTGATGTAAGTAAGGAAGCAAGTGAGGTAAGTAAGGAAGCAAGTGAGGTAAGTAAGGAAGCAAGTGATGTAAGTAAGGAAGCAAGTGAGGTAAGTAAGGAAGCAAGTGAGGTAAGTAAAGAAGCAAGTGAGGTAAGTAAGGAAGCAAGTGAGGTAAATAAAGAAGCAAGTGAGGCAAGTATGGAAGCAAGTGATGTAAGTAAGGAAGCAAGTGAGGTAAGTAAGGAAGCAAGTGAGGTAAGTAAGGAAGCAAGTGAGGTAAGAAAAGAAGCAAGTGAGGTAAGTAAGGAAGCAAGTGAGGTAAGAAAAGAAGCAAGTGAGGTAAGTAAGGAAGCAAGTGAGGTAAGTAAGAAGCAAGTGAGGTAAGCAAGAAAGCAAGTGAGGTATGTAAAGAAGCAAGTGATGTTAGTAAGGAAGCAAGTGAGGTAAGTAAAGAAGCAAGTGATGTTAGTAAGGAAGCAAGTGAGGTAAGTAAGAAGCAAGTGAGGTAAGTAACGATGCAAGTGATGTTAGTCAGGAAGCAAGTGAGGTAAGTAAAGTAGCAAGTGATATTAGTAAGGAAGCAAGTGAGGTAAGTAAAGAAGCAAGTGATGTTAGTAAGGAAGCAAGTGAGGTAAGTAAAGTAGCAAGTGATATTAGTAAGGAAGCAAGTGAGGTAAGTAAAGAAGCAAGTGATGTTAGTAAGGAAGCAAGTGAGGTAAGTAAAGAAGCAAGAGAGGTAAGTAACGATGCAAGTGAGGTAAGTAAGAAGTGAATGAGGTAAGTAAAGAAGCAAGAAAGGAAAGCAAGGAAGCAAGTGAGGTAAGTAAGGAAGCAAGTGAGGAAAAAAGGAAGCAACAGAGGTAAGTCAGAAGCAAGTGAGGTAAGTAAGGAAGCAAGTGAGGTAAGTAAGGAAGCAAGTGAGGTAAGTAAGGAAGCAAGTGAGGTAAGTAAGGAAGTGAGTGAGGTAAGTAATGAAGCAAGTGAGGTAAGTAAAGAAGAGAGTGAGGTAAGTAAGGAAGCGAGTGAGGTAAGTAAAGAAGCGAGCGATGTAAGTAAGGAAGCGATTGAGGTAAGTAAGGAAGTGAGTGAGGTAAGTAAGGAAGTGAGTGAGGTAAGTAAAGAAGCGAGTGAGGTAAGTAAGAAAGCAAATGAGGTAAGTAAGGGAGCAAGTGAGGTAAGTAAGGAAGCAAATGAGGTAAATAAGGAAGTGAGGTAAGTAAGGAAGCAACAGAGGTAAGGAAGCAAGAGAGGTAAGTAAGGAAGCAAGTAAGGTAAGTAAGAAAGCAAGTGAGGTAAGTAAGGAAGCGAGTGAGGTAAGTAAGTTATCAAGTGAGGTAAGTAAGGAATCAAGTGAGGTAAGTAAGGAAGCAAGTGAGGTAAGTAATGAAGCATTTAGGGTAAGTAAAGAAGCAAGTGAGGTAAGTTAGGAAGCAAGTGAGGTAAGTAAAATAGCAAGTTATGTAAGAAAGGAAGCAACAGAGGTAAGTATGAAGCAAGTGAGGTAAAAAAGAAAGCAACAGAGGTAAGTAAGGAAGCAAGTGAGGTAAGTAAGGAAGCAACAGAGGCAAGTAAGAAGCAAGTGAGGTAAGTAAGGAAGCAAGTGAGGTAAGTATGGAAGCAACAGAGGTAAGGAAGCAAGTGAGGTAAGTAAGGAAGCAACAGAGGTAAGGAAGCAAGTGAGGTAAGTAAAGAAGCAAGTAAGGTAAGTAAGAAAGCAAGTGAGGAAAGTAAGGAAACGAGTGAGGTAAGTAAGAAAGCAAGTGAGGTAAGTAAGGAAGCAATTGAGCTAAGTAAGGAAGCAAGTGAGGTAAGTAAGGAAGCAACAGATGTAGGTAAGCAAGTGAGGTAAGTAAAGAAGCAAGTAAGGTAAGTAAGGAAGCTAGTGAGGCAAGTAAGGAAGCAAGTGAGGTAAGTAATGAAGCAAGTTATGTAAGTAAGGAAGCAACAGATGTAAGTAAGAAGCAAGTGAGGTAAGTAAGGAAGCAACAGAGGTAAGTAAGGAAACAAGTGAGGTAATTATGGAAGCAACAGAGGTAAGAAAGCAAGTGAGGTAAGTAAAGAAGCAAGTAAGGTAAGTAAGGAAGCAATTAAGGTAAGAAAGAAAGCAAGTGAGGTTAGTAAGGAAGCAAGTGAGGTAAGTAAGAAAGCAAGTGAGGTAAGGAAGCAAGTGATGTAAGTACGGAAGCAAGTGAGGTAAGTAAGGAAGCAAGTGAGGTAAGTAAGGAAGCAACAGATGTAAGTAAGAAGCAAGTGAGGTAAGTAAGAATGCAACAGAGGTAAGTAAGGAAGCAAGTGAGGTTAAAAAAGGAAGCAACAGAGGTAAGTAAGAAGCAAGTGAGGTAAAAAAGGAAGCAACAGAGGTAAGTAAGGAAACAAGTGAGGTAATTAAGGAAGCAACAGAGGTAAGACAGCAAGTGAGGTTTGTAAGGAAGCGAGTGAGGTAAGTAAGAAAGCAAGTGAGGTAAGGAAGCAAGTGAGGTAAGTAAGGAAGCAAATAGGGTAAACAAAGAAGCAAGTTAGGTAAGGAAGCAAGTGATGTAAGTACGGAAGCAAGTGAGGTAAGTAAGGAAGCAAGTGAGGTAAGTAAGGAAGCAAGTTATGTAAGTAAGGAAGCAACAGATGTAAGTAAGAAGCAAGTGAGGTAAGTAAGGAAGCAACAGAGGTAAGTAAGGAAACAAGTGAGGTAATTATGGAAGCAACAGAGGTAAGAAAGCAAGTGAGGTAAGTAAAGAAGCAAGTAAGGTAAGTAAGGAAGCAATTAAGGTAAGTAAGAAAGCAAGTGAGGTTAGTAAGGAAGCAAGTGAGGTAAGTAAGAAAGCAAATGAGGTAAGGAAGCAAGTGGTGTAAGTACGGAAGCAAGTGAGGTAAGTAAGGAAGCAAGTGAGGTAAGTAAGGAAGCAAGTTATGTAAGTAAGGAAGCAACAGATGTAAGTAAGAAGCAAGTGAGGTAAGTAAGAAAGCAACAGAGGTAAGTAAGGAAGCAAGTGAGGTTAAAAAAAGGAAGCAACAGAGGTAAGTAAGAAGCAAGTGAGGTAAAAAAGGAAGCAACAGAGTTAAGTAAGGAAACAAGTGAGGTAATTAAGGAAGCAACAGAGGTAAGAAAGGAAGTGAGGTTAGTAAGGAAGCGAGTGAGGTAAGAAAGAAAGCAAGTGAGGTAAAGAAGCAAGTGAGGAAAGTAAGGAAGCAAATAGGGTAAATAAAGAAGCAAGTTAGGTAAGGAAGCAAGTGATGTAAGTACAGAAGCAAGTGAGGTAAGTAAGGAAGCAAGTGAGGTAAGTAAGGAAGCAAGTTATGTAAGTAAGGAAGCAACCGAGGTAAGTAAGAAGCAAGTGAGATAAGTAAGGAAGCAAGTGAGGTAAAAAAGGAAGCAACAGAGGTAAGTAAGGAAGTGAGTGAGGTAAGCAAGGAAGCAACAGATGTAAGGAAGCAAGAGAGGTAAGTAAGGAATCAAGTAAGGTAGGTAGAAAGCAAGTGAGGTAACTAAGGAAGCGAGTGAGGTAAGTAAGAAAGGAAGTGAGTAAGTAAGGAAGCAAGTGAGGTAAGTAAGGAAGCAAGTGAGGTAAGTAAGGAAACAAATGGTGTAAGTAAAGAAGCAAGTGACGTAAGTAAGGAAGCAAGTGATGTAAGTAAGGAAGCAAATGAGGTAAGTAAGGAAGCAAGTGAGGTAAGTAAAATAGCAAGTTATGTAAGAAAGGAAGCAACAGTGGTAAGTAAGAAGCAAGTGAGGTAAAAAAGGAAGCAACAGAGGTAAGTAAGGAAGCAAGTGAGGTAAGTAAGGAAGCAACAGAGGGAGGTAAGAAGCAAGTGAGGTAAGTAAGGAAGCAAGTGAGGTAAGAAAAGAAGCAAGTGAGGTAAGTAAGGAAGCAAGTGAGGTAAGTAAAGAAGCAAGTGAGGTAAGTAAGGAAGCAAGTGAGTTAAGTAAGGAAGCAAGTGAGGTAAGTAAGGAAGCAAGTGAAGTAAGTAAGGAAGCAAGTGATGTAAGTAACGAAGCAAGTGATGTAAGTAAGGAAGCAAGTGAGGTAAGTAAGGAAGCAAGTGAGGTAAGTAAAGAAGCAAGTGAGGTAAGTAAGGAAGCAAGTGAGGTAAGAAAAGAAGCAAGTGAGGTAAGTAAGGAAGCAAGTGAGGTAAGAAAAGAAGCAAGTGAGGTAAGTAAGGAAGCAAGTGAGGTAAGTAAGAAGCAAGTGAGGTAAGCAAGAAAGCAAGTGAGGTATGTAAAGAAGCAAGTGATGTTAGTAAGGAAGCAAGTGAGGTAAGTAAAGAAGCAAGTGATGTTAATAAGGAAGCAAGTGAGGTAAGTAAGAAGCAAGTGAGGTAAGTAACAATGCAAGTGAGGTAAGTAAGAAGTGAGTGAGGTAAGTAAAGAAGCAAGTGATGTTAGTAAGGAAGCAAGTGAGGTAAGTAAAGAAGCAAGTGATATTAGTAAGGAAGCAAGTGAGGTAAGTAAAGAAGCAAGTGATGTTAGTAAGGAAGCAAGTGAGGTAAGTAAAGAAGCAAGTGACTTAAGTAACAATGCAAGTTAGGTAAGTAAGAAGTGAGTGAGGTAAGTAAAGAAGCAAGAAAGGAAAGCAAGGAAGCAAGTGAGGTAAGTAAGGAAGCAAGTGAGGAAAAAAGGAAGCAACAGAGGTAAGTAAGAAGCAAGTGAGGTAAGTAAGGAAGCAAGTGAGGTAAGTAAGGAAGCAAGTGAGTTAAGTAAAGAGGCAAGTGAGCTAAGTAAGGAAGCGAGTGAAGTAAGTAAGGAAGCAAGTGAGGTAAGTAAGGAAGCAAATGAGGTAAGTAAGGAAGTGAGTGAGGTAAGTAAGGAAGCAAGTGAGGTAAGTAAAGAAGAGAGTGAGGTAAGTAAGGAAGCGAGTGAGGTAAGTAAAGAAGCGAGCGATGTAAGTAAGGAAGCAAGTTAGGTAAGGAAGGAAGTGAGTGAGGTAAGTAAGGAAGCGAGTGAGGTAAGTAAAGAAGCGAGTGAGGTAAGTAAGAAAGCAATTGAGGTAAGTAATTGAGCAAGTGAGGTAAGTAAGGAAGCAAGTGAGGTAAGTAAGGAAGTGAGGTAAGTAAGGAAGCAACAGAGGTAAGGAAGCAAGAGAGGTAAGTATGGAAGCAAGTAAGGTAAGTAAGAAAGCAAGTGAGGTAAGTAAGGAAGCAAGTGAGATAAGTAAGAAATCAAGTGAGGTAAGTAAGGAATCAAGTGAGGTAAGTAAGGAAGCAAGTGAGGTAAGTAATGAAGCATATAGGGTAAGTAAAGAAGCAAGTGATGTAAGTAAGGAAGCAAATGAGGTAAGTAAGGAAGCAAGTGAGGTAAGTAAAATAGCAAGTTATGTAAGAAAGGAAGCAACAGTGGTAAGTAAGAAGCAAGTGAAGTAAAAAAGGAAGCAACAGAGGTAAGTAAGGAAGCAAGTGAGGTAAGTAAGGAAGCAACAGAGGGAGGTAAGAAGCAAGTGAGGTAAGTAAGGAAGTAAGTGAGGTAAGAAAAGAAGCAAGTGAGGTAAGTAAGGAAGCAAGTGAGGTAAGTAAGGAAGCAAGTGAGGTAAGTAAGGAAGCAAGTGAGGTAAGTAAGGAAGCAAGTGATGTAAGTAAGGAAGCAAGTGAGGTAAGTAAGGAAGCAAGTGAGGTAAGTAAGGAAGCAAGTGATGTAAGTAAGGAAGCAAGTGAGGTAAGTAAGGAAGCAAGTGAGGTAAGTAAAGAAGCAAGTGAGGTAAGTAAGGAAGCAAGTGAGGTAAATAAAGAAGCAAGTGAGGCAAGTATGGAAGCAAGTGATGTAAGTAAGGAAGCAAGTGAGGTAAGTAAGGAAGCAAGTGAGGTAAGTAAGGAAGCAAGTGAGGTAAGAAAAGAAGCAAGTGAGGTAAGTAAGGAAGCAAGTGAGGTAAGAAAAGAAGCAAGTGAGGTAAGTAAGGAAGCAAGTGAGGTAAGTAAGAAGCAAGTGAGGTAAGCAAGAAAGCAAGTGAGGTATGTAAAGAAGCAAGTGATGTTAGTTAGGAAGCAAGTGAGGTAAGTAAAGAAGCAAGTGATGTTAGTAAGGAAGCAAGTGAGGTAAGTAAGAAGCAAGTGAGGTAAGTAACGATGCAAGTGAGGTAAGTAAGAAGTGAGTGAGGTAAGTAAAGAAGCAAGTGATGTTAGTAAGGAAGCAAGTGAGGTAAGTAAAGTAGCAAGTGATATTAGTAAGGAAGCAAGTGAGGTAAGTAAAGAAGCAAGTGATGTTAGTAAGGAAGCAAGTGAGGTAAGTAAAGAAGCAAGAGAGGTAAGTAACGATGCAAGTGAGGTAAGTAAGAAGTGAATGAGGTAAGTAAAGAAGCAAGAAAGGAAAGCAAGGAAGCAAGTGAGGTAAGTAAGGAAGCAAGTGAGGAGAAAAGGAAGCAACAGAGGTAAGTCAGAAGCAAGTGAGGTAAGTAAGGAAGCAAGTGAGGTAAGTAAGGAAGCAAGTGAGGTAAGTAAGGAAGTGAGTGAAGTAAGTAAGGAAGCAAGTGAGGTAAGTAAGGAAGCAAGTGAGGTAAGTAAGGAAGTGAGTGAGGTAAGTAATGAAGCAAGTGAGGTAAGTAAAGAAGAGAGTGAGGTAAGTAAGGAAGCGAGTGAGGTAAGTAAAGAAGCGAGCGATGTAAGTAAGGAAGCGAGTGAGGTAAGTAAGGAAGTGAGTGAGGTAAGTAAGGAAGTGAGTGAGGTAAGTAAAGAAGCGAGTGAGGTAAGTAAGAAAGCAATTGAGGTAAGTAAGGGAGCAAGTGAGGTAAGTAAGGAAGCAAGTGAGGTAAATAAGGAAGTGAGGTAAGTAAGGAAGCAACAGAGGTAAGGAAGCAAGAGAGGTAAGTAAGGAAGCAAGTAAGGTAAGTAAGAAAGCAAGTGAGGTAAGTAAGGAAGCGAGTGAGGTAAGTAAGTAATCAAGTGAGGTAAGTAAGGAATCAAGTGAGGTAAGTAAGGAAGCAAGTGAGGTAAGTAATGAAGCATTTAGGGTAAGTAAAGAAGCAAGTGAGGTAAGTTAGGAAGCAAGTGAGGTAAGTAAAATAGCAAGTTATGTAAGAAAGGAAGCAACAGAGGTAAGTAAGGAAGCAAGTGAGGTAAGTAAGGAAGCAACAGAGGCAAGTAAGAAGCAAGTGAGGTAAGTAAGGAAGCAAGTGAGGTAAGTATGGAAGCAACAGAGGTAAGGAAGCAAGTGAGGTAAGTAAGGAAGCAACAGAGGTAAGGAAGCAAGTGAGGTAAGTAAAGAAGCAAGTAAGGTAAGTAAGGAAGCAATTAAGGTAAGTAAGAAAGCAAGTGAGGTTAGAAAGGAAGCAAGTGAGGAAAGTAAGGAAACGAGTGAGGTAAGTAAGAAAGCAAGTGAGGGAAGGAAGGAAGCAATTGAGCTAAGTAAGGAAGCAAGTGAGGTAAGTAAGGAAGCAACAGAGGTAGGTAAGAATGTGAGGTAAGTAAAGAAGCAAGTAAGGTAAGTAAGGAAGCTAGTGAGGCAAGTAAGGAAGCAAGTGAGGTAAGTAAGGAAGCAAATTATGTAAGTAAGGAAGCAACAGATGTAAGTAAGAAGCAAGTGAGGTAAGTAAGGAAGCAACAGAGGTAAGTAAGGAAACAAGTGAGGTAATTAAGGAAGCAACACAGGTAAGAAAGCAAGTGAGGTAAGTAAAGAAGCAAGTAAGGTAAGTAAGGAAGCAATTAAGGTAAGTAAGAAAGCAAGTGAGGTTAGAAAGGAAGCAAGTGAGGTAAGTAAGAAAGCAAGTGAGGTAAGGAAGCAAGTGATGTAAGTACGGAAGCAAGTGAGGTAAGTAAGGAAGCAAGTGAGGTAAGTAAGGAAGCAACAGATGTAAGTAAGAAGCAAGTGAGGTAAGTAAGAAAGCAACAGAGGTAAGTAAGGAAGCAAGTGAGGTTAAAAAAAGGAAGCAACAGAGGTAAGTAAGAAGCAAGTGAGGTAAAAAAGGAAGCAACAGAGGTAAGTAAGGAAACAAGTGAGGTAATTAAGGAAGCAACAGAGGTAAGAAAGCAAGTGAGGTTAGTAAGGAAGCGAGTGAGGTAAGTAAGAAAGCAAGTGAGGTAAGGAAGCAAGTGAGGTAAGTAAGGAAGCAAATAGGGTAAATAAAGAATCAAGTTAGGTAAGGAAGCAAGTGATGTAAGTACGGAAGCAAGTGAGGTAAGTAAGGAAGCAAGTGAGGTAAGTAAGGAAGCAAGTTATGTAAGTAAGGAAGCAACAGATGTAAGTAAGAAGCAAGTGAGGTAAGTAAGGAAGCAACAGAGGTAAGTAAGGAAACAAGTGAGGTAATTAAGGAAGCAACAGAGGTAAGAAAGCAAGTGAGGTAAGTAAAGAAGCAAGTATGGTAAGTAAGGAAGAAATTAAGGTAAGTAAGAAAGCAGGTGAGGTTAGTAAGGAAGCAAGTGAGGTAAGTAAGAAAGCAAGTGAGGTAAGGAAGCAAGTGATGTAAGTACGGAAGCAAGAGAGGTAAGTAAGGAAGCAAGTGAGGTAAGTAAGGAAGCAAGTTATGTAAGTAAGGAAGCAACAGATGTAAGTAAGAAGCAAGTGAGGTAAGTAAGAAAGCAACAGAGGTAAGTAAGGAAGCAAGTGAGGTTAAAAAAAGGAAGCAACAGAGGTAAGTAAGAAGCAAGTGAGGTAAAAAAGGAAGCAACAGAGTTAAGTACGGAAACAAGTGAGGTAATTAAGGAAGCAACAGAGGTAAGAAAGCAAGTGAGGTTAGTAAGGAAGCGAGTGAGGTAAGAAAGAAAGCAAGTGAGGTAAGGAAGCAAGTGAGGTAAGTAAGGAAGCAAATAGGGTAAATAAAGAAGCAAGTTAGGTAAGGAAGCAAGTGATGTAAGTACAGAAGCAAGTGAGGTAAGTAAGGAAGCAAGTGAGGTAAGTAAGGAAGCAAGTTATGTAAGTAAGGAAGCAACCGAGGTAAGTAAGAAGCAAGTGAGGTAAGTAAGGAAGCAAGTGAGGTAAAAGAGGAAGCAACAGAGGTAAGTAAGGAAGTGAGTGAGGTAAGCAAGGAAGCAACAGAGGTAAGGAAGCAAGAGAGGTAAGTAAGGAATCAAGTAAGGTAGGTAGAAAGCAAGTGAGGTAACTAAGGAAGCGAGTGAGGTAAGTAAGAAAGGAAGTGAGTAAGTAAGGAAGCAAGTGAGGTAAGTAAGGAAGCAAGTGAGGTAAGTAAGGAAGCAAATTGTGTAAGTAAAGAAGCAAGTGACGTAAGTAAGGAAGCAAGTGATGTAAGTAAGGAAGCAAATGAGGTAAGTAAGGAAGCAAGTGATGTAAGTAAAATAGCAAGTTATGAAAGAAAGGAAGCAACAGTGGTAAGTAAGAAGCAAGTGAGGTAAAAAAGAAAGCAACAGAGGTAAGTAAGGAAGCAAGTGAGGAAAGTAAGGAAGCAACAGAGGGAGGTAAGAAGCAAGTGAGGTAAGTAAGGAAGCAAGTGAGGTAAGAAAAGATGCAAGTGAGGTAAGTAAGGAAGCAAGTGAGGTAAGTAAGGAAGCAAGTGAGGTAAGTAAGGAAGCAAGTGATGTAAGTAAGGAAGCAAGTGAGGTAAGTAAGGAAGCAAGTGAGGTAAGTAAGGAAGCAAGTGATGTAAGTAAGGAAGCAAGTGAGGTAAGTAAGGAAGCAAGTGAGGTAAGTAAAGAAGCAAGTGAGGTAAGTAAGGAAGCAAGTGAGGTAAATAAAGAAGCAAGTGAGGCAAGTAAGGAAGCAAGTGATGTAAGTAAGGAAGCAAGTGAGGTAAGTAAGGAAGCAAGTGAGGTAAGAAAAGAAGCAAGTGAGGTAAGTAAGGAAGAAAGTGAGGTAAGAAAAGAAGCAAGTGTGGTAAGTAAGGAAGCAAGTGAGGTAAGTAAGAAGCAAGTGAGGTAAGCAAGAAAGCAAGTGAGGTATGTAAAGAAGCAAGTGATGTTAGTAAGGAAGCAAGTGAGGTAAGTAAGAAGCAAGTGAGGTAAGTAACGATGCAAGTGAGGTAAGTAAGAAGTGAGTGAGGTAAGTAAAGAAGCAAGTGATGTTAGTAAGGAAGCAAGTGAGGTAAGTAAGAAGCAAGTGATGTTAGTAAGGAAGCAAGTGAGGTAAGTAAGGAAGCAAGTGAGGTAAGTAAGGAGCAAGTGAGGTAAGTAAAGTAGCAAGTGATGTTAGTAAGGAAGCAAGTGAGGTAAGTAAGAAGCAAGTGAGGTAAGTAACAATGCAAGTGATGTTAGTAAGGAAGCAAGTGAGGTAAGTAAGAAGCAAGTGAGGTAAGTAACGATGCAAGTGAGGTAAGTAAGAAGTGAGTGAGGTAAGTAAAGAAGCAAGTGATGTTAGTAAGGAAGCAAGTGAGGTAAGTAAGAAGCAAGTGAGGTAAGTAAAGAAGCAAGTGATGTTAGTAAGGAAGCAAGTGGGGTAAGTAAGGAGCAAGTGAGGTAAGTAAAGTAGCAAGTGAGGAATGTAAGAAGTAAGTGAGGTAAGTAATGATGCAAGTGAGGTAAGTAAGAAGTGAGTGAGGTAAGTAAAGAAGCAAGTGATGTTAGAAAGGAAGCAACAGAGGTAAGTAACGATGCAAGTGAGGTAAGTAACGATGCAAATAGGGTAAATAAAGAAGCAAGTTAGGTAAGGAAGCAAGTGATGTAAGTACAGAAGCAAGTGAGGTAAGTAAGGAAGCAAGTGAGGTAAGTAAGGAAGCAAGTTATGTAAGTAAGGAAGCAACCGAGGTAAGTAAGAAGCAAGTGAGGTAAGTAAGGAAGCAAGTGAGGTAAAAAAGAAAGCAACAGAGGTAAGTAAGGAAGTGAGTGAGGTAAGCAAGGAAGCAACAGAGGTAAGGAAGCAAGAGAGGTAAGTAAGGAATCAAGTAAGGTAGGTAGAAAGCAAATGAGGTAACTAAGGAAGCGAGTGAGGTAAGTAAGAAAGGAATTGAGTAAGTAAGGAAGCAAGTGAGGTAAGTAAGGAAGCAAGTGAGGTAAGTAAGGAAGCAAATTGTGTAAGTAAAGAAGCAAGTGACGTAAGTAAGGAAACAAGTGATGTAGGTAAGGAAGCAACAGTGGTAAGTTAGAAGCAAGTGAGGTAAAAAAGGAAGCAACTGAGGAAAGTAAGGAAGCAAGTGAGGTAAGTAAGGAAGCAACAGAGGGAGGTAAGAAGCAAGTGAGGTAAGTAAGGAAGCAAGTGAGGTAAGAAAAGAAGCAAGTGAGGTAAGTAAGGAAGCAAGTGAGGTAAGTAAAGAATCAAGTGAGGTAAGTAAGGAAGCAAGTGAGGTAAGTAAGGAAGCAAGTGAGGTAAGTAAGGAAGCAACAGAGGGAGGTAAGAAGCAAGTGAGGTAAGTAAGGAAGCAAGTGAGGTAAGAAAAGAAGCAAGTGAGGTAAGTAAGGAAACAAGTGAGGTAAGTAATGAAGCAAGTGAGGTAAGTAAGGAAGCAAGTGAGGTAAGTAAGGAAGCAAGTGATGTAAGTAAGGAAGCAAGTGGGGTAAGTAAGGAAGCAAGTGATGTAAGTAAGGAAGCAAGTGAGTTAAGTAAGGAAGCAAGTGAGGTAAGTAAAGAAGCAAGTGAGGTAAGAAAGGAAGCAAGTGAGGTAAATAAAGAAGCAAGTGAGGCAAGTAAGGAAGCAAGTGATGTAAGTAAGGAAGCAAGTGAGGTAAGTAAGGAAGCAAGTGAGGTAAGTAAGGAAGCAAGTGAGGTAAGTAAGGAGGCAAGTGAGGTAAGAAAAGAAGCAAGTGAGGTAAGTAAGGAAGCAAGTGAGGTAAGAAAAGAAGCAAGTGAGGTAAGTAAGGAAGCAAGTGAGGTAAGTAAGAAGCAAGTGAGGTAAGTAAGGAAGCAAGTGAGGTAAGAAAAGAAGCAAGTGAGGTAAGTAAGGAAGCAAGTGAGGTAAGTAAGGAGCAAGTGAGGTAAGTAAAGTAGCAAGTGATGTTAGTAAGGAAGCAAGTGAGGTAAGTAAGAAGCAAGTGAGGTAAGTAACAATGCAAGTGATGTTAGTAAGGAAGCAAGTGAGGTAAGTAAGAAGCAAGTTAGGTAAGTAACGATGCAAGTGAGGTAAGTAAGAAGTGAGTGAGGTAAGTAAAGAAGCAAGTGATGTTAGTAAGGAAGCAAGTGAGGTAAGTAAGAAGCAAGTGAGGTAAGTAAAGAAGCAAGTGAGGTAAGTAAGGAAGCAAGTGAGGTAAGTAAGGAAGCAAGTGAGGTAAGTAAGGAAGCAACAGAGGGAGGTAAGAAGCAAGTGAGGTAAGTAAGGAAGCAAGTGAGGTAAGAAAAGAAGCAAGTGAGGTAAGTAAGGAAACAAGTGAGGTAAGTAATGAAGCAAGTGAGGTAAGTAAGGAAGCAAGTGAGGTAAGTAAGGAAGCAAGTGATGTAAGTAAGGAAGCAAGTGGGGTAAGTAAGGAAGCAAGTGATGTAAGTAAGGAAGCAAGTGAGTTAAGTAAGGAAGCAAGTGAGGTAAGTAAAGAAGCAAGTGAGGTAAGAAAGGAAGCAAGTGAGGTAAATAAAGAAGCAAGTGAGGCAAGTAAGGAAGCAAGTGATGTAAGTAAGGAAGCAAGTGAGGTAAGTAAGGAAGCAAGTGAGGTAAGTAAGGAAGCAAGTGAGGTAAGTAAGGAGGCAAGTGAGGTAAGAAAAGAAGCAAGTGAGGTAAGTAAGGAAGCAAGTGAGGTAAGAAAAGAAGCAAGTGAGGTAAGTAAGGAAGCAAGTGAGGTAAGTAAGAAGCAAGTGAGGTAAGTAAGGAAGCAAGTGAGGTAAGAAAAGAAGCAAGTGAGGTAAGTAAGGAAGCAAGTGAGGTAAGTAAGGAGCAAGTGAGGTAAGTAAAGTAGCAAGTGATGTTAGTAAGGAAGCAAGTGAGGTAAGTAAGAAGCAAGTGAGGTAAGTAACAATGCAAGTGATGTTAGTAAGGAAGCAAGTGAGGTAAGTAAGAAGCAAGTTAGGTAAGTAACGATGCAAGTGAGGTAAGTAAGAAGTGAGTGAGGTAAGTAAAGAAGCAAGTGATGTTAGTAAGGAAGCAAGTGAGGTAAGTAAGAAGCAAGTGAGGTAAGTAAAGAAGCAAGTGATGTTAGTAAGGAAGCAAGTGGGGTAAGTAAGGAGCAAGTGAGGTAAGTAAAGTAGCAAGTGAGGTATGTAAGAAGTAAGTGAGGTAAGTAACAATGCAAGTGAGGTAAGTAAGAAGTGAGTGAGGTAAGTAAAGAAGCAAGTGATGTTAGTAAGGAAGCAACAGAGGTAAGTAATGATGCAAGTGAGGTAAGTAACGATGCAAGTGAGGTAAGTAAGGAGCAAGTGAGGTAAGTAAAGAAGCAAGTGAGGTAGGTAAAGAAGCAAGTGAGGTAAGTAATGAAGCAAGTGAGGTAAGTAAGAAGTGAGTGAGGTAAGTAAAGAAGCAAGTGATGTTAGTAAGGAAGCAAGTGAGGTAAGTAAAAAGCAAGTGAGGTAGGTAAAGAAGCAAGTGAGGTAAGTAAAGAAGCAAGTGAGGTAAGTAAAGAAGCAAGTGAGGTAAGTAAGAAGCGAGTGAGGTAAGTAAAGAAGCAAGTGATGTTAGTAAGGAAGCAAGTGAGGTAAGTAAGGAGCAAGTGAGGTAATTAAAGTAGCAAGTGATGTTAGTAAGGAAGCAAGTGAGGTAAGTAAGGAAGCAAGTGAGGTAAGTAAGGAAGCAAATAGTGTAAGTAAGAAAGCAAGTGAGGTAAGTAAGTAATCAAGTGAGGTAAGTAAGGAAGCAAGTGAGGTTAAAAAAAGGAAGCAACAGAGGTAAGTAAGAAGCAAGTGAGGTAAAAAAGGAAGCAACAGAGTTAAGTAAGGAAACAAGTGAGGTAATTAAGGAAGCAACAGAGGTAAGAAAGCAAGTGAGGTTAGTAAGGAAGCGAGTGAGGTAAGAAAGAAAGCAAGTGAGGTAAAGAAGCAAGTGAGGTAAGTAAGGAAGCAAATAGGGTAAATAAAGAAGCCAATTAGGTAAGGAAGCAAGTGATGTAAGTACAGAAGCAAGTGAGGTAAGTAAGGAAGCAAGTGAGGTAAGTAAGGAAGCAAGTTATGTAAGTAAGGAAGCAACCGAGGTAAGTAAGAAGCAAGTGAGGTAAGTTAGGAAGCAAGTGAGGTAAAAAAGGAAGCAACAGAGGTAAGTAAGGAAGTGAGTGAGGTAAGCAAGGAAGCAACAGAGGTAAGGAAGCAAGAGAGGTAAGTAAGGAATCAAGTAAGGTAGGTAGAAAGCAAGTGAGGTAACTAAGGAAGCGAGTGAGGTAAGTAAGAAAGGAAGTGAGTAAGTAAGGAAGCAAGTGAGGTAAGTAAGGAAGCAAGTGAGGTAAGTAAGGAAACAAATGGTGTAAGTAAAGAAGCAAGTGACGTAAGTAAGGAATCAAGTGATGTAAGTAAGGAAGCAAATTAGGTAAGTAAGGAAGCAAGTGAGGTAAGTAAAATAGCAAGTTATGTAAGAAAGGAAGCAACAGTGGTAAGTAAGAAGCAATTGAGTTAAAAAAGGAAGCAACAGAGGTAAGTAAGGAAGCAAGTGAGGTAAGTAAGGAAGCAACAGAGGGAGGTAAGAAGCAAGTGAGGTAAGTAAGGAAGCAAGTGAGGTAAGAAAAGAAGCAAGTGAGGTAAGTAAGGAAGCAAGTGAGGTAAGTAAAGAAGCAAGTGAGGTAAGTAAGGAAGCAAGTGAGGTAAGTAAGGAAGCAAGTGAGGTAAGTAAGGAAGCAAGTGAAGTAAGTAAGGAAGCAAGTGAGGTAAGTAAGGAAGCAAGTGATGTAAGTAAGGAAGCAAGTGAGGTAAGTAAGGAAGCAAGTGATTTAAGTAAAGAAGCAAGTGAGGTAAGTAAGGAAGCAAGTGAGGTAAGAAAAGAAGCAAGTGAGGTAAGTAAGGAAGCAAGTGAGGTAAGAAAAGAAGCAAGTGAGGTAAGTAAGGAAGCAAGTGAGGTAAGTAAGAAGCAAGTGAGGTAAGCAAGAAAGCAAGTGAGGTATGTAAAGAAGCAAGTGATGTTAGTAAGGAAGCAAGTGAGGTAAGTAAAGAAGCAAGTGATGTTAATAAGGAAGCAAGTGAGGTAAGTAAGAAGCAAGTGAGGTAAGTAACGATGTAAGTGAGGTAAGTAAGAAGTGAGTGAGGTAAGTAAAGAAGCAAGTGATGTTAGTAAGGAAGCAAGTGAGGTAAGTAAAGAAGCAAGTGATATTAGTAAGGAAGCAAGTGAGGTAAGTAAAGAAGCAAGTGATGTTAGTAAGGAAGCAAGTGAGGTAAGTAAAGAAGCAAGTGAGGTAAGTAACAATGCAAGTTAGGTAAGTAAGAAGTGAGTGAGGTAAGTAAAGAAGCAAGAAAGGAAAGCAAGGAAGCAAGTGAGGTAAGTAAGGAAGCAAGTGAGGAAAAAAGGAAGCAACAGAGGTAAGTAAGAACCAAGTGAGGTAAGTAAGGAAGCAAGTGAGGTAAGTAAGGAAGCAAGTGAGGTAAGTAAAGAGGCAAGTGAGGTAAGTAAGGAATCGAGTGAAGTAAGTAAGGAAGCAAGTGAGGTAAGTAAGGAAGCAAGTGAGGTAAGTAAGGAAGTGAGTGAGGTAAGTAAGGAAGCAAGTGAGGTAAGTAAAGAAGAGAGTGAGGTAAGTAAGGAAGCGAGTGAGGTAAGTAAAGAAGCGAGCGATGTAAGTAAGGAAGCAAGTGAGGTAAGTAAGGAAGTGAGTGAGGTAAGTAAGGAAGCGAGTGAGGTAAGTAAAGAAGCGAGTGAGGTAAGTAAGAAAGCAATTGAGGTAAGTAATTGAGCAAGTGAGGTAAGTAAGGAAGCAAGTGAGGTAAGTAAGGAAGTGAGGTAAGTAAGGAAGCAACAGAGGTAAGGAAGCAAGAGAGGTAAGTAAGGAAGCAAGTAAGGTAAGTAAGAAAGCAAGTGAGGTAAGTAAGGAAGCAAGTGAGATAAGTAAGAAATCAAGTGAGGTAAGTAAGGAATCAAGTGAGGTAAGTAAGGAAGCAAGTGAGGTAAGTAATGAAGCATATAGGGTAAGTAAAGAAGCAAGTGATGTAAGTAAGGAAGCAAGTGAGGTAAGTAAGGAAGCAAGTGAGGTAAGTAAAATAGCAAGTTATGTAAGAAAGGAAGCAACAGAGGTAAGTAAGAAGCAAGTGAGGTAAAAAAGGAAGCAACAGAGGTAAGTAAGGAAGCAAGTGAGGTAAGTAAGGAAGCAACAGAGGCAAGTAAGAAGCAAGTGAGGTAAGTAAGGAAGCAAGTGAGGTAAGTATGGAAGCAACAGAGGTAAGGAAGCAAGTGAGGTAAGTAAGGAAGCAACAGAGGTAAGGAAGCAAGTGAGGTAAGTAAAGAAGCAAGTAAGGTAAGTAAGGAAGCAATTAAGGTAAGTAAGAAAGCAAGTGAGGTTAGAAAGGAAGCAAGTGAGGAAAGTAAGGAAACGAGTGAGGTACGTAAGAAAGCAAGTGAGGTAAGTAAGGAAGCAATTGAGCTAAGTAAGGAAGCAAGTGAGGTAACTAAGGAAGCAACAGAGGTACGTAAGCAAGTGAGGTAAGTAAAGAAGCAAGTAAGGTAAGTAAGGAAGCTAGTGAGGCAAGTAAGGAAGCAAGTGAGGTAAGTAAGGAAGCAAATTATGTAAGTAAGGAAGCAACAGATGTAAGTAAGAAGCAAGTGAGGTAAGTAAGGAAGCAACAGAGGTAAGTAAGGAAACAAGTGAGGTAATTAAGGAAGCAACAAAGGTAAGAAAGCAAGTGAGGTAAGTAAAGAAGCAAGTAAGGTAAGTAAGGAAGCAATTAAGGTAAGTAAGAAAGCAAGTGAGGTTAGAAAGGAAGCAAGTGAGGTAAGTAAGAAAGCAAGTGAGGTAAGGAAGCAAGTGATGTAAGTACGGAAGCAAGTGAGGTAAGTAAGGAAGCAAGTGAGGTAAGTAAGGAAGCAACAGATGTAAGTAAGAAGCAAGTGAGGTAAGTAAGAAAGCAACAGAGGTAAGTAAGGAAGCAAGTGATGTAAGTAAGGAAGCAAGTGAGGTAAGTAAGGAAGCAAGTGAGGTAAGTAAGGAAGCAAGTGAGGTAAGTAAGGAGGCAAGTGAGGTAAGAAAAGAAGCAAGTGAGGTAAGTAAGGAAGCAAGTGAGGTAAGAAAAGAAGCAAGTGAGGTAAGTAAGGAAGCAAGTGAGGTAAGTAAGAAGCAAGTGATGTTAGTAAGGAAGCAAGTGAGGTAAGTAAGGAAGCAAGTGAGGTAAGTAAGGAGCAAGTGAGGTAAGTAAAGTAGCAAGTGATGTTAGTAAGGAAGCAAGTGAGGTAAGTAAGAAGCAAGTGAGGTAAGTAACAATGCAAGTGATGTTAGTACGGAAGCAAGTGAGGTAAGTAAGAAGCAAGTTAGGTAAGTAACGATGCAAGTGAGGTAAGTAAGAAGTGAGTGAGGTAAGTAAAGAAGCAAGTGATGTTAGTAAGGAAGCAAGTGAGGTAAGTAAGAAGCAAGTGAGGTAAGTAAAGAAGCAAGTGATGTTAGTAAGGAAGCAAGTGGGGTAAGTAAGGAGCAAGTGAGGTAAGTAAAGTAGCAAGTGAGGTATGTAAGAAGTAAGTGAGGTAAGTAACAATGCAAGTGAGGTAAGTAAGAAGTGAGTGAGGTAAGTAAAGAAGCAAGTGATGTTAGTAAGGAAGCAACAGAGGTAAGTAATGATGCAAGTGAGGTAAGTAACGATGCAAGTGAGGTAAGTAAGGAGCAAGTGAGGTAAGTAAAGAAGCAAGTGAGGTAGGTAAAGAAGCAAGTGAGGTAAGTAAAGAAGCAAGTGAGGTAAGTAAGAAGTGAGTGAGGTAAGTAAAGAAGCAAGTGATGTTAGTAAGGAAGCAAGTGAGGTAAGTAAAAAGCAAGTGAGGTAGGTAAAGAAGCAAGTGAGGTAAGTAAAGAAGCAAGTGAGGTAAGTAAAGAAGCAAGTGAGGTAAGTAAGAAGCGAGTGAGGTAAGTAAAGAAGCAAGTGATGTTAGTAAGGAAGCAAGTGAGGTAAGTAAGGAGCAAGTGAGGTAATTAAAGTAGCAAGTGATGTTAGTAAGGAAGCAAGTGAGGTAAGAAAGGAAGCAAGTGAGGTAAGTAAGGAAGCAAATAGTGTAAGTAAGAAAGCAAGTGAGGTAAGTAAGTAATCAAGTGAGGTAAGTAAGGAAGCAAGTGAGGTTAAAAAAAGGAAGCAACAGAGGTAAGTAAGAAGCAAGTGAGGTAAAAAAGGAAGCAACAGAGTTAAGTAAGGAAACAAGTGAGGTAATTAAGGAAGCAACAGAGGTAAGAAAGCAAGTGAGGTTAGTAAGGAAGCGAGTGAGGTAAGAAAGAAAGCAAGTGAGGTAAAGAAGCAAGTGAGGTAAGTAAGGAAGCAAATAGGGTAAATAAAGAAGCAAGTTAGGTAAGGAAGCAAGTGATGTAAGTACAGAAGCAAGTGAGGTAAGTAAGGAAGCAAGTGAGGTAAGTAAGGAAGCAAGTTATGTAAGTAAGGAAGCAACCGAGGTAAGTAAGAAGCAAGTGAGGTAAGTAAGGAAGCAAGTGAGGTAAAAAAGGAAGCAACAGAGGTAAGTAAGGAAGTGAGTGAGGTAAGCAAGGAAGCAACAGAGGTAAGGAAGCAAGAGAGGTAAGTAAGGAATCAAGTAAGGTAGGTAGAAAGCAAGTGAGGTAACTAAGGAAGCGAGTGAGGTAAGTAAGAAAGGAAGTGAGTAAGTAAGGAAGCAAGTGAGGTAAGTAAGGAAGCAAGTGAGGTAAGTAAGGAAACAAATGGTGTAAGTAAAGAAGCAAGTGACGTAAGTAAGGAATCAAGTGATGTAAGTAAGGAAGCAAATTAGGTAAGTAAGGAAGCAAGTGAGGTAAGTAAAATAGCAAGTTATGTAAGAAAGGAAGCAACAGTGGTAAGTAAGAAGCAAGTGAGGTAAAAAAGGAAGCAACAGAGGTAAGTAAGGAAGCAAGTGAGGTAAGTAAGGAAGCAACAGAGGGAGGTAAGAAGCAAGTGAGGTAAGTAAGGAAGCAAGTGAGGTAAGAAAAGAAGCAAGTGAGGTAAGTAAGGAAGCAAGTGAGGTAAGTAAAGAAGCAAGTGAGGTAAGTAAGGAAGCAAGTGAGGTAAGTAAGGAAGCAAGTGAGGTAAGTAAGGAAGCAAGTGAAGTAAGTAAGGAAGCAAGTGAGGTAAGTAAGGAAGCAAGTGATGTAAGTAAGGAAGCAAGTGAGGTAAGTAAGGAAGCAAGTGATTTAAGTAAAGAAGCAAGTGAGGTAAGTAAGGAAGCAAGTGAGGTAAGAAAAGAAGCAAGTGAGGTAAGTAAGGAAGCAAGTGAGGTAAGAAAAGAAGCAAGTGAGGTAAGTAAGGAAGCAAGTGAGGTAAGTAAGAAGCAAGTGAGGTAAGCAAGAAAGCAAGTGAGGTATGTAAAGAAGCAAGTGATGTTAGTAAGGAAGCAAGTGAGGTAAGTAAAGAAGCAAGTGATGTTAATAAGGAAGCAAGTGAGGTAAGTAAGAAGCAAGTGAGGTAAGTAACGATGTAAGTGAGGTAAGTAAGAAGTGAGTGAGGTAAGTAAAGAAGCAAGTGATGTTAGTAAGGAAGCAAGTGAGGTAAGTAAAGAAGCAAGTGATATTAGTAAGGAAGCAAGTGAGGTAAGTAAAGAAGCAAGTGATGTTAGTAAGGAAGCAAGTGAGGTAAGTAAAGAAGCAAGTGAGGTAAGTAACAATGCAAGTTAGGTAAGTAAGAAGTGAGTGAGGTAAGTAAAGAAGCAAGAAAGGAAAGCAAGGAAGCAAGTGAGGTAAGTAAGGAAGCAAGTGAGGAAAAAAGGAAGCAACAGAGGTAAGTAAGAACCAAGTGAGGTAAGTAAGGAAGCAAGTGAGGTAAGTAAGGAAGCAAGTGAGGTAAGTAAAGAGGCAAGTGAGGTAAGTAAGGAATCGAGTGAAGTAAGTAAGGAAGCAAGTGAGGTAAGTAAGGAAGCAAGTGAGGTAAGTAAGGAAGTGAGTGAGGTAAGTAAGGAAGCAAGTGAGGTAAGTAAAGAAGAGAGTGAGGTAAGTAAGGAAGCGAGTGAGGTAAGTAAAGAAGCGAGCGATGTAAGTAAGGAAGCAAGTGAGGTAAGTAAGGAAGTGAGTGAGGTAAGTAAGGAAGCGAGTGAGGTAAGTAAAGAAGCGAGTGAGGTAAGTAAGAAAGCAATTGAGGTAAGTAATTGAGCAAGTGAGGTAAGTAAGGAAGCAAGTGAGGTAAGTAAGGAAGTGAGGTAAGTAAGGAAGCAACAGAGGTAAGGAAGCAAGAGAGGTAAGTAAGGAAGCAAGTAAGGTAAGTAAGAAAGCAAGTGAGGTAAGTAAGGAAGCAAGTGAGATAAGTAAGAAATCAAGTGAGGTAAGTAAGGAATCAAGTGAGGTAAGTAAGGAAGCAAGTGAGGTAAGTAATGAAGCATATAGGGTAAGTAAAGAAGCAAGTGATGTAAGTAAGGAAGCAAGTGAGGTAAGTAAGGAAGCAAGTGAGGTAAGTAAAATAGCAAGTTATGTAAGAAAGGAAGCAACAGAGGTAAGTAAGAAGCAAGTGAGGTAAAAAAGGAAGCAACAGAGGTAAGTAAGGAAGCAAGTGAGGTAAGTAAGGAAGCAACAGAGGCAAGTAAGAAGCAAGTGAGGTAAGTAAGGAAGCAAGTGAGGTAAGTATGGAAGCAACAGAGGTAAGGAAGCAAGTGAGGTAAGTAAGGAAGCAACAGAGGTAAGGAAGCAAGTGAGGTAAGTAAAGAAGCAAGTAAGGTAAGTAAGGAAGCAATTAAGGTAAGTAAGAAAGCAAGTGAGGTTAGAAAGGAAGCAAGTGAGGAAAGTAAGGAAACGAGTGAGGTACGTAAGAAAGCAAGTGAGGTAAGTAAGGAAGCAATTGAGCTAAGTAAGGAAGCAAGTGAGGTAACTAAGGAAGCAACAGAGGTACGTAAGCAAGTGAGGTAAGTAAAGAAGCAAGTAAGGTAAGTAAGGAAGCTAGTGAGGCAAGTAAGGAAGCAAGTGAGGTAAGTAAGGAAGCAAATTATGTAAGTAAGGAAGCAACAGATGTAAGTAAGAAGCAAGTGAGGTAAGTAAGGAAGCAACAGAGGTAAGTAAGGAAACAAGTGAGGTAATTAAGGAAGCAACAAAGGTAAGAAAGCAAGTGAGGTAAGTAAAGAAGCAAGTAAGGTAAGTAAGGAAGCAATTAAGGTAAGTAAGAAAGCAAGTGAGGTTAGAAAGGAAGCAAGTGAGGTAAGTAAGAAAGCAAGTGAGGTAAGGAAGCAAGTGATGTAAGTACGGAAGCAAGTGAGGTAAGTAAGGAAGCAAGTGAGGTAAGTAAGGAAGCAACAGATGTAAGTAAGAAGCAAGTGAGGTAAGTAAGAAAGCAACAGAGGTAAGTAAGGAAGCAAGTGATGTAAGTAAGGAAGCAAGTGAGGTAAGTAAGGAAGCAAGTGAGGTAAGTAAGGAAGCAAGTGAGGTAAGTAAGGAGGCAAGTGAGGTAAGAAAAGAAGCAAGTGAGGTAAGTAAGGAAGCAAGTGAGGTAAGAAAAGAAGCAAGTGAGGTAAGTAAGGAAGCAAGTGAGGTAAGTAAGAAGCAAGTGATGTTAGTAAGGAAGCAAGTGAGGTAAGTAAGGAAGCAAGTGAGGTAAGTAAGGAGCAAGTGAGGTAAGTAAAGTAGCAAGTGATGTTAGTAAGGAAGCAAGTTAGGTAAGTAAGAAGCAAGTGAGGTAAGTAACAATGCAAGTGATGTTAGTACGGAAGCAAGTGAGGTAAGTAAGAAGCAAGTTAGGTAAGTAACGATGCAAGTGAGGTAAGTAAGAAGTGAGTGAGGTAAGTAAAGAAGCAAGTGATGTTAGTAAGGAAGCAAGTGAGGTAAGTAAGAAGCAAGTGAGGTAAGTAAAGAAGCAAGTGATGTTAGTAAGGAAGCAAGTGGGGTAAGTAAGGAGCAAGTGAGGTAAGTAAAGTAGCAAGTGAGGTATGTAAGAAGTAAGTGAGGTAAGTAACAATGCAAGTGAGGTAAGTAAGAAGTGAGTGAGGTAAGTAAAGAAGCAAGTGATGTTAGTAAGGAAGCAACAGAGGTAAGTAATGATGCAAGTGAGGTAAGTAACGATGCAAGTGAGGTAAGTAAGGAGCAAGTGAGGTAAGTAAAGAAGCAAGTGAGGTAGGTAAAGAAGCAAGTGAGGTAAGTAAAGAAGCAAGTGAGGTAAGTAAGAAGTGAGTGAGGTAAGTAAAGAAGCAAGTGATGTTAGTAAGGAAGCAAGTGAGGTAAGTAAAAAGCAAGTGAGGTAGGTAAAGAAGCAAGTGAGGTAAGTAAAGAAGCAAGTGAGGTAAGTAAAGAAGCAAGTGAGGTAAGTAAGAAGCGAGTGAGGTAAGTAAAGAAGCAAGTGATGTTAGTAAGGAAGCAAGTGAGGTAAGTAAGGAGCAAGTGAGGTAATTAAAGTAGCAAGTGATGTTAGTAAGGAAGCAAGTGAGGTAAGAAAGGAAGCAAGTGAGGTAAGTAAGGAAGCAAATAGTGTAAGTAAGAAAGCAAGTGAGGTAAGTAAGTAATCAAGTGAGGTAAGTAAGGAAGCAAGTGAGGTTAAAAAAAGGAAGCAACAGAGGTAAGTAAGAAGCAAGTGAGGTAAAAAAGGAAGCAACAGAGTTAAGTAAGGAAACAAGTGAGGTAATTAAGGAAGCAACAGAGGTAAGAAAGCAAGTGAGGTTAGTAAGGAAGCGAGTGAGGTAAGAAAGAAAGCAAGTGAGGTAAAGAAGCAAGTGAGGTAAGTAAGGAAGCAAATAGGGTAAATAAAGAAGCAAGTTAGGTAAGGAAGCAAGTGATGTAAGTACAGAAGCAAGTGAGGTAAGTAAGGAAGCAAGTGAGGTAAGTAAGGAAGCAAGTTATGTAAGTAAGGAAGCAACCGAGGTAAGTAAGAAGCAAGTGAGGTAAGTAAGGAAGCAAGTGAGGTAAAAAAGGAAGCAACAGAGGTAAGTAAGGAAGTGAGTGAGGTAAGCAAGGAAGCAACAGAGGTAAGGAAGCAAGAGAGGTAAGTAA
This sequence comes from Taudactylus pleione, assembly GCA_031769625.1. Lineage (NCBI taxonomy): Eukaryota > Metazoa > Chordata > Amphibia > Anura > Myobatrachidae > Taudactylus > Taudactylus pleione. Next base: position 217,832 of record JAUIMM010000868.1, on the reverse strand, counting down.
GGAATCAAGTAAGGTAGGTAGAAAGCAAGTGAGGTAACTAAGGAAGCGAGTGAGGTAAGTAAGAAAGGAAGTGAGTAAGTAAGGAAGCAAGTGAGGTAAGTAAGGAAGCAAGTGAGGTAAGTAAGGAAACAAATGGTGTAAGTAAAGAAGCAAGTGACGTAAGTAAGGAATCAAGTGATGTAAGTAAGGAAGCAAATTAGGTAAGTAAGGAAGCAAGTGAGGTAAGTAAAATAGCAAGTTATGTAAGAAAGGAAGCAACAGTGGTAAGTAAGAAGCAAGTGAGGTAAAAAAGGAAGCAACAGAGGTAAGTAAGGAAGCAAGTGAGGTAAGTAAGGAAGCAACAGAGGGAGGTAAGAAGCAAGTGAGGTAAGTAAGGAAGCAAGTGAGGTAAGAAAAGAAGCAAGTGAGGTAAGTAAGGAAGCAAGTGAGGTAAGTAAAGAAGCAAGTGAGGTAAGTAAGGAAGCAAGTGAGGTAAGTAAGGAAGCAAGTGAGGTAAGTAAGGAAGCAAGTGAAGTAAGTAAGGAAGCAAGTGAGGTAAGTAAGGAAGCAAGTGATGTAAGTAAGGAAGCAAGTGAGGTAAGTAAGGAAGCAAGTGATTTAAGTAAAGAAGCAAGTGAGGTAAGTAAGGAAGCAAGTGAGGTAAGAAAAGAAGCAAGTGAGGTAAGTAAGGAAGCAAGTGAGGTAAGAAAAGAAGCAAGTGAGGTAAGTAAGGAAGCAAGTGAGGTAAGTAAGAAGCAAGTGAGGTAAGCAAGAAAGCAAGTGAGGTATGTAAAGAAGCAAGTGATGTTAGTAAGGAAGCAAGTGAGGTAAGTAAAGAAGCAAGTGATGTTAATAAGGAAGCAAGTGAGGTAAGTAAGAAGCAAGTGAGGTAAGTAACGATGCAAGTGAGGTAAGTAAGAAGTGAGTGAGGTAAGTAAAGAAGCAAGTGATGTTAGTAAGGAAGCAAGTGAGGTAAGTAAAGAAGCAAGTGATATTAGTAAGGAAGCAAGTGAGGTAAGTAAAGAAGCAAGTGATGTTAGTAAGGAAGCAAGTGAGGTAAGTAAAGAAGCAAGTGAGGTAAGTAACAATGCAAGTTAGGTAAGTAAGAAGTGAGTGAGGTAAGTAAAGAAGCAAGAAAGGAAAGCAAGGAAGCAAGTGAGGTAAGTAAGGAAGCAAGTGAGGAAAAAAGGAAGCAACAGAGGTAAGTAAGAACCAAGTGAGGTAAGTAAGGAAGCAAGTGAGGTAAGTAAGGAAGCAAGTGAGGTAAGTAAAGAGGCAAGTGAGGTAAGTAAGGAATCGAGTGAAGTAAGGAAGGAAGCAAGTGAGGTAAGTAAGGAAGCAAGTGAGGTAAGTAAGGAAGTGAGTGAGGTAAGTAAGGAAGCAAGTGAGGTAAGTAAAGAAGAGAGTGAGGTAAGTAAGGAAGCGAGTGAGGTAAGTAAAGAAGCGAGCGATGTAAGTAAGGAAGCAAGTGAGGTAAGTAAGGAAGTGAGTGAGGTAAGTAAGGAAGCGAGTGAGGTAAGTAAAGAAGCGAGTGAGGTAAGTAAGAAAGCAATTGAGGTAAGTAATTGAGCAAGTGAGGTAAGTAAGGAAGCAAGTGAGGTAAGTAAGGAAGTGAGGTAAGTAAGGAAGCAACAGAGGTAAGGAAGCAAGAGAGGTAAGTAAGGAAGCAAGTAAGGTAAGTAAGAAAGCAAGTGAGGTAAGTAAGGAAGCAAGTGAGATAAGTAAGAAATCAAGTGAGGTAAGTAAGGAATCAAGTGAGGTAAGTAAGGAAGCAAGTGAGGTAAGTAATGAAGCATATAGGGTAAGTAAAGAAGCAAGTGATGTAAGTAAGGAAGCAAGTGAGGTAAGTAAGGAAGCAAGTGAGGTAAGTAAAATAGCAAGTTATGTAAGAAAGGAAGCAACAGAGGTAAGTAAGAAGCAAGTGAGGTAAAAAAGGAAGCAACAGAGGTAAGTAAGGAAGCAAGTGAGGTAAGTAAGGAAGCAACAGAGGCAAGTAAGAAGCAAGTGAGGTAAGTAAGGAAGCAAGTGAGGTAAGTATGGAAGCAACAGAGGTAAGGAAGCAAGTGAGGTAAGTAAGGAAGCAACAGAGGTAAGGAAGCAAGTGAGGTAAGTAAAGAAGCAAGTAAGGTAAGTAAGGAAGCAATTAAGGTAAGTAAGAAAGCAAGTGAGGTTAGAAATGAAGCAAGTGAGGAAAGTAAGGAAACGAGTGAGGTACATAAGAAAGCAAGTGAGGTAAGTAAGGAAGCAATTGAGCTAAGTAAGGAAGCAAGTGAGGTAACTAAGGAAGCAACAGAGGTAGGTAAGCAAGTGAGGTAAGTAAAGAAGCAAGTAAGGTAAGTAAGGAAGCTAGTGAGGCAAGTAAGGAAGCAAGTGAGGTAAGTAAGGAAGTAAATTATGTAAGTAAGGAAGCAACAGATGTAAGTAAGAAGCAAGTGAGGTAAGTAAGGAAGCAACAGAGGTAAGTAAGGAAACAAGTGAGGTAATTAAGGAAGCAACAAAGGTAAGAAAGCAAGTGAGGTAAGTAAAGAAGCAAGTAAGGTAAGTAAGGAAGCAATTAAGGTAAGTAAGAAAGCAAGTGAGGTTAGAAAGGAAGCAAGTGAGGTAAGTAAGAAAGCAAGTGAGGTAAGGAAGCAAGTGATGTAAGTACGGAAGCAAGTGAGGTAAGTAAGGAAGCAAGTGAGGTAAGTAAGGAAGCAACAGATGTAAGTAAGAAGCAAGTGAGGTAAGTAAGAAAGCAACAGAGGTAAGTAAGGAAGCAAGTGAGGTTAAAAAAAGGAAGCAACAGAGGTAAGTAAGAAGCAAGTGAGGTAAAAAAGGAAGCAACAGAGGTAAGTAAGGAAACAAGTGAGGTAATTAAGGAAGCAACAGAGGTAAGAAAGCAAGTGAGGTTAGTAAGGAAGCGAGTGAGGTAAGTAAGAAAGCAAGTGAGGTAAGGAAGCAAGTGAGGTAAGTAAGGAAGCAAATAGAGTAAATAAAGAATCAAGTTAGGTAAGGAAGCAAGTGATGTAAGTACGGAAGCAAGTGAGGTAAGTAAGGAAGCAAGTGAGGTAAGTAAGGAAGCAAGTTATGTAAGTAAGGAAGCAACAGATGTAAGGAAGAAGCAAGTGAGGTAAGTAAGGAAGCAACAGAGGTAAGTAAGGAAACAAGTGAGGTAATTAAGGAAGCAACAGAGGTAAGAAAGCAAGTGAGGTAAGTAAAGAAGCAAGTATGGTAAGTAAGGAAGCAATTAAGGTAAGTAAGAAAGCAAGTGAGGTTAGTAAGGAAGCAAGTGAGGTAAGTAAGAAAGCAAGTGAGGTAAGGAAGCAAGTGATGTAAGTACGGAAGCAAGAGAGGTAAGTAAGGAAGCAAGTGAGGTAAGTAAGGAAGCAAGTTATGTAAGTAAGGAAGCAACAGATGTAAGTAAGAAGCAAGTGAGGTAAGTAAGAAAGCAACAGAGGTAAGTAAGGAAGCAAGTGAGGTTAAAAAAAGGAAGCAACAGAGGTAAGTAAGAAGCAAGTGAGGTAAAAAAGGAAGCAACAGAGTTAAGTAAGGAAACAAGTGAGGTAATTAAGGAAGCAACAGAGGTAAGAAAGCAAGTGAGGTTAGTAAGGAAGCGAGTGAGGTAAGAAAGAAAGCAAGTGAGGTAAGGAAGCAAGTGAGGTAAGTAAGGAAGCAAATAGGGTAAATAAAGAAGCAGGTTAGGTAAGGAAGCAAGTGATGTAAGTACAGAAGCAAGTGAGGTAAGTAAGGAAGCAAGTGAGGTAAGTAAGGAAGCAAGTTATGTAAGTAAGGAAGCAACCGAGGTAAGTAAGAAGCAAGTGAGGTAAGTAAGGAAGCAAGTGAGGTAAAAGAGGAAGCAACAGAGGTAAGTAAGGAAGTGAGTGAGGTAAGCAAGGAAGCAACAGAGGTAAGGAAGCAAGAGAGGTAAGTAAGGAATCAAGTAAGGTAGGTAGAAAGCAAGTGAGGTAACTAAGGAAGCGAGTGAGGTAAGTAAGAAAGGAAGTGAGTAAGTAAGGAAGCAAGTGAGGTAAGTAAGGAAGCAAGTGAGGTAAGTAAGGAAGCAAATTGTGTAAGTAAAGAAGCAAGTGACGTAAGTAAGGAAGCAAGTGATGTAAGTAAGGAAGCAAATGAGGTAAGTAAGGAAGCAAGTGATGTAAGTAAAATAGCAAGTTATGTAAGAAAGGAAGCAACAGTGGTAAGTAAGAAGCAAGTGAGGTAAAAAAGGAAGCAACAGGTAAGTAAGGAAGCAAGTGAGGAAAGTAAGGAAGCAACAGAGGGAGGTAAGAAGCAAGTGAGGTAAGTAAGGAAGCAAGTGAGTAAGTAAGGAAGCAAGAGAGGTAAGTAAGGAATCAAGTAAGGTAGGTAGAAAGCAAGTGAGGTAACTAAGGAAGCGAGTGAGGTAAGTAAGAAAGGAAGTGAGTAAGTAAGGAAGCAAGTGAGGTAAGTAAGGAAGCAAGTGAGGTAAGTAAGGAAGCAAATTGTGTAAGTAAAGAAGCAAGTGACGTAAGTAAGGAAACAAGTGATGTAGGTAAGGAAGCAACAGTGGTAAGTAAGAAGCAAGTGAGGTAAAAAAGGAAGCAACTGAGGAAAGTAAGGAAGCAAGTGAGGTAAGTAAGGAAGCAACAGAGGGAGGTAAGAAGCAAGTGAGGTAAGTAAGGAAGCAAGTGAGGTAAGAAAAGAAGCAAGTGAGGTAAGTAAGGAAGCAAGTGAGGTAAGTAAAGAATCAAGTGAGGTAAGTAAGGAAGCAAGTGAGGTAAGTAAGGAAGCAAGTGAGGTAAGTAAGGAAGCAAGTGAGGTAAGTAAGGAAGCAACAGAGGGAGGTAAGAAGCAAGTGAGGTAAGTAAGGAAGCAAGTGAGGTAAGAAAAGAAGCAAGTGAGGTAAGTAAGGAAGCAAGTGAGGTAAGTAAAGAAGCAAGTGAGGTAAGTAAGGAAGCAAGTGATGTAAGTAAGGAAGCAAGTGGGGTAAGTAAGGAAGCAAGTGAGGTAAGTAAGGAAGCAAGTGAGGTAAGTAAGGAAGCAAGTGAGGTAAGTAAGGATGCAAGTGAGGTAAATAAAGAAGCAAGTGAGGCAAGTAAGGAAGCAAGTGATGTAAGTAAGGAAGCAAGTGAGGTAAGTAAGGAAGCAAGTGAGGTAAGTAAGGAAGCAAGTGAGGTAAGTAAGGAGGCAAGTGAGGTAAGAAAAGAAGCAAGTGAGGTAAGTAAGGAAGCAAGTGAGGTAAGAAAAGAAGCAAGTGAGGTAAGTAAGGAAGCAAGTGATGTAAGTAAGGAAGCAAGTGAGGTAAGTAAGGAAGCAAGTGAGGTAAGTAAGGAAGCAAGTGATGTAAGTAAGGAAGCAAGTGAGGTAAGTAAGGCAGCAAGTGAGGTAAGTAAAGAAGCAAGTGAGGTAAAAAAGGAAGCAACAGAGGTAAGTAAGGAAGCAAATGAGGAAAGTAAGGAAGCAACAGAGGGAGGTAAGAAGCAAGTGAGGTAAGTAAGGAAGCAAGTGAGGTAAGAAAAGAAGCAAGTGAGGTAAGTAAGGAAGCAAGTGAGGTAAGTAAAGAAGCAAGTGAGGTAAGTAAGGAAGCAAGTGAGGTAAGTAAGGAAGCAAGTGATGTAAGTAAGGAAGCAAGTGGGGTAAGTAAGGAAGCAAGTGAGGTAAGTAAGGAAGCAAGTGAGGTAAGTAAGGAAGCAAGTGAGGTAAGTAAGGATGCAAGTGAGGTAAATAAAGAAGCAAGTGAGGCAAGTAAGGAAGCAAGTGATGTAAGTAAGGAAGCAAGTGAGGTAAGTAAGGAAGCAAGTGAGGTAAGTAAGGAAGCAAGTGAGGTAAGTAAGGAGGCAAGTGAGGTAAGAAAAGAAGCAAGTGAGGTAAGTAAGGAAGCAAGTGAGGTAAGAAAAGAAGCAAGTGAGGTAAGTAAGGAAGCAAGTGATGTAAGTAAGGAAGCAAGTGAGGTAAGTAAGGAAGCAAGTGAGGTAAGTAAGGAAGCAAGTGATGTAAGTAAGGAAGCAAGTGAGGTAAGTAAGGCAGCAAGTGAGGTAAGTAAAGAAGCAAGTGAGGTAAAAAAGGAAGCAACAGAGGTAAGTAAGGAAGCAAATGAGGAAAGTAAGGAAGCAACAGAGGGAGGTAAGAAGCAAGTGAGGTAAGTAAGGAAGCAAGTGAGGTAAGAAAAGATGCAAGTGAGGTAAGTAAGGAAACAAGTGAGATAAGTAAGGAAGCAAGTGAGGTAAGTAAGGAAGCAAGTGATGTAAGTAAGGAAGCAAGTGAGGTAAGTAAGGAAGCAAGTGAGGTAAGTAAGGAAGCAAGTGATGTAAGTAAGGAAGCAAGTGAGGTAAGTAAGGAAGCAAGTGAGGTAAATAAAGAAGCAAGTGAGGCAAGTAAGGAAGCAAGTGATGTAAGTAAGGAAGCAAGTGAGGTAAGTAAGGAAGCAAGTGAGGTAAGAAAAGAAGCAAGTGAGGTAAGTAAGGAAGCAAGTGAGGTAAGAAAAGAAGCAAGTGTGGTAAGTAAGGAAGCAAGTGAGGTAAGTAAGAAGCAAGTGAGGTAAGCAAGAAAGCAAGTGAGGTATGTAAAGAAGCAAGTGATGTTAGTAAGGAAGCAAGTGAGGTAAGTAAGAAGCAAGTGAGGTAAGTAACGATGCAAGTGAGGTAAGTAAGAAGTGAGTGAGGTAAGTAAAGAAGCAAGTGATGTTAGTAAGGAAGCAAGTGAGGTAAGTAAGAAGCAAGTGATGTTAGTAAGGAAGCAAGTGAGGTAAGTAAGGAAGCAAGTGAGGTAAGTAAGGAGCAAGTGAGGTAAGTAAAGTAGCAAGTGATGTTAGTAAGGAAGCAAGTGAGGTAAGTAAGAAGCAAGTGAGGTAAGTAACAATGCAAGTGATGTTAGTAAGGAAGCAAGTGAGGTAAGTAAGAAGCAAGTGAGGTAAGTAACGATGCAAGTGAGGTAAGTAAGAAGTGAGTGAGGTAAGTAAAGAAGCAAGTGATGTTAGTAAGGAAGCAAGTGAGGTAAGTAAGAAGCAAGTGAGGTAAGTAAAGAAGCAAGTGATGTTAGTAAGGAAGCAAGTGGGGTAAGTAAGGAGCAAGTGAGGTAAGTAAAGTAGCAAGTGAGGAATGTAAGAAGTAAGTGAGGTAAGTAACGATGCAAGTGAGGTAAGTAAGAAGTGAGTGAGGTAAGTAAAGAAGCAAGTGATGTTAGAAAGGAAGCAACAGAGGTAAGTAACGATGCAAGTGAGGTAAGTAACGATGCAAATAGGGTAAATAAAGAAGCAAGTTAGGTAAGGAAGCAAGTGATGTAAGTACAGAAGCAAGTGAGGTAAGTAAGGAAGCAAGTGAGGTAAGTAAGGAAGCAAGTTATGTAAGTAAGGAAGCAACCGAGGTAAGTAAGAAGCAAGTGAGGTAAGTAAGGAAGCAAGTGAGGTAAAAAAGGAAGCAACAGAGGTAAGTAAGGAAGTGAGTGAGGTAAGCAAGGAAGCAACAGAGGTAAGGAAGCAAGAGAGGTAAGTAAGGAATCAAGTAAGGTAGGTAGAAAGCAAGTGAGGTAACTAAGGAAGCGAGTGAGGTAAGTAAGAAAGGAAGTGAGTAAGTAAGGAAGCAAGTGAGGTAAGTAAGGAAGCAAGTGAGGTAAGTAAGGAAGCAAATTGTGTAAGTAAAGAAGCAAGTGACGTAAGTAAGGAAACAAGTGATGTAGGTAAGGAAGCAACAGTGGTAAGTAAGAAGCAAGTGAGGTAAAAAAGGAAGCAACTGAGGAAAGTAAGGAAGCAAGTGAGGTAAGTAAGGAAGCAACAGAGGGAGGTAAGAAGCAAGTGAGGTAAGTAAGGAAGCAAGTGAGGTAAGAAAAGAAGCAAGTGAGGTAAGTAAGGAAGCAAGTGAGGTAAGTAAAGAATCAAGTGAGGTAAGTAAGGAAGCAAGTGAGGTAAGTAAGGAAGCAAGTGAGGTAAGTAAGGAAGCAAGTGAGGTAAGTAAGGAAGCAACAGAGGGAGGTAAGAAGCAAGTGAGGTAAGTAAGGAAGCAAGTGAGGTAAGAAAAGAAGCAAGTGAGGTAAGTAAGGAAGCAAGTGAGGTAAGTAAAGAAGCAAGTGAGGTAAGTAAGGAAGCAAGTGAGGTAAGTAAGGAAGCAAGTGATGTAAGTAAGGAAGCAAGTGAGGTAAGTAAGGAAGCAAGTGATGTAAGTAAGGAAGCAAGTGAGGTAAGTAAGGAAGCAACTGAGGTAAGTAAAGAAGCAAGTGAGGTAAGTAAGGAAGCAAGTGAGGTAAATAAAGAAGCAAGTGAGGTAAGTAAGGAAGCAAGTGAGGTAAGTAAGGAGGCAAGTGAGGTAAGAAAAGAAGCAAGTGAGGTAAGTAAGGAAGCAAGTGAGGTAAGAAAAGAAGCAAGTGAGGTAAGTAAGGAAGCAAGTGAGGTAAGTAAGAAGCAAGTGATGTTAGTAAGGAAGCAAGTGAGGTAAGTAAGGAAGCAAGTGAGGTAAGTAAGGAGCAAGTGAGGTAAGTAAAGTAGCAAGTGATGTTAGTAAGGAAGCAAGTGAGGTAAGTAAGAAGCAAGTGAGGTAAGTAACAATGCAAGTGATGTTAGTAAGGAAGCAAGTGAGGTAAGTAAGAAGCAAGTTAGGTAAGTAACGATGCAAGTGAGGTAAGTAAGAAGTGAGTGAGGTAAGTAAAGAAGCAAGTGATGTTAGTAAGGAAGCAAGTGAGGTAAGTAAGAAGCAAGTGAGGTAAGTAAAGAAGCAAGTGATGTTAGTAAGGAAGCAAGTGGGGTAAGTAAGGAGCAAGTGAGGTAAGTAAAGTAGCAAGTGAGGTATGTAAGAAGTAAGTGAGGTAAGTAACAATGCAAGTGAGGTAAGTAAGAAGTGAGTGAGGTAAGTAAAGAAGCAAGTGATGTTAGTAAGGAAGCAACAGAGGTAAGTAATGATGCAAGTGAGGTAAGTAACGATGCAAGTGAGGTAAGTAAGGAGCAAGTGAGGTAAGTAAAGAAGCAAGTGAGGTAGGTAAAGAAGCAAGTGAGGTAAGTAAAGAAGCAAGTGAGGTAAGTAAGAAGTGAGTGAGGTAAGTAAAGAAGCAAGTGATGTTAGTAAGGAAGCAAGTGAGGTAAGTAAGAAGCAAGTGAGGTAGGTATAGAAGCAAGTGAGGTAAGTAAAGAAGCAAGTGAGGTAAGTAAAGAAGCAAGTGAGGTAAGTAAGAAGTGAGTGAGGTAAGTAAAGAAGCAAGTGATGTTAGTAAGGAAGCAAGTGAGGTAAGTAAGGAGCAAGTGAGGTAATTAAAGTAGCAAGTGATGTTAGTAAGGAAGCAAGTGAGGTAAGTAAGGAAGCAAGTGAGTTAAGTAAGGAAGCAAATAGTGTAAGTAAGAAAGCAAGTGAGGTAAGTAAGTAATCAAGTGAGGTAAGTAAGGAAGCAAGTGAGGTAAGTAATGAAGCAAATAGGGTAAGTAAAGAAGCAAGTGAGGTAAGTAAGGAAGCAAGTGATGTAAGTAAGGAAGCAAGTGAGGTAAGTAAGGAAGCAAGTGAGGTAAGTAAAATAGCAAGTTATGTAAGAAAGGAAGCAACAGAGGTAAGTAAGAAGCAAGTTAGGTAAAAAAGGAAGCAACAGAGGTAAGTAAGGAAGCAAGTTAGGTAAGTAAGGAAGCAACAGAGGGAAGTAAGAAACAAGTGAGGTAAGTAAGGAAACAAGTGAGGTAAGTAAGGAAGCAACAGAGGTAAGGAAGCAAGTGAAGTAAGTAAGGAAGCAACAGAGGTAAGGAAGCAAGTGAGGTAAGTAAAGAAGCAAGTAAGGTAAGTAAGAAAGCAAGTGAGGTAAGTAAGGAAACGAGTGAGGTAAGTAAGAAAGCAAGTGAGGTAAATAGGGAAGCAAATGATCTAAGTAAGGAAGCAAGTGAGGTAAGTAAGGAAGCAACAGAGGTAAGCAAGCAAGTGAGGTAAGTAAAGAAGCAAGTAAGGTAAGTAAGGAAGCAAGTGAGGTAAGTAAGGAAGCAAGTTAGGTATGTAAGGAAGCAAGTGAGGTAAGTAAGAAGCAAGTGAGGTAAGTAACAATGCAAGTGAGGTAAGTAAGAAGTGAGTGAGGTAAGTAAAGAAGCAAATGATGTTAGTAAGTAAGCAAGTGAGGTAAGTAAGAAGCATGTGAGGTAAGTAAAGAAGCAAGTGATGTTAGTAAGGAAGCAAGTGAGGTAAGTAACGATGCAAGTGAGGTAAGTAAGAAGTGAGTGAGGTAAGTAAAGAAGCAAGTGATGTTAGTAAGGAAGCAAGTGAGGTAAGTAAGAAGCAGGTGAGGTAAGTAAAGAAGCAAGTGAGGTAAGTAAGAAGCAAGTGAGGTAAGAAATGATGCAAGTGAGGTAAGTAAGAAGTGAGTGAGGTAAGTAAAGAAGCAAGTGATGTTAGTAAGGAAGCAAGTGAGGTAAGTAAGGAGCAAGTGAGGTAAGAAAAGTAGCAAGTGAGGTAAGTAAGAAGTAAGTGAGGTAAGTAACGATGCAAGTGAGGTAAGTAAGAAGTGAGTGAGGTAAGTAAGGAAGCAAGTGAGGTAAGTAAGGAAGCAAGTGAGGTAAGAAAAGAAGCAAGTGATGTTAGTAAGGAAGCAAGTGAGGTAAGTAAGAAGCAAGTGAGGTAAGTAACGATGCAAGTGAGGTAAGTAAGGAATCAAGTGAGGTAAGTAAGGAAGCAAGTGAGGTAAGTAAGGAAGCAAGTGAGGTAAGTAATGAAGCAAATAGGGTAAGTAAAGAAGCAAGTGAGGTAAGTAAGGAAGCAAGTGAGGTAAGTAAGGAAGCAAGTGATGTAAGTAAGGAAGCAAGTGAGGTAAGTAAGGAAGCAAGTGAGCTATGTAAAATAGCAAGTTATGTAAGAAAGGAAGCAACAGAGGTAAGTAAGAAGCAAGTGAGGTAAAAAAGGAAGCAACAGAGGTAAGTAAGGAAGCAAGTGAGCTAAGTAAGGAAGCAACAGACGGAAGTAAGAAGCAAGTGAGGTAAGTAAGGAAGCATGTGAGGTAAGTAAGGAAGCAACAGAGGTAAGGAAGCAAGTGAGGTAAGTAAAGAAAGCAAGTAAGGTAAGTAAGGAAACGAGTGAGGTAAGTAAGAAAGCAAGTGAGGTAACTAAGGAAGCAATTGAGATAAGTAAGGAAGCAAGTGAGGTAAGTAAGGAAGCAACATTGGTAAGTAAGCAAGTGAGGTAAGTAAGGAAGCAAGTGCGGTAAGTAGGGAAGCAAGTGAGGTAAGTAAGGAAGCAAGTGAGGTAAGAAAGGAAGCAAGTGAGGTAAGTAATGATGTAAGTGAGGTAAGTAAGAAGTGAGTGAGGAAAGTAAAGAAGCAAGTGATGTTAGTAAGGAAGCAAGTGAGGTAAGTAAGAAGCAAGTGATGTTAGTAAGGAAGCAAGTGAGGTAAGTAAGGAAGCAAGTGAGGTAAGTAAGGAGCAAGTGAGGTAAGTAAAGTAGCAAGTGATGTTAGTAAGGAAGCAAGTGAGGTAAGTAAGAAGCAAGTGAGGTAAGTAACAATGCAAGTGATGTTAGTAAGGAAGCAAGTGATGTTAGTAAGGAAGCTAGTGAGGTAAGTAAGAAGCAAGTGAGGTAAGTAAAGAAGCAAGTGATGATAGTGAGGAAGCAAGTGAGGTAAGTAAGGAGCAAGTAAGGTAAGTAAAGAAGCAAGTGATGTTAGTAAGTAAGCAATTGAGGTAAGCAAGAAGCAAGTGAGGTAAGTAAAGAAGCAAGTGATGTTAGTAAGGAAGCAAGTGAGGTAAGTAAGAAGCAAGTGAGGTAAGTAAAGAAGCAAGTGATGTTAGTAAGGAAGCAAGTGAGGTAAGTAAAATAGCAAGTTATGTAAGAAAGGAAGCAACAGTGGTAAGTAAGAAGCAAGTGAGGTAAAAAAGGAAGCAACAGAGGTAAGTAAGGAAGCAAGTGAGGTAAGTAAGGAAGCAACAGAGGGAGGTAAGAAGCAAGTGAGGTAAGTAAGGAAGCAAGTGAGGTAAGAAAAGATGCAAGTGAGGTAAGTAAGGAAGCAAGTGAGGTAAGTAAGGAAGCAAGTGATGTAAGTAAGGAAGCAAGTGAGGTAAGTAAGGAAGCAAGTGAGGTAAGTAAAGAAGCAAGTGAGGTAAGTAAGGATGCAAGTGAGGTAAATAAAGAAGCAAGTGAGGCAAGTAAGGAAGCAAGTGATGTAAGTAAGGAAGCAAGTGAGGTAAGTAAGGAAGCAAGTGAGGTAAGTAAGGAAGCAAGTGAGGTAAGTAAGGAAGCAAGTGAGGTAAGAAAAGAAGCAAGTGAGGTAAGTAAGGAAGCAAGTGAGGTAAGAAAAGAAGCAAGTGAGGTAAGTAAGGAAGCAAGTGAGGTAAGTAAGAAGCAAGTGAGGTAAGCAAGAAAGTTAGTGAGGTATATAAAGAAGCAAGTGATGTTAGTAAGGAAGCAAGTGAGGTAAGTAAGAAGCAAGTGAGGTAAGTAACGATGCAAGTGAGGTAAGTAAGAAGTGAGTGAGGTAAGTAAGAAGCAAGTGATGTTAGTAAGGAAGCAAGTGAGGTAAGTAAGAAGCAAGTGATGTTAGTAAGGAAGCAAGTGAGGTAAGTAAGGAAGCAAGTGAGGTAAGTAAGGAGCAAGTGAGGTAAGTAAAGTAGCAAGTGATGTTAGTAAGGAAGCAAGTGAGGTAAGTAAGAAGCAAGTGAGGTAAGTAACAATGCAAGTGATGTTAGTAAGGAAGCAAGTGAGGTAAGTAAGAAGCAAGTGAGGTAAGTAATGATGCAAGTGAGGTAAGTAAGAAGTGAGTGAGGTAAGTAAAGAAGCAAGTGATGTTAGTAAGGAAGCAAGTGAGGTAAGTAAGAAGCAAGTGAGGTAAGTAACAATGCAAGTGATGTAAGTAAGGAAGCAAGTGAGATAAGTAAGAAGCAAGTGAGGTAAGTAACGATGCAAGTGAGGTAAGTAAGAAGTGAGTGAGGTAAGTAAAGAAGCAAGTGATGTTAGTAAGGAAGCAAGTGGGGTAAGTAAGGAGCAAGTGAGGTAAGTAAAGTAGCAAGTGAGGTATGTAAGAAGTAAGTGAGGTAAGTAACGATGCAAGTGAGGTAAGTAATAAGTGAGTGAGGTAAGTAAAGAAGCAAGTGATGTTAGTAAGGAAGCAACAGAGGTAAGTAACGATGCAAGTGAGGTAAGTAACGATGCAAATAGGGTAAATAAAGAAGCCTGTTAGGTAAGGAATCAAGAGATGTAAGTACAGAAGCAAGTGAGGTAAGTAAGGAAGCAAGTGAGGTAAGTAAGGAAGCAAGTTATGTAAGTAAGGAAGCAAACGAGGTAAGTAAGAAGCAAGTGAGGTAAGTAAGGAAGCAAGTGAGGTAAAAATGGAAGCAACAGAGGTAAGTAAGGAAGTGAGTGAGGTAAGCAAGGAAGCAACAGAGGTAAGGAAGCAAGAGAGGTAAGTAAGGAATCAAGTAAGGTAGGTAGAAAGCAAGTGAGGTAACTAAGGAAGCGAGTGAGGTAAGTAAGAAAGGAAGTGAGTAAGTAAGGAAGCAAGTGAGGTAAGTAAGGAAGCAAGTGAGGTAAGTAAGGAAGCAAATTGTGTAAGTAAAGAAGCAAGTGACGTAAGTAAGGAAGCAAGTGATGTAAGTAAGGAAGCAAATGAGGTAAGTAAGGAAGCAAGTGAGGTAAGCAAAATAGCAAGTTATGTAAGAAAGGAAGCAACAGTGGTAAGTAAGAAGCAAGTGAGGTAAAAAAGGAAGCAACAGAGGTAAGTAAGGATGCAAGTGAGGTAAGTAAGGAAGCAACAGAGGGAGGTAAGAAGCAAGTGAGGTAAGTAAGGAAGCAAGTGAGGTAAGAAAAGAAGCAAGTGAGGTAAGTAAGGAAGCAAGTGAGGTAAGTAAAGAAGCAAGTGAGGTAAGTAAGGAAGCAAGTGAGGTAAGTAAGGAAGCAAGTGAGGTAAGTAAAGAAGCAAGTGAGGTAAGCAAAATAGCAAGTTATGTAAGAAAGGAAGCAACAGTGGTAAGTAAGAAGCAAGTGAGGTAAAAAAGGAAGCAACAGAGGTAAGTAAGGAAGTGAGTGAGGTAAGCAAGGAAGTAACAGAGGTAAGGAAGCAAGAGAGGTAAGTAAGGAAGCAAGTGAGGTAAGTAAGGAAGCAAGTGATGTAAGTAAGGAAGCAAGTGAGGTAAGTAAGGAAGCAAGTGAAGTAAGTAAAGAAGCAAGTGAGGTAAGTAAGGAAGCAAGTGAGGTAAATAAAGAAGCAAGTGAGGCAAGTAAGGAAGCAAGTGATGTAAGTAAGGAAGCAAGTGAGGTAAGTAAGGAAGCAAGTGAGGTAAGTAAGGAGGCAAGTGAGGTAAGAAAAGAAGCAAGTGAGGTAAGTAAGGAAGCAAGTGAGGTAAGAAAAGAAGCAAGTGAGGTAAGTAAGGAAGCAAGTGAGGTAAGTAAAGAAGCAAGTAAGGTAAGTAAGAAAGCAAGTGAGGTAAGTAAGGAAACGAGTGAGGTAAGTAAGAAAGCAAGTGAGGTAAATAGGGAAGCAATTGAGCTAAGTAAGGAAGCAAGTGAGGTAAGTAAGGAAGCAACAGAGGTAAGCAAGCAAGTGAGGTAAGTAAAGAAGCAAGTAAGGTAAGTAAGGAAGCAAGTGAGGTAAGTAAGAAGCAAGTGAGGTAAGTAACAATGCAAGTGAGGTAAGTAAGAAGTGAGTGAGGTAAGTAAAGAAGCAAGTGATGTTAGTAAGGAAGCAAGTGAGGTAAGTAAGAAGCAAGTGAGGTAAGTAAAGAAGCAAGTGATGTTAGTAAGGAAGCAAGTGAGGTAAGTAAGAAGCAAGTGAGGTAAGTAACGATGCAAGTGAGGTAAGTAAGAAGTGAGTGAGGTAAGTAAAGAAGCAAGTGATGTTAGTAAGGAAGCAAGTGAGGTAAGTAAGAAGCAGGTGAGGTAAGTAAAGAAGCAAGTGAGGTAAGTAAGAAGCAAGTGAGGTAAGAAATGATGCAAGTGAGGTAAGTAAGAAGTGAGTGAGGTAAGTAAAGAAGCAAGTGATGTTAGTAAGGAAGCAAGTGAGGTAAGTAAGGAGCAAGTGAGGTAAGTAAAGTAGCAAGTGAGGTAAGTAAGAAGTAAGTGAGGTAAGTAACGATGCAAGTGAAGTAAGTAAGAAGTGAGTGAGGTAAGTAAGGAAGCAAGTGAGGTAAGTAAGGAAGCAAGGGAGGTAAGAAAAGAAGCAAGTGAAGTTAGTAAGTAAGCAAGTGAGGTAAGTAAGAAGCAAGTGAGGTAAGTAACGATGCAAGTGAGGTAAGTAAGGAATTAAGTGAGGTAAGTAAGGAAGCAAGTGAGGTAAGTAAGGAAGCAAGTGAGGAAAGTAATGAAGCAAATAGGGTAAGTAAAGAAGCAAGTGAGGTAAGTAAGGAAGCAAGTGATGTAAGTAAGGAAGCAAGAGAGGTAAGTAAGGAAGCAAGTGAGCTATGTAAAATAGCAAGTTATGTAAGAAAGGAAGCAACAGAGGTAAGTAAGAAGCAAGTGAGGTAAAAAAGGAAGCAACAGAGGTAAGTAAGGAAGCAAGTGAGGTAAGTAAGGAAGCAACAGAGGGAAGTAAGAAGCAAGTGAGGTAAGTAAGGAAGCATGTGAGGTAAGTAAGGAAGCAACAGAGGTAAGGAAGCAAGTGAGGTAAGTAAAGAAAGCAAGTAAGGTAAGTAAGGAAACGAGTGAGGTAAGTAAGAAAGCAAGTGAGGTAAGTAAGGAAGCAATTGAGCTAAGTAAGGAAGCAAGTGAGGTAATTAAGGAAGCAACAGAGGTAAGTAAGCAAGTGAGGTAAGTAAGGAAGCAAGTGCGGTAAGTATGGAAGCAAGTGAGGTAAGTAAGGAAGCAAGTGAGGTAAGTAAGGAAGCAAGTGAGGTAAGTAAGAAGCAAGAGAGGTAAGTAATGATGTAAGTGAGGTAAGTAAGAAGTGAGTGAGGAAAGTAAAGAAGCAACAGAGGTAAGTAAGGAAGCAAGTGATGTTAGTAAGGAAGCAAGTGAGGTAAGTAAGAAGCAAGTAAGGTAAGTAAAGAAGCAAGTGATGTTAGTAAGTAAGCAAGTGAGGTAAGTAAGAAGCAAGTGAGGTAAGTAAAGAAGCAAGTGTTGTTAGTAAGGAAGCAAGTGAGGTAAGTAAGAAGCAAGTGAGGTAAGTAAAGAAGCAAGTGATGTTAGTAAGGAAGCAAGTGAGGTAAGTAAAATAGCAAGTTATGTAAGAAAGGAAGCAACAGTGGTAAGTAAGAAGCAAGTGAGGTAAAAAAGGAAGCAACAGAGGTAAGTAAGGAAGCAAGTGAGGTAAGTAAGGAAGCAAGTGAGGTAAGTAAGAAAGCAAGTGAGGTAAGTAAGGAAGCAAGTGAGGTAAGAAAAGAAGCAAGTGAGGTAAGTAAGGAAGCAATTGAGGTAAGAAAAGAAGCAAGTGACGTAAGTAAAGAAGCAAGTGAGGTAAGTAAGAAGCAAGTGAGGTAAGCAAGAAAGCAAGTGAGGTATGTAAAGAAGCAAGTGATGTTAGTAAGGAAGCAAGTGAGGTAAGTAAGAAGCAAGTGAGGTAAGTAACGATGCAAGTGAGGTAAGTAAGAAGTGAGTGAGGTAAGTAAGAAGCAAGTGATGTTAGTAAGGAAGCAAGTGAGGTAAGTAAGAAGCAAGTGATGTTAGTAAGGAAGCAAGTGAGGTAAGTAAGGAAGCAAGTGAGGTAAGTAAGGAGCAAGTGAGGTAAGTAAAGTAGCAAGTGATGTTAGTAAGGAAGCAAGTGAGGTAAGTAAGAAGCAAGTGAGGTAAGTAACAATGCAAGTGATGTTAGTAAGGAAGCAAGTGAGGTAAGTAAGAAGCAAGTGAGGTAAGTAACGATGCAAGTGAGGTAAGTAAGAAGTGAGTGAGGTAAGTAAAGAAGCAAGTGATGTTAGTAAGGAAGCAAGTGGGGTTAGTAAGGAGCAAGTGAGGTAAGTAAAGTAGCAAGTGAGGTATGTAAGAAGTAAGTGGGGTAAGTAACGATGCAAGTGAGGTAAGTAAGAAGTGAGTGAGGTAAGTAAAGAAGCAAGTGATATTAGTAAGGAAGCAACAGAGGTAAGTAACGATGCAAGTGAGGTAAGTAACGATGCAAATAGGGTAAATAAAGAAGCAAGTGAGGTAAGTAAGGAAGCAAGTTATGTAAGTAAGGAAGCAACTGAGGTAAGTAAGAAGCAAGTGAGGTAAGTAAGGAAGCAAGTGAGGTAAAAATGGAAGCAACAGAGGAAAGTAAGGAAGTGAGTGAGGTAAGCAAGGAAGCAACAGAGGTAAGGAAGCAAGAGAGGTAAGTAAGGAATCAAGTAAGGTAGGTAGAAAGCAAGTGAGGTAACTAAGGAAGCGAGTGAGGTAAGTAAGAAAGGAGTGAGTAAGTAAGGAAGCAAGTGAGGTAAGTAAGGAAGCAAGTGAGGTAAGTAAGGAAGCAAATTGTGTAAGTAAAGAAGCAAGTGACGTAAGTAAGGAAGCAAGTGATGTAAGTAAGGAAGCAAATGAGGTAAGTAAGGAAGCAAGTGAGGCAAGTAAAATAGCAAGTTATGTAAGAAAGGAAGCAACAGTGGTAAATAAGAAGCAAGTGAGGTAAAAAAGGAAGCAACAGAGGTAAGTAAGGAAGCAAGTGAGGTAAGTAAGGAAGCAACAGAGGGAGGTAAGAAGCAAGTGAGGTAAGTAAGGAAGCAAGTGAGGTAAGAAAAGAAGCAAGTGAGGTAAGTAAGGAAGCAAGTGAGGTAAGTAAAAAAGCAAGTGAGGTAAGTAAGGAAGCAAGTGAGGTAAGTAAGGAAGCAAGTGAGGTAAGTAAGGAAGCAAGTGAGGTAAGCAAGGAAGCAAGTGAGGTAAGTAAAGAAGCAAGTGAGGTAAGTAAGGAAGCAAGTGAGGTAAATAAAGAAGCAAGTGAGGCAAGTAAGGAAGCAAGTGATGTAAGTAAGGAAGCAAGTGAGGTAAGTAAGGAAGCAAGTGAGGTAAGTAAGGAAGCAAGTGAGGTAAGTAAGGCGGCAAGTGAGGTAAGAAAAGAAGCAAGTGAGGTAAGTAAGGAAGCAAGTGAGGTAAGAAAAGAAGCAAGTGAGGTAAGTAAGGAGGTAAATGAGGTAAGTAAGAAGCAAATGAGGTAAGCAAGAAAGCAAGTGAGGTATGTAAAGAAGCAAGTGATGTTAGTAAGGAAGCAAGTGAGGTAAGTAAAGAAGCAAGTGATGTTAGTAAGGAAGCAAGTGAGGTAAGTAAGAAACAAGTGAGGTAAGTAACGATGCAAGTGAGGTAAGTTAGAAGTGAGTGAGGAAAGTAAAGAAGCAAGTGATGTTAGTAAGGAAGCAAGTGAGGTAAGTAAGAAGCAAGTGATGTTAGTAAGGAAGCAAGTGAGGTAAGTAAGGAAGCAAGTGAGGTAAGTAAGGAGCAAGTGAGGTAAGTAAAGTAGCAAGTGATGTTAGTAAGGAAGCAAGTGAGGTAAGTAAGAAGCAAGTGAGGTAAGTAACAATGCAAGTGATGTTAGTAAGGAAGCAAGTGAGGTAAGTAAGAAGCAAGTGAGGTAAGTAACGATGCAAGTGAGGTAAGTAAGAAGTGAGTGAGGTAAGTAAAGAAGCAAGTGATGTTAGTAAGGAAGCAAGTGAGGTAAGTAAGAAGCAAGTGAGGTAAGTAAAGAAGCAAGTGATGTTAGTAAGGAAGCAAGTGGGGTAAGTAAGGAGCAAGTGAGGTAAGTAAAGTAGCAAGTGAGGTATGTAAGAAGTAAGTGAGGTAAGTAACGATGCAAGTGAGGTAAGTAAGAAGTGAGTGAGGTAAGTAAAGAAGCAAGTGATGTTAGTAAGGAAGCAACAGAGGTAAGTAACGATGCAAGTGAGGTAAGTAACGATGCAAGTGAGGTAAGTAAGGAGCAAGTGAGGTAAGTAAAGAAGCAAGTGAGGTAGGTAAAGAAGCAAGTGAGCTAAGTAAAGAAGCAAGTGAGGTAAGTAAGAAGTGAGTGAGGTAAGTAAAGAAGCAAGTGATGTTAGTAAGGAAGCAAGTGAGGTAAGTAAGAAGCAAGTGAGGTAGGTAAAGAAGCAAGTGAGGTAAGTAAAGAAGCAAGTGAGGTAAGTAAAGAAGCAAGTGAGGTAAGTAAGAAGTGAGTGAGGTAAGTAAAGAAGCAAGTGATGTTAGTAAGGAAGCAAGTGAGGTAAGTAAGGAGCAAGTGAGGTAAGTAAAGTAGCAAGTGATGTTAGTAAGGAAGCAAGTGAGGTAAGTAAGGAAGCAAGTGAGGTAAGTAAGGAAGCAAATACTGTAAGTAAGAAAGCAAGTGAGGTAAGTAAGGAATCAAGTGAGGTAAGTAAGGAAGCAAGTGAGGTAAGTAATGAAGCAAATAGGGTAAGTAAAGAAGCAAGTGAGGTAAGTAAGGATGCAAGTGATGTAAGTAAGGAAGCAAGTGAGGTAAGTAAGGAAGCAAGTGAGGTTAGTAAAATAGCAAGTTATGAAAGAAAGGAAGCAACAGAGGTAAGTAAGAAGCAAGTGAGGTAAAAAAGGAAGCAACAGAGGTAAGTAAGGAAGCAAGTTAGGTAAGTAAGGAAGCAACAGAGGTAAGTAAGAAACAAGTGAGGTAAGTAAGGAAACAAGTGAGGTAAGTAAGGAAGCAACAGAGGTAAGGAAGCAAGTGAGGTAAGTAAGGAAGCAACAGAGGTAAGGAAGCAAGTGAGGTAAGTAAAGAAGCAAGTAAGGTAAGTAAGAAAGCAAGTGAGGTAAGTAAGGAAACGAGTGAGGTAAGTAAGAAAGCAAGTGAGGTAAATAGGGAAGCAATTGAGCTAAGTAAGGAAGCAAGTGAGGTAAGTAAGGAAGCAACAGAGGTAAGCAAGCAAGTGAGGTAAGTAAAGAAGCAAGTAAGGTAAGTAAGGAAGCAAGTGAGGTAAGTAAGGAAGCAAGATAGGTAAGTAAGGAAGCAAGTGAGGTAAGTAAGAAGCAAGTGAGGTAAGTAACAATGCAAGTGAGGTAAGTAAGAAGTGAGTGAGGTAAGTAAAGAAGCAAGTGATGTTAGTAAGGAAGCAAGTGAGGTAAGTAAGAAGCAAGAGAGGTAAGTAAAGAAGCAAGTGATGTTAGTAAGGAAGCAAGTGAGGTAAGTAAGAAGCAGGTGAGGTAAGTAAAGAAGCAAGTGAGGTAAGTAAGAAGCAAGTGAGGTAAGAAATGATGCAAGTGAGGTAAGTAAGAAGTGAGTGAGGTAAGTAAAGAAGCAAGTGATGTTAGTAAGGAAGCAAGTGAGGTAAGTAAGGAGCAAGTGAGGTAAGTAAAGTAGCAAGTGAGGTAAGTAAGAAGTAAGTGAGGTAAGTAACAATGCAAGTGAGGTAAGTAAGAAGTGAGTGAGGTAAGTAAGGAAGCAAGTGAGGTAATTAAGGAAGCAAGTGAGGTAAGTAAAGAAGCAAGTGATGTTAGTAAGGAAGCAAGTGAGGTAAGTAAGAAGCAAGTGAGGTAAGTAACGATGCAAGTGAGGTAAGTAAGGAATCAAGTGAGGTAAGTAAGGAAGCAAGTGAGGTAAGTAAGGAAGCAAGTGAGGTAAGTAATGAAGCAAATAGGGTAAGTAAAGAAGCAAGTGAGGTAAGTAAGGAAGCAAGTGATGTAAGTAAAGAAGCAAGTGAGGTAAGTAAGGAAGCAAGTGAGCTATGTAAAATAGCAAGTTATGTAAGAAAGGAAGCAACAGAGGTAAGTAAGAAGCAAGTGAGGTAAAAAAGGAAGCAACAGAGGTAAGTAAGGAAGCAAGTGAGGTAAGTAAGGAAGCAACAGAGGGAAGTAAGAAGCAAGTGAGGTAAGTAAGGAAGCATGTGAGGTAAGTAAGGAAGCAACAGAGGTAAGGAAGCAAGTGAGGTAAGTAAAGAAAGCAAGTAAGGTAAGTAAGGAAACGAGTGAGGTAAGTAAGAAAGCAAGTGAGGTAAGTAAGGAAGCAATTCAGCTAAGTAAGGAAGCAAGTGAGGTAAGTAAGGAAGCAACAGAGGTAAGTAAGCAAGTGAGGTAAGTAAGGAAGCAAGTGCGGTAAGTAGGGAAGCAAGTGAGGTAAGTAAGGAAGCAAGTGAGGTAAGTAAGGAAGCAAGTGAGGTAAGTAAGAAGCAAGAGAGGTAAGTAATGATGTAAGTGAGGTAAGTAGGAAGTGAGTGAGGAAAGTAAAGAAGCAACAGAGGTAAGTAAGGAAGCAAGTGATGTTAGTAAGGAAGCAAGTAAGGTAAGTAAAGAAGCAAGTGATGATAGTGAGGAAGCAAGTGAGGTAAGTAAGGAGCAAGTAAGGTAAGTAAAGAAGCAAGTGATGCTAGTAAGTAAGCAAGTGAGGTAAGTAAGAAGCAAGTGAGGTAAGTAAAGAAGCAAGTGATGTTAGTAAGGAAGCAAGTGAGGTAAGTAAGAAGCAAGTGAGGTAAGTAAAGAAGCAAGTGATGTTAGTAAGGAAGCAAGTGAGGTAAGTAAAATAGCAAGTTATGTAAGAAAGGAAGCAACAGTGGTAAGTAAGAAGCAAGTGAGGTAAGTAAGGAAGCAACAGAGGGAGGTAAGAAGCAAGTGAGGTAAGTAAGGAAGCAAGTGAGGTAAGAAAAGATGCAAGTGAGGTAAGTAAGGAAGCATGTGAGGTAAGTAAAGAAGCAAGTGAGGTAAGTAAGGAAGCAAGTGAGGTAAGTAAGGAAGCAAGTGAGGTAAGTAAGGAAGCAAGTGAGGTAAGTAAGGAGGCAAGTGAGGTAAGAAAAGAAGCAAGTGAGGTAAGTAAGGAAGCAAGTGAGGTAAGAAAAGAAGCAAGTGAGGTAAGTAAGGAAGCAAGTGAGGTAAGTAAGAAACAAATGAGGTAAGCAAGAAAGCAAGTGAGGTATGTAAAGAAGCAAGTGATGTTAGTAAGGAAGCAAGTGAGGTAAGTAAAGAAGCAAGTGATGTTAGTAAGGAAGCAAGTGAGGTAAGTAAGAAACAAGTGAGGTAAGTAACGATGCAAGTGAGGTAAGTTAGAAGTGAGTGAGGAAAGTAAAGAAGCAAGTGATGTTAGTAAGGAAGCAAGTGAGGTAAGTAAGAAGCAAGTGATGTTAGTAAGGAAGCAAGTGAGGTAAGTAAGGAAGCAAGTGAGGTAAGTAAGGAGCAAGTGAGGTAAGTAAAGTAGCAAGTGATGTTAGTAAGGAAGCAAGTGAGGTAAGTAAGAAGCAAGTGAGGTAAGTAACAATGCAAGTGATGTTAGTAAGGAAGCAAGTGAGGTAAGTAAGAAGCAAGTGAGGTAATTAACGATGCAAGTGAGGTAAGTAAGAAGTGAGTGAGGTAAGTAAAGAAGCAAGTGATGTTAGTAAGGAAGCAAGTGAGGTAAGTAAGAAGCAAGTGAGGTAAGTAAAGAAGCAAGTGATGTTAGTAAGGAAGCAAGTGGGGTAAGTAAGGAGCAAGTGAGGTAAGTAAAGTAGCAAGTGAGGTATGTAAGAAGTAAGTGAGGTAAGTAACGATGCAAGTGAGGTAAGTAAGAAGTGAGTGAGGTAAGTAAAGAAGCAAGTGATGTTAGTAAGGAAGCAACAGAGGTAAGTAACGATGCAAGTGAGGTAAGTAACGATGCAAGTGAGCTAAGTAAGGAGCAAGTGAGGTAAGTAAAGAAGCAAGTGAGGTTAAGTAAAGAAGCAAGTGAGCTAAGTAAACAAGCAAGTGAGGTAAGTAAGAAGTGAGTGAGGTAAGTAAAGAAGCAAGTGATGTTAGTAAGGAAGCAAGTGAGGTAAGTAAGAAGCAAGTGAGGTAGGTAAAGAAGCAAGTGAGGTAAGTAAAGAAGCAAGTGAGGTAAGTAAAGAAGCAAGTGAGGTAAGTAAGAAGTGAGTGAGGTAAGTAAAGAAGCAAGTGATGTTAGTAAGGAAGCAAGTGAGGTAAGTAAGGGGCAAGTGAGGTAAGTAAAGTAGCAAGTGATGTTAGTAAGGAAGCAAGTGAGGTAAGTAAGGAAGCAAGTGAGGTAAGTAAGGAAGCAAATACTGTAAGTAAGAAAGCAAGTGAGGTAAATAAGGAATCAAGTGAGGTAAGTAAGGAAGCAAGTGAGGTAAGTAATGAAGCAAATAGGGTAAGTAAAGAAGCAAGTGAGGTAAGTAAGGATGCAAGTGATGTAAGTAAGGAAGCAAGTGAGGTAAGTAAGGAAGCAAGTGAGGTTAGTAAAATAGCAAGTTATGTAAGAAAGGAAGCAACAGAGGTAAGTAAGAAGCAAGTGAGGTAAAAAAGGAAGCAACAGAGGTAAGTAAGGAAGCAAGTTAGGTAAGTAAGGAAGCAACAGAGGTAAGTAAGAAACAAGTGAGGTAAGTAAGGAAACAAGTGAGGTAAGTAAGGAAGCAACAGAGGTAAGGAAGCAAGTGAGGTAAGTAAGGAAGCAACAGAGGTAAGGAAGCAAGTGAGGTAAGTAAAGAAGCAAGTAAGGTAAGTAAGAAAGCAAGTGAGGTAAGTAAGGAAACGAGTGAGGTAAGTAAGAAAGCAAGTGAGGTAAATAGGGAAGCAATTGAGCTAAGTAAGGAAGCAAGTGAGGTAAGTAAGGAAGCAACAGAGGTAAGCAAGCAAGTGAGGTAAGTAAAGAAGCAAGTAAGGTAAGTAAGGAAGCAAGTGAGGTAAGTAAGGAAGCAAGTTAGGTAAGTAAGGAAGCAAGTGAGGTAAGTAAGAAGCAAGTGAGGTAAGTAACAATGCAAGTGAGGTAAGTAAGAAGTGAGTGAGGTAAGTAAAGAAGCAAGTGATGTTAGTAAGGAAGCAAGTGAGGTAAGTAAGAAGCAAGAGAGGTAAGTAAAGAAGCAAGTGATGTTAGTAAGGAAGCAAGTGAGGTAAGTAAGAAGCAGGTGAGGTAAGTAAAGAAGCAAGTGAGGTAAGTAAGAAGCAAGTGAGGTAAGAAATGATACAAGTGAGGTAAGTAAGAAGTGAGTGAGGTATGTAAAGAAGCAAGTGATGTTAGTAAGGAAGCAAGTGAGGTAAGTAAGGAAGCAAGTGAGGTTAGTAAAATAGCAAGTTATGTAAGAAAGGAAGCAACAGAGGTAAGTAAGAAGCAAGTGAGGTAAAAAAGGAAGCAACAGAGGTAAGTAAGTTAGCAAGTTAGGTAAGTAAGGAAGCAACAGAGGGAAGTAAGAAACAAGTGAGGTAAGTAAGGAAACAAGTGAGGTAAGTAAGGAAGCAACAGAGGTAAGGAAGCAAGTGAGGTAAGTAAGGAAGCAACAGAGGTAAGGAAGCAAGTGAGGTAAGTAAAGAAGCAAGTAAGGTAAGTAAGAAAGCAAGTGAGGTAAGTAAGGAAACGAGTGAGGTAAGTAAGAAAGCAAGTGAGGTAAATAGGGAAGCAATTGAGCTAAGTAAGGAAGCAAGTGAGGTAAGTAAGGAAGCAACAGAGGTAAGCAAGCAAGTGAGGTAAGTAAAGAAGCAAGTAAGGTAAGTAAGGAAGCAAGTGAGGTAAGTAAGGAAGCAAGTTAGGTAAGTAAGGAAGCAAGTGAGGTAAGTAAGAAGCAAGTGAGGTAAGTAACAATGCAAGTGAGGTAAGTAAGAAGTGAGTGAGGTAAGTAAAGAAGCAAGTGATGTTAGTAAGGAAGCAAGTGAGGTAAGTAAGAAGCAAGAGAGGTAAGTAAAGAAGCAAGTGATGTTAGTAAGGAAGCAAGTGAGGTAAGTAAGAAGCAGGTGAGGTAAGTAAAGAAGCAAGTGAGGTAAGTAAGAAGCAAGTGAGGTAAGAAATGATGCAAGTGAGGTAAGTAAGAAGTGAGTGAGGTAAGTAAAGAAGCAAGTGATGTTAGTAAGGAAGCAAGTGAGGTAAGTAAGGAGCAAGTGAGGTAAGTAAAGTAGCAAGTGAGGTAAGTAAGAAGTAAGTGAGGTAAGTAACAATGCAAGTGAGGTAAGTAAGAAGTGAGTGAGGTAAGTAAGGAAGCAAGTGAGGTAATTAAGGAAGCAAGTGAGGTAAGTAAAGAAGCAAGTGATGTTAGTAAGGAAGCAAGTGAGGTAAGTAAGAAGCAAGTGAGGTAAGTAACGATGCAAGTGAGGTAAGTAAGGAATCAAGTGAGGTAAGTAAGGATGCAAGTGAGGTAAGTAAGGAAGCAAGTGAGGTAAGTAAGGAAGCAAGTGAGGTAAGTAATGAAGCAAATAGGGTAAGTAAAGAAGCAAGTGAGGTAAGTAAGGAAGCAAGTGATGTAAGTAAGGAAGCAAGTGAAGTAAGTAAGGAAGCAAGTGAGCTATGTAAAATAGCAAGTTATGTAAGAAAGGAAGCAACAGAGGTAAGTAAGAAGCAAGTGAGGTAAAAAAGGAAGCAACAGAGGTAAGTAAAGAAGCAAGTGAGGTAAGTAAGGAAGCAACAGAGGGAAGTAAGAAGCAAGTGTGGTAAGTAAGGAAGCATGTGAGGTAAGTAAGGAAGCAACAGAGGTAAGGAAGCAAGTGAGGTAAGTAAAGAAAGCAAGTGAGGTAAGTAAGGAAGCAATTGAGCTAAGTAAGGAAGCAAGTGAGGTAAGTAAGGAAGCAACAGAGGTAAGGAAGCAAGTGAGGTAAGTAAAGAAAGCAAGTAAGGTAAGTAAGGAAGCGAGTGAGGTAAGTAAGGAAGCAAGTGAGGTAAGTAAGGAAGCAAGTGCGGTAAGTAGGGAAGCAAGTGAGGTAAGTAAGGAAGCAAGTGAGGTAAGTAAGGAAGCAAGTGAGGTAAGTAAGAAGCAAGAGAGGTAAGTAATGATGTAAGTGAGGTAAGTAGGAAGTGAGTGAGGAAAGTAAAGAAGCAACAGAGGTAAGTAAGGAAGCAAGTGATGTTAGTAAGGAAGCAAGTAAGGTAAGTAAATAAGCAAGTGATGATAGTGAGGAAGCAAGTGAGGTAAGTAAGGAGCAAGCAAGGTAAGTAAAGAAGCAAGTGATGCTAGTAAGTAAGCAAGTGAGGTAAGTAAGAAGCAAGTGAGGTAAGTAAAGAAGCAAGTGATGTTAGTAAGGAAGCAAGTGAGGTAAGTAAGAAGCAAGTGAGGTAAGTAAAGAAGCAAGTGATGTTAGTAAGGAAGCAAGTGAGGTAAGTAAAATAGCAAGTTATGTAAGAAAGGAAGCAACAGTGGTAAGTAAGAAGCAAGTGAGGTAAGTAAGGAAGCAACAGAGGGAGGTAAGAAGCAAGTGAGGTAAGTAAGGAAGCAAGTGAGGTAAGAAAAGATGCAAGTGAGGTAAGTAAGGAAGCATGTGAGGTAAGTAAAGAAGCAAGTGAGGTAAGTAAGGAAGCAAGTGAGGTAAGTAAGGAAGCAAGTGATGTAAGTAAGGAAGCAAGTGAGGTAAGTAAGGAAGCAAGTGAGGTAAGTAAGGAAGCATGTGATGTAAGTAAGGAAGCAAGTGAGGTAAGTAAGGAAGCAAGTGAGTTAAGTAAAGAAGCAAGTGAGGTAAGTAAGGAAGCAAGTGAGGTAAATAAAGAAGCAAGTGAGGCAAGTAAGGAAGCAAGTGATGTAAGTAAGGAAGCAAGTGAGGTAAGTAAGGAAGCAAGTGAGGTAAGTAAGGAAGCAAGTGAGGTAAGTAAGGAAGCAAGTGAGGTAAGAAAAGAAGCAAGTGAGGTAAGTAAGGAAGCAAGTGAGGTAAGTAAGAAGCAAGTGAGGTAAGCAAGAAAGCAAGTGAGGTATGTAAAGAAGCAAGTGATGTTAGTAAGGAAGCAAGTGAGGTAAGTAAGAAGCAAGTGAGGTAAGTAACGATGCAAGTGAGGTAAGTAAGAAGTGAGTGAGGTAAGTAAAGAAGCAAGTGATGTTAGTAAGGAAGCAAGTGAGGTAAGTAAGAAGCAAGTGATGTTAGTAAGGAAGCAAGTGAGGTAAGTAAGGAAGCAAGTGAGGTAAGTAAGGAGCAAGTGAGGTAAGTAAAATAGCAAGTGATGTTAGTAAGGAAGCAAGTGAGGTAAGTAAGAAGCAAGTGAGGAAAGTAACAATGCAAGTGATGTTAGTAAGGAAGCAAGTGAGGTAAGTAACGATGCAAGTGAGGTAAGTAAGAAGTGAGTGAGGTAGGTAAAGAAGCAAGTGATGTTAGTAAGAAAGCAAGTGAGGTAAGTAAGAAGCAAGTGAGGTAAATAAAGAAGCAAGTGATGTTAGTAAGGAAGCAAGTGGGGTAAGTAGTGAGCAAGTGAGGTAAGTAAAGTAGCAAGTGAGGTATGTAAGAAGTAAGTGAGGTAAGTAACGATGCAAGTGAGGTAAGTAAGAAGTGAGTGAGGTAAGTAAAGAAGCAAGTGATGTTAGTAAGGAAGCAACAGAGGTAAGTAACGATGCAAGTGAGGTAAGTAACGATGCAAATAGGGTAAATAAAGAAGCAAGTTAGGTAAGGAAGCAAGTGATGTAAGTACAGAAGCAAGTGAGGTAAGTAAGGAAGCAAGTGAGGTAAGTAAGGAAGCAAGTTATGTAAGTAAGGAAGCAACCGAGGTAAGTATGAAGCAAGTGAGGTAAGTAAGGAAGCAAGTGAGGTAAAAATGGAAGCAACAGAGGTAAGTAAGGAAGTGAGTGAGGTAAGCAAGGAAGCAACAGAGGTAAGGAAGCAAGAGAGGTAAGTAAGGAATCAAGTAAGGTAGGCAGAAAGCAAGTGAGGTAACTAAGGAAGCGAGTGAGGTAAGTAAGAAAGGAAGTGAGTAAGTAAGGAAGCAAGTGAGGTAAGTAAGGAAGCAAGTGAGGTAAGTAAGGAAGCAAATTGTGTAAGTAAAGAAGCAAGTGACGTAAGTAAGGAAGCAAGTGATGTAAGTAAGGAAGCAAATGAGGTAAGTAAGGAAGCAAGTGAGGTAAGTAAAATAGCAAGTTATCTAAGAAAGGAAGCAACAGTGGTAAGTAAGAAGCAAGTGAGGTAAAAAAGGAAGCAACAGAGGTAAGTAAGGAAGCAAGTGAGGTAAGTAAGGAAGCAACAGAGGGAGGTAAGAAGCAAGTGAGGTAAGTAAGGAAGCAAGTGAGGTAAGAAAAGAAGCAAGTGATGTAAGTAAGGAAGCAAGTGAGGTAAGTAAGGAAGCAAGTGATGTAAGTAAGGAAGCAAGTGAGGTAAGTAAGGAAGCAAGTGAGGTAAGTAAGGAAGCAAGTGATGTAAGTAAGGAAGCAAGTGAGGTAAGTAAGGAAGCAAGTGAGGTAAGTAAGGAAGCAAGTGATGTAAGTAAGGAAGCAAGTGAGGTAAGTAAGGAAGCAAGTGAGGTAAGTAAAGAAGCAAGTGAGGTAAGTAAGGAAGCAAGTGAGGTAAATAAAGAAGCAAGTGAGGCAAGTAAGGAAGCAAGTGATGTAAGTACGGAAGCAAGTGAGGTAAGTAAGGAAGCAAGTGAGGTAAGTAAGGAAGTAAGTGAGGTAAGTAAGGAGGCAAGTGAGGTAAGAAAAGAAGCAAGTGAGGTAAGTAAGGAAGCAAGTGAGGTAAGTAAGAAGCAAGTGAGGTAAGTAAGGAAGCAAGTGATGTAAGTAAGGAAGCAAGTGAGGTAAGTAAGGAAGCAAGTGAGGTAAGTAAAGATGCAAGTGAGGTAAGTAAGGAAGCAAGTGAGGTAAATAAAGAAGCAAGTGAGGCAAGTAAGGAAGCAAGTGATGTAAGTAAGGAAGCAAGTGAGGTAAGTAAGGAAGCAAGTGAAGTAAGTAAGGAAGTAAGTGAGGTAAGTAAGGAGGCATGTGAGGTAAGAAAAGAAGCAAGTGAGGTAAGTAAGGAAGCAAGTGAGGTAAGTAAAGAAGCAAGTGAGGTAAGTAAGGAAGCAAGTGAGGTAAGTAAGAAGCAAGTGAGGTAAGCAAGAAAGCAAGTGAGGTGTGTAAAGAAGCAAGTGATGTTAGTAAGGAAGCAAGTGAGGTAAGTAAAGAAGCAAGTGATGTTAGTAAGGAAGCAAGTGAGGTAAGTAACGATGCAAGTGAGGTAAGTAAGAAGTGAGTGAGGAAAGTAAAGAAGCAAGTGATGTTAGTAAGGAAGCAAGTGAGGTAAGTAAGAAGCAAGTGATGTTAGTAAGGAAGCAAGTGAGGTAAGTAAGGAAGCAAGTGAAGTAAGTAAGGAGCAAGTGAGGTAAGTAAAGTAGCAAGTGATGTTAGTAAGGAAGCAAGTGAGGTAAGTAAGAAGCAAGTGAGGTAAGTAACAATGCAAGTGATGTTAGTAAGGAAGCAAGTGAGGTAAGTAAGAAGCAAGTGAGGTAAGTAACGATGCAAGTGAGGTAAGTAAGAAGTGAGTGAGGTAAGTAAAGAAGCAAGTGATGTTAGTAAGGAAGCAAGTGATGTAAGTAAGAAGCAAGTGAGGTAAGTAAAGAAGCAAGTGATGTTAGTAAGGAAGCAAGTGGGGTAAGTAAGGAGCAAGTGAGGTAAGTAAAGTAGCAAGTGAGGTATGTAAGAAGTAAGTGAGGTAAGTAATGATGCAAGTGAGGTAAGTAAGAAGTGAGTGAGGTAAGTAAAGAAGCAAGTGATGTTAGTAAGGAAGCAACAGAGTTAAGTAACGATGCAAGTAAGGTAAGTAACGATGCAAGTGAGGTAAGTAAGGAGCAAGTGAGGTAAGTAAAGAAGCAAGTGAGGTAGGTAAAGAAGCAAGTGAGGTAAGTAAAGAAGCAAGTGAGGTAAGTAAGAAGTGAGTGTGGTAAGTAAAGAAGCAAGTGATGTTAGTAAGGAAGCAAGTGAGGTAAGTAAGAAGGAAGTGAGGTAGGTAAAGAAGCAAGTGAGGTAAGTAAAGAAGCAAGTGAGGTAAGTAAAGAAGCAAGTGAGGTAAGTAAGAAGTGAGTGAGGTAAGTAAAGAAGCAAGTGATGTTAGTAAGGAAGCAAGTGAGGTAAGTAAGGAGCAAGTGAGTTAAGTAAAGTAGCAAGTGATGTTAGTAAGGAAGCAAGTGAGGTAAGTAAGGAAGCAAGTGAGGTAAGTAAGGAAGCAAGTGAGGTAAGTAATGAAGCAAATAGGGTAAGTAAAGAAGCAAGTGAGGTAAGTAAAGAAGCAAGTGATGTAAGTAAGGAAGCAAGTGAGGTAAGTAAGGAAGCAAGTGAGGTAAGTAAAATAGCAAGTTATGTAAGAAAGGAAGCAACAGAGGTAAGTAAGAAGCAAGAGAGGTAAAAAAGGAAGCAACAGAGGTAAGTAAGGAAGCAAGTTAGGTAAGTAAGGAAGCAACAGAGGGAAGTAAGAAACAAGTGAGGTAAGTAAGGAAACAAGTGAGGTAAGTAAGGAAGCAACAGAGGTAAGGAAGCAAGTGAGGTAAGTTAGAAAGCAACAGAGGTAAGGAAGCAAGTGAGGTAAGTAAAGAAGCAAGTAAGGTAAGTAAGAAAGCAAGTGAGGTAAGTAAGGAAACGAGTGAGGTAAGTAAGAAAGCAAGTGAGGTAAGTAAGAAGCAAGTGAGGTAAGTAACAATGCAAGTGAGGTAAGTAAGAAGTGAGTGAGGTAAGTAAAGAAGCAAGTGATGTTAGTAAGGAAGCAAGTGAGGTAAGTAAGAAGCAAGTGAGGTAAGTAAAGAAGCAAGTGGTGTTAGTAAGGAAGCAAGTGAGGTAAGTAAGAAGCAAGTGAGGTAAGTAACGATGCAAGTGAGGTAAGTAAGAAGTGAGTGAGGTAAGTAAAGAAGCAAGTGATGTTAGTAAGGAAGCAAGTGAGGTAAGTAAGAAGCAGGTGAGGTAAGTAAAGAAGCAAGTGAGGTAAGTAAGAAGCAAGTGAGGTAAGAAATGATGCAAGTGAGGTAAGTAAGAAGTGAGTGAGGTAAGTAAAGAAGCAAGTGATGTTAGTAAGGAAGCAAGTGAGGTAAGTAAGGAGCAAGTGAGGTAAGTAAAGTAGCAAGTGAGGTAAGTAAGAAGTAAGTGAGGTAAGTAACGATGCAAGTGAGGTAAGTAAGAAGTGAGTGAGGTAAGTAAAGAAGCAAGTGATGTTAGTAAGGAAGCAACAGAGGTAAGTAACGATGCAAGTGAGGTAAGTAACGATGCAAATAGGGTAAATAAAGAAGCAAGTTAGGTAAGGAAGCAAGTGATGTAAGTACAGAAGCAAGTGAGGTAAGTAAGGAAGCAAGTGAGGTAAGTAAGGAAGCAAGTTATGTAAGTAAGGAAGCAAACGAGGTAAGTAAGAAGCAAGTGAGGTAAGTAAGGAAGCAAGTGAGGTAAAAATGGAAGCAACAGAGGAAAGTAAGGAAGTGAGTGAGGTAAGCAAGGAAGCAACAGAGGTAAGGAAGCAAGAGAGGTAAGTAAGGAATCAAGTAAGGTAGGTAGAAAGCAAGTGAGGTAACTAAGGAAGCGAGTGAGGTATGTAAGAAAGGAGTGAGTAAGTAAGGAAGCAAGTGAGGTAAGTAAGGAAGCAAGTGAGGTAAGTAAGGAAGCAAATTGTGTAAGTAAAGAAGCAAGTGACGTAAGTAAGGAAGCAAGTGATGTAAGTAAGGAAGCAAATGAGGTAAGTAAGGAAGCAAGTGAGGTAAGTAAAATAGCAAGTTATGTAAGAAAGGAAGCAACAGTGGTAAGTAAGAAGCAAGTGAGGTAAAAAAGGAAGCAACAGAGGTAAGTAAGGAAGCAACAGAGGGAGGTAAGAAGCAAGTGAGGTAAGTAAGGAAGCAAGTGAGGTAAGAAAAGAAGCAAGTGAGGTAAGTAAGGAAGCAAGTGAGGTAAGTAAAGAAGCAAGTGAGGTAAGTAAGGAAGCAAGTGAGGTAAGTAAGGAAGCAAGTGAGGTAAGTAAGGAAGCAAGTGATGTAAGTAAGGAAGCAAGTGAGGTAAGTAAGGAAGCAAGTGAGGTAAGTAAGGAAGCAAGTGAGGTAAGTAAAGAAGCAAGTGAGGTAAGTAAGGAAGCAAGTGAGGTAAATAAAGAAGCAAGTGAGGCAAGTAAGGAAGCAAGTGATGTAAGTAAGGAAGCAAGTGAGGTAAGTAAGGAAGCAAGTGAGGTAAGTAAGGAAGCAAGTGAGGTAAGTAAGGAAGCAAGTGAGGTAAGTAAGGAAGCAAGTGAGGTAAGTAAAGAAGCAAGTGAGGTAAGTAAGGAAGCAAGTGAGGTAAATAAAGAAGCAAGTGAGGCAAGTAAGGAAGCAAGTGATGTAAGTAAGGAAGCAAGTGAGGTAAGTAAGGAAGCAAGTGAGGTAAGTAAGGAAGCAAGTGAGGTAAGTAAGGAAGCAAGTGAGGTAAGAAAAGAAGCAAGTGAGGTAAGTAAGGAAGCAAATGAGGTAAGAAAAGAAGCAAGTGAGGTAAGTAAGGAAGCAAGTGAGGTAAGTAAGAAGCAAATGAGGTAAGCAAGAAAGCAAGTGAGGTATGTAAAGAAGCAAGTGATGTTAGTAAGGAAGCAAGTGAGGTATTTAAAGAAGCAAGTGATGTTAGTAAGGAAGCAAGTGAGGTAAGTAAGAAACAAGTGAGGTAAGTAACGATGCAAGTGAGGTAAGTAAGAAGTGAGTGAGGAAAGTAAAGAAGCAAGTGATGTTAGTAAGGAAGCAAGTGAGGTAAGTAAGAAGCAAGTGATGTTAGTAAGGAAGCAAGTGAGATAAGTAAGGAAGCAAGTGAAGTAAGTAAGGAGCAAGTGAGGTAAGTAAAGTAGCAAGTGATGTTAGTAAGGAAGCAAGTGAGGTAAGTAAGAAGCAAGTGAGGTAAGTAACAATGCAAGTGATGTTAGTAAGGAAGCAAGTGAGGTAAGTAAGAAGCAAGTGAGGTAAGTAACGATGCAAGTGAGGTAAGTAAGAAGTGAGTGAGGTAAGTAAAGAAGCAAGTGATGTTAGTAAGGAAGCAAGTGATGTAAGTAAGAAGCAAGTGAGGTAAGTAAAGAAGCAAGTGATGTTAGTAAGGAAGCAAGTGGGGTAAGTAAGGAGCAAGTGAGGTAAGTAAAGTAGCAAGTGAGGTATGTAAGAAGTAAGTGAGGTAAGTAATGATGCAAGTGAGGTAAGTAAGAAGTGAGTGAGGTAAGTAAAGAAGCAAGTGATGTTAGTAAGGAAGCAACAGAGGTAAGTAACGATGCAAGTGAGGTAAGTAACGATGCAAGTGAGGTAAGTAAGGAGCAAGTGAGGTAAGTAAAGAAGCAAGTGAGGTAGGTAAAGAAGCAAGTGAGGTAAGTAAAGAAGCAAGTGAGGTAAGTAAGAAGTGAGTGAGGTAAGTAAAGAAGCAAGTGATGTTAGTAAGGAAGCAAGTGAGGTAAGTAAGAAGGAAGTGAGGTAGGTAAAGAAGCAAGTGAGGTAAGTAAAGAAGCAAGTGAGGTAAGTAAAGAAGCAAGTGAGGTAAGTAAGAAGTGAGTGAGGTAAGTAAAGAAGCAAGTGATGTTAGTAAGGAAGCAAGTGAGGTAAGTAAGGAGCAAGTGAGGTAAGTAAAGTAGCAAGTGAGGTAAGTAAGAAGTAAGTGAGGTAAGTAACGATGCAAGTGAGGTAAGTAAGAAGTGAGTGAGGTAAGTAAGGAAGCAAGTGAGGTAAGTAAGGAAGCAAGTGAGGTAAGTAAAGAAGCAAGTGATGTTAGTAAGGAAGCAAGTGAGGTAAGTAAGAAGCAAGTGAGGTAAGTAACAATGCAAGTGAGGTAAGTAAGGAATCAAGTGAGGTAAGTAAGGAAGCAAGTGAGGTAAGTAAGGAAGCAAGTGAGGTAAGTAATGAAGCAAATAGGGTAAGTAAAGAAGCAAGTGAGGTAAGTAAGGAAGCAAGTGATGTAAGTAAGGAAGCAAGTGAGGTAAAAAAGGAAGCAACAGAGGTAAGTAAGGAAGCAAGTGAGGTAAGTAAGGAAGCAACAGAGGGAAGTAAGAAGCAAGTGAGGTAAGTAAGGAAGCATGTGAGGTAAGTAAGGAAGCAACAGAGGTAAGGAAGCAAGTGAGGTAAGTAAAGAAAGCAAGTAAGGTAAGTAAGGAATCGAGTGAGGTAAGTAAGAAAGCAAGTGAGGTAAGTAAGGAAGCAATTGAGCTAAGTAAGGAAGCAAGTGAGGTAAGTAAGGAAGCAACAGAGGTAAGTAAGCAAGTGAGGTAAGTAAGGAAGCAAGTGCGGTAAGTAGGGAAGCAAGTGAGGTAAGTAAGGAAGCAAGTGAGGTAAGTAAGGAAGCAAGTGAGGTAAGAAAGAAGCAAGAGAGGTAAGTAATGATGTAAGTGAGGTAAGTAAGAAGTGAGTGAGGAAAGTAAAGAAGCAACAGAGGTAAGTAAGGAAGCAAGTGATGTTAGTAAGGAAGCAAGTGAAGTAAGAAGCAAGTGAGGTAAGTAAAGAAGCAAGTGATGATAGTGTGGAAGCAAGTGAGGTAAGTAAGGAGCAAGTAAGGTAAGTAAAGAAGCAAGTGATGCTAGTAAGTAAGCAAGTGAGGTAAGTAAGAAGCAAGTGAGGTAAGTAAAGAAGCAAGTGATGTTAGTAAGGAAGCAAGTGAGGTAAGTAAGAAGCAAGAGAGGCAAGTAAGGAAGCAAGTGATGTTAGTAAGGAAGCAAGTGATGTTAGTAAGGAAGCAAGTGATGTAAGTAAGGAAGCAAGTGATGTTAGTAAGGAAGCAAGTGAGGTAAGTAAGGAAGCAAGTGATGTTAGTAAGGAAGCAAGTGAGGTAAGTAAGGAAGCAAGTGATGTTAGTAACGAAGCAAGTGATGTTAGTAAGGAAGCAAGTGAGGTAAGTAAGAAGCAAGTGAGGTAAGTCAGGAAGCAAGTGATGTTAGAAAGGAAGCAAGTGATGTTAGTAAGGAAGCAAGTGAGGTAAGTAAGGAAGCAAGTGATGTTAGTAAGGAAGCAAGTGAGGTAAGTAAGGAAACAAGTGATGTTAGTAAGGAAACAAGTGAGGTAAGTAAGGAAGCAAGTGATGTAAGTAAGAAAGCAAGTGATGTTAGTAAGGAAGCAAGTGAGGTAAGTAAGGAAGCAAGTGATGTTAGTAAGGAAGCAAGTGAGGTAAGTAAGGAAGCAAGTGAGGTAAGTAAAGAAGAGAGTGAGGTAAGTAAGGAAGCGAGTGAGGTAAGTAAAGAAGCGAGCGATGTAAGTAAGGAAGCGAGTGAGGTAAGTAAGGAAGTGAGTGAGGTAAGTAAGGAAGCGAGTGAGGTAAGTAAAGAAGCGAGTGAGGTAAGTAAGAAAGCAATTGAGGTAAGTAAGGGAGCAAGTGAGGTAAGTAAGGAATCAAGTGAGGTAAGTAAGGAAGTGAGGTAAGTAAGGAAGCAACAGAGGTAAGGAAGCAAGAGAGGTAAGTAAGGAAGCAAGTAAGGTAAGTAAGAAAGCAAGTGAGGTAAGTAAGGAAGCGAGTGAGGTAAGTAAGAAATCAAGTGAGGTAAGTAAGGAATCAAGTGAGGTAAGTAAGGAAGCAAGTGAGGTAAGTAATGAAGCATATAGGGTAAGTAAAGAAGCAAGTGATGTAAGTAATGAAGCAAGTGAGGTAAGTAAGGAAGCAAGTGAGGTAAGTAAAATAGCAAGTTATGTAAGAAAGGAAGCAACAGAGGTAAGTAAGGAAGCAAGTGAGGTAAGTAAGGAAGCAAGTGAGGTAAGAAAAGAAGCAAGTGAGGTAAGTAAGGAAGCAAGTGAGGTAAGAAAAGAAGCAAGTGAGGTAAGTAAGGAAGCAAGTGAGGTAAGTAAGAAGCAAATGAGGTAAGCAAGAAAGCAAGTGAGGTATGTAAAGAAGCAAGTGATGTTAGTAAGGAAGCAAGTGAGGTATTTAAAGAAGCAAGTGATGTTAGTAAGGAAGCAAGTGAGGTAAGTAAGAAACAAGTGAGGTAAGTAACGATGCAAGTGAGGTAAGTAAGAAGTGAGTGAGGAAAGTAAAGAAGCAAGTGATGTTAGTAAGGAAGCAAGTGAGGTAAGTAAGAAGCAAGTGAGGTAAGTAAAGAAGCAAGTGATGTTAGTAAGGAAGCAAGTGGGGTAAGTAAGGAGCAAGTGAGGTAAGTAAAGTAGCAAGTGAGGTATGTAAGAAGTAAGTGAGGTAAGTAATGATGCAAGTGAGGTAAGTAAGAAGTGAGTGAGGTAAGTAAAGAAGCAAGTGATGTTAGTAAGGAAGCAAGTGAGGTAAGTAAGAAGGAAGTGAGGTAGGTAAAGAAGCAAGTGAGGTAAGTAAAGAAGCAAGTGAGGTAAGTAAAGAAGCAAGTGAGGTAAGTAAGAAGTGAGTGAGGTAAGTAAAGAAGCAAGTGATGTTAGTAAGGAAGCAAGTGAGGTAAGTAAGGAGCAAGTGAGGTAAGTAAAGTAGCAAGTGAGGTAAGTAAGAAGTAAGTGAGGTAAGTAACGATGCAAGTGAGGTAAGTAAGAAGTGAGTGAGGTAAGTAAGGAAGCAAGTGAGGTAAGTAAGGAAGCAAGTGAGGTAAGTAAAGAAGCAAGTGATGTTAGTAAGGAAGCAAGTGAGGTAAGTAAGAAGCAAGTGAGGTAAGTAACGATGCAAGTGAGGTAAGTAAGGAATCAAGTGAGGTAAGTAAGGAAGCAAGTGAGGTAAGTAAGGAAGCAAGTGAGGTAAGTAATGAAGCAAATAGGGTAAGTAAAGAAGCAAGTGAGGTAAGTAAGGAAGCAAGTGATGTAAGTAAGGAAGCAAGTGAGGTAAAAAAGGAAGCAACAGAGGTAAGTAAGGAAGCAAGTGAGGTAAGTAAGGAAGCAACAGAGGGAAGTAAGAAGCAAGTGAGGTAAGTAAGGAAGCATGTGAGGTAAGTAAGGAAGCAACAGAGGTAAGGAAGCAAGTGAGGTAAGTAAAGAAAGCAAGTAAGGTAAGTAAGGAATCGAGTGAGGTAAGTAAGAAAGCAAGTGAGGTAAGTAAGGAAGCAATTGAGCTAAGTAAGGAAGCAAGTGAGGTAAGTAAGGAAGCAACAGAGGTAAGTAAGCAAGTGAGGTAAGTAAGGAAGCAAGTGCGGTAAGTAGGGAAGCAAGTGAGGTAAGTAAGGAAGCAAGTGAGGTAAGTAAGGAAGCAAGTGAGGTAAGTAAGAAGCAAGAGAGGTAAGTAATGATGTAAGTGAGGTAAGTAAGAAGTGAGTGAGGAAAGTAAAGAAGCAACAGAGGTAAGTAAGGAAGCAAGTGATGTTAGTAAGGAAGCAAGTGAAGTAAGTAAGAAGCAAGTGAGGTAAGTAAAGAAGCAAGTGATGATAGTGTGGAAGCAAGTGAGGTAAGTAAGGAGCAAGTAAGGTAAGTAAAGAAGCAAGTGATGCTAGTAAGTAAGCAAGTGAGGTAAGTAAGAAGCAAGTGAGGTAAGTAAAGAAGCAAGTGATGTTAGTAAGGAAGCAAGTGAGGTAAGTAAGAAGCAAGAGAGGCAAGTAAGGAAGCAAGTGATGTTAGTAAGGAAGCAAGTGATGTTAGTAAGGAAGCAAGTGATGTAAGTAAGGAAGCAAGTGATGTTAGTAAGGAAGCAAGTGAGGTAAGTAAGGAAGCAAGTGATGTTAGTAAGGAAGCAAGTGAGGTAAGTAAGGAAGCAAGTGATGTTAGTAACGAAGCAAGTGATGTTAGTAAGGAAGCAAGTGAGGTAAGTAAGAAGCAAGTGAGGTAAGTCAGGAAGCAAGTGATGTTAGAAAGGAAGCAAGTGATGTTAGTAAGGAAGCAAGTGAGGTAAGTAAGGAAGCAAGTGATGTTAGTAAGGAAGCAAGTGAGGTAAGTAAGGAAGCAAGTGATGTTAGTAAGGAAACAAGTGAGGTAAGTAAGGAAGCAAGTGATGTAAGTAAGAAAGCAAGTGATGTTAGTAAGGAAGCAAGTGAGGTAAGTAAGGAAGCAAGTGATGTTAGTAAGGAAGCAAGTGAGGTAAGTAAGGAAGCAAGTGAGGTAAGTAAAGAAGAGAGTGAGGTAAGTAAGGAAGCGAGTGAGGTAAGTAAAGAAGCGAGCGATGTAAGTAAGGAAGTGAGTGAGGTAAGTAAGGAAGTGAGTGAGGTAAGTAAGGAAGCGAGTGAGGTAAGTAAAGAAGCGAGTGAGGTAAGTAAGAAAGCAATTGAGGTAAGTAAGGGAGCAAGTGAGGTAAGTAAGGAATCAAGTGAGGTAAGTAAGGAAGTGAGGTAAGTAAGGAAGCAACAGAGGTAAGGAAGCAAGAGAGGTAAGTAAGGAAGCAAGTAAGGTAAGTAAGAAAGCAAGTGAGGTAAGTAAGGAAGCGAGTGAGGTAAGTAAGAAATCAAGTGAGGTAAGTAAGGAATCAAGTGAGGTAAGTAAGGAAGCAAGTGAGGTAAGTAATGAAGCATATAGGGTAAGTAAAGAAGCAAGTGATGTAAGTAATGAAGCAAGTGAGGTAAGTAAGGAAGCAAGTGAGGTAAGTAAAATAGCAAGTTATGTAAGAAAGGAAGCAACAGAGGTAAGTAAGGAAGCAAGTGAGGTAAGTAAGGAAGCAACATAGGCAAGTAAGAAGGAAGTGAGGTAAGTAAGGAAGCAAGTAAGGTAAGTATGGAAGCAAAAGAGGTAAGGAAGCAAGTGAGGTAAGTAAGGAAGCAACAGAGGTAAGGAAGCAAGTGAGGTAAGTAAAGAAGCAAGTAAGGTAAGTAAGAAAGCAAGTGAGGAAAGTAAGGAAACGAGTGAGGTAAGTAAGAAAGCAAGTGAGGTAAGTAAGGAAGCAATTGAGCTAAGTAAGGAAGCAAGTGAGGTAAGTAAGGAAGCAACAGAGGTAGGTAAGCAAGTGAGGTAAGTAAAGAAGCAAGTAAGTTAAGTAAGGAAGCTAGTGAGGCAAGTAAGGAAGCAAGTGAGGTAAGTAAGGAAGCAAGTTATGTAAGTAAGGAAGCAACAGATGTAAGTAAGAAGCAAGTGAGGTAAGTAAGGAAGCAACAGAGGTAAGTAAGGAAACAAGTGAGGTAATTAAGGAAGCAACAGAGGTAAGAAAGCAAGTGAGGTAAGTAAAGAAGCAATAAAGGTAAGTAAGGAAGCAATTAAGGTAAGTAAGAAAGCAAGTGAGGTTAGTAAGGAAGCAAGTGAGGTAAGTAAGAAAGCATTTGAGGTAAGGAAGCAAGTGATGTAAGTACGGAAGCAAGTGAGGTAAGTAAGGAAGCAAGTGAGGTAAGTAAGGAAGCAACAGATGTAAGTAAGAAGCAAGTGAGGTTAAAAAAGGAAGCAACAGAGGTAAGTAAGAAGCAAGTGAGGTAAAAAAGGAAGCAACAGAGGTAAGTAAGGAAACAAGTGAGGTAATTAAGGAAGCAATAGAGGTAAGAAAGCAAGTGAGGTTAGTAAGGAAGCGAGTGAGATAAGTAAGAAAGCAAGTGAGGTAAGGAAGCAAGTGAGGTAAGTAAGGAAGCAAATAGGGTAAATAAAGAAGCAAGTTAGGTAAGGAAGCAAGTGATGTAAGTACGGAAGCAAGTGAGGTAAGTAAGGAAGCAAGTGAGGTAAGTAAGGAAGCAAGTTATGTAAGTAAGGAAGCAACAGATGTAAGTAAGAAGCAAGTGAGGTAAGTAAGGAAGCAACAGAGGTAAGTAAGGAAACAAGTGAGGTAATTAAGGAAGCAACAGAGGTAAGAAAGCAAGTGAGGTAAGTAAAGAAGCAAGTAAGGTAAGTAAGGAAGCAAGTAAGGTAAGTAAGAAAGCAAGTGAGGTTAGTAAGGAAGCAAGTGAGGTAAGTAAGAAAGCAAGTGAGGTAAGGAAGCAAGTGATGTAAGTACGGAAGCAAGTGAGGTAAGTAAGGAAGCAAGTGAGGTAAGTAAGGAAGCAAGTTATGTAAGTAAGGAAGCAACAGATGTAAGTAAGAAGCAAGTGAGGTAAGTAAGAAAGCAACAGAGGTAAGTAAGGAAGCAAGTGAGGTTAAAAAAAGGAAGCAACAGAGGTAAGTAAGAAGCAAGTGAGGTAAAAAAGGAAGCAACAGAGTTAAGTAAGGAAACAAGTGAGGTAACTAAGGAAGCAACAGAGGTAAGAAAGCAAGTGAGGTTAGTAAGGAAGCGAGTGAGGTAAGAAAGAAAGCAAGTGAGGTAAGGAAGCAAGTGAGGTAAGTAAGGAAGCAAATAGGGTAAATAAAGAAGCAAGTTAGGTAAGGAAGCAAGTGATGTAAGTACAGAAGCAAGTGAGGTAAGTAAGGAAGCAAGTGAGGTAAGTAAGGAAGCAAGTTATGTAAGTAAGGAAGCAACCGAGGTAAGTAAGAAGCAAGTGAGGTAAGTAAGGAAGCAAGTGAGGTAAAAAAGGAAGCAACAGAGGTAAGTAAGGAAGTGAGTGAGGTAATCAAGGAAGCAACAGAGGTAAGGAAGCAAGAGAGGTAAGTAAGGAATCAAGTAAGGTAGGTAGAAAGCCATTGAGGTAACTATGGAAGCGAGTGAGGTAAGTAAGAAAGGAAGTGAGTAAGTAAGGAAGCAAGTGAGGTAAGTAAGAAATCAAGTGATGTAAGTAAGGAAGCAAGTGATGTTAGTAAGGAAACAAGTGAGGTAAGTAAGGAAGCAAGTGATGTAAGTAAGAAAGCAAGTGATGTTAGTAAGGAAGCAAGTGAGGTAAGTAAGGAAGCAAGTGATGTTAGTAAGGAAGCAAGTGAGGTAAGTAAGGAAGCAAGTGAGGTAAGTAAAGAAGAGAGTGAGGTAAGTAAGGAAGCGAGTGAGGTAAGTAAAGAAGCGAGCGATGTAAGTAAGGAAGTGAGTGAGGTAAGTAAGGAAGTGAGTGAGGTAAGTAAGGAAGCGAGTGAGGTAAGTAAAGAAGCGAGTGAGGTAAGTAAGAAAGCAATTGAGGTAAGTAAGGGAGCAAGTGAGGTAAGTAAGGAATCAAGTGAGGTAAGTAAGGAAGTGAGGTAAGTAAGGAAGCAACAGAGGTAAGGAAGCAAGAGAGGTAAGTAAGGAAGCAAGTAAGGTAAGTAAGAAAGCAAGTGAGGTAAGTAAGGAAGCGAGTGAGGTAAGTAAGAAATCAAGTGAGGTAAGTAAGGAATCAAGTGAGGTAAGTAAGGAAGCAAGTGAGGTAAGTAATGAAGCATATAGGGTAAGTAAAGAAGCAAGTGATGTAAGTAATGAAGCAAGTGAGGTAAGTAAGGAAGCAAGTGAGGTAAGTAAAATAGCAAGTTATGTAAGAAAGGAAGCAACAGAGGTAAGTAAGGAAGCAAGTGAGGTAAGTAAGGAAGCAACATAGGCAAGTAAGAAGGAAGTGAGGTAAGTAAGGAAGCAAGTAAGGTAAGTATGGAAGCAAAAGAGGTAAGGAAGCAAGTGAGGTAAGTAAGGAAGCAACAGAGGTAAGGAAGCAAGTGAGGTAAGTAAAGAAGCAAGTAAGGTAAGTAAGAAAGCAAGTGAGGAAAGTAAGGAAACGAGTGAGGTAAGTAAGAAAGCAAGTGAGGTAAGTAAGGAAGCAATTGAGCTAAGTAAGGAAGCAAGTGAGGTAAGTAAGGAAGCAACAGAGGTAGGTAAGCAAGTGAGGTAAGTAAAGAAGCAAGTAAGTTAAGTAAGGAAGCTAGTGAGGCAAGTAAGGAAGCAAGTGAGGTAAGTAAGGAAGCAAGTTATGTAAGTAAGGAAGCAACAGATGTAAGTAAGAAGCAAGTGAGGTAAGTAAGGAAGCAACAGAGGTAAGTAAGGAAACAAGTGAGGTAATTAAGGAAGCAACAGAGGTAAGAAAGCAAGTGAGGTAAGTAAAGAAGCAATAAAGGTAAGTAAGGAAGCAATTAAGGTAAGTAAGAAAGCAAGTGAGGTTAGTAAGGAAGCAAGTGAGGTAAGTAAGAAAGCATTTGAGGTAAGGAAGCAAGTGATGTAAGTACGGAAGCAAGTGAGGTAAGTAAGGAAGCAAGTGAGGTAAGTAAGGAAGCAACAGATGTAAGTAAGAAGCAAGTGAGGTAAGTAAGGAAGCAAGTTATGTAAGTAAGGAAGCAACAGATGTAAGTAAGAAGCAAGTGAGGTAAGTAAGGAAGCAACAGAGGTAAGTAAGGAAACAAGTGAGGTAATTAAGGAAGCAACAGAGGTAAGAAAGCAAGTGAGGTAAGTAAAGAAGCAAGTAAGGTAAGTAAGGAAGCAAGTAAGGTAAGTAAGAAAGCAAGTGAGGTTAGTAAGGAAGCAAGTGAGGTAAGTAAGAAAGCAAGTGAGGTAAGGAAGCAAGTGATGTAAGTACAGAAGCAAGTGAGGTAAGTAAGGAAGCAAGTGAGGTAAGTAAGGAAGCAAGTTATGTAAGTAAGGAAGCAACAGATGTAAGTAAGAAGCAAGTGAGGTAAGTAAGAAAGCAACAGAGGTAAGTAAGGAAGCAAGTGAGGTTAAAAAAAGGAAGCAACAGAGGTAAGTAAGAAGCAAGTGAGGTAAAAAAGGAAGCAACAGAGTTAAGTAAGGAAACAAGTGAGATAACTAAGGAAGCAACAGAGGTAAGAAAGCAAGTGAGGTTAGTAAGGAAGCGAGTGAGGTAAGAAAGAAAGCAAGTGAGGTAAGGAAGCAAGTGAGGTAAGTAAGGAAGCAAATAGGGTAAATAAAGAAGCAAGTTAGGTAAGGAAGCAAGTGATGTAAGTACAGAAGCAAGTGATGTAAGTAAGGAAGCAAGTGAGGTAAGTAAGGAAGCAAGTTATGTAAGTAAGGAAGCAAACGAGGTAAGTAAGAAGCAAGTGAGGTAAGTAAGGAAGCAAGTGAGG
Organism: Taudactylus pleione; assembly: GCA_031769625.1. Classification (NCBI taxonomy): domain Eukaryota; kingdom Metazoa; phylum Chordata; class Amphibia; order Anura; family Myobatrachidae; genus Taudactylus; species Taudactylus pleione. Next base: position 175,900 of record JAUIMM010000868.1, on the reverse strand, counting down.
TAAAAAAGGAAGCAACAGAGGTAAGTAAGGAAGTGAGTGAGGTAATCAAGGAAGCAACAGAGGTAAGGAAGCAAGAGAGGTAAGTAAGGAATCAAGTAAGGTAGGTAGAAAGCCATTGAGGTAACTATGGAAGCGAGTGAGGTAAGTAAGAAAGGAAGTGAGTAAGTAAGGAAGCAAGTGAGGTAAGTAAGGAAGCAAGTGAGGTAAGTAAGGAAGCAAATTGTGTAAGTAAAGAAGCAAGTGACGTAAGTAAGAAATCAAGTGATGTAAGTAAGGAAGCAAATGAGGTAAGTAAGGAAGCAAGTGAGGTAAGTAAAATAGCACGTTATGTAAGAAAGGAAGCAACAGTGGTAAGTAAGAAGCAAGTGAGGTAAAAAAGGAAGCAACAGAGGTAAGTAAGGAAGCAAGTGAGGTAAATAAGGAAGCAACAGAGGGAGGTAAGAAGCAAGTGAGGTAAGTAAGGAAGCAAGTGAGGTAAGAAAAGAAGCAAGTGAGGTAAGTAAGGAAGCAAGTGAGGTAAGTAAAGAAGCAAGTGAGGTAAATAAGGAAGCAAGTGAGGTAAGTAAGGAAGCAAGTGAGGTAAGTAAGGAAGCAAGTGATGTAAGTAAGGAAGCAAGTGAGGTAAGTAAGGAAGCAAGTGAGGTAAGTAAGGAAGCAAGTGATGTAAGTAAGGAAGCAAGTGAGGTAAGTTAGGAAGCAAGTGAGGTAAGTAAAGAAGCAAGTGAGGTAAGTAAGGAAGCAAGTGAGGTAAATAAAGAAGCAAGTGAGGCAAGTAAGGAAGCAAGTGATGTAAGTAAGGAAGCAAGTGAGGTAAGTAAGGAAACAAGTGAGGTAAGTAAGGAAGCAAGTGAGGTAAGTAAGGAAGCAAGTGAGGTAAGAAAAGAAGCAAGTGAGGTAAGTAAGGAAGCAAGTGAGGTAAGAAAAGAAGCAAGTGAGGTAAGTAAGAAGCAAGTGAGGTAAGCAAGAAAGCAAGTGAGGTATGTAAAGAAGCAAGTGATGTTAGTAAGGAAGCAAGTGAGGTAAGTAAAGAAGCAAGTGATGTTAGTAAGGAAGCAAGTGAGGTAAGTAACGATGCTAGTGAGGTAAGTAAGAAGTGAGTGAGGTAAGTAAAGAAGCAAGTGATGTTAGTAAGGAAGCAAGTGAGGTAAGTAAGAAGCAAGTGAGGTAAGTAAAGAAGCAAGTGATGTTAGTAAGGAAGCAAGTGGGGTAAGTAAGGAGCAAGTGAGGTAAGTAAAGTAGCAAGTGAGGTATGTAAGAAGAAAGTGAGGTAAGTAACGATGCAAGTGAGGTAAGTAAGAAGTGAGTGAGGTAAGTAAAGAAGCAAGTGATGTTAGTAAGGAAGCAACAGAGGTAAGTAACGATGCAAGTGAGGTAAGTAATGATGCAAGTGAGGTAAGTAAGGAGCAAGTGAGGTAAGTAAAGAAGCAAGTGAGGTAGGTAAAGAAGCAAGTGAGGTAAGTAAAGAAGCAAGTGAGGTAAGTAAGAAGTGAGTGAGGTAAGTAAAGAAGCAAGTGATGTTAGTAAGGAAGCAAGTGAGGTAAGTAAGAAGCAAGTGAGGTAGGTAAAGAAGCAGGTGAGGTAAGTAAAGAAGCAAGTGAGGTAAGTAAGAAGTGAGTGAGGTAAGTAAAGAAGCAAGTGATGTTAGTAAGGAAGCAAGTGAGGTAAGTAAGGAGCAAGTGAGGTAAGTAAAGTAGCAAGTGATGTTAGTAAGGAAGCAAGTGAGGTAAGTAAGGAAGCAAGTGAGGTAAGTAAGGAAGCAAATAGTGTAAGTAAGAAAGCAAGTGAGGTAAGTAAGGAATCAAGTGAGGTAAGTAAGGAAGCAAGTGAGGTAAGTAATGAAGCAAATAGGGTAAGTAAAGAAGCAAGTGAGGTAAGTAAGGAAGCAAGAGATGTAAGTAAGGAAGCAAGTGAGGTAAGTAAGGAAGCAAGTGAGGTAAGTAAAATAGCAAGTTATGTAAGAAAGGAAGCAACAGAGGTAAGTAAGAAGCAAGTGAGGTAAAAAAGGAAGCAACAGAGGTAAGTAAGGAAGCAAGTTAGGTAAGTAAGGAAGCAACAGAGGGAAGTAAGAAACAAGTGAGGTAAGTAAGGAAACAAGTGAGGTAAGTAAGGAAGCAACAGAGGTAAGGAAGCAAGTGATGTAAGTAAGGAAGCAACAGAGGTAAGGAAGCAAGTGAGGTAAGTAAAGAAGCAAGTAAGGTAAGTAAGAAAGCAAGTGAGGTAAGTAAGGAAACGAGTGAGGTAAGTAAGAAAGCAAGTGAGGTAAATAGGGAAGCAATTGAGCTAAGTAAGGAAGCAAGTGAGGTAAGTAAGGAAGCAACAGAGGTAAGTAAGCAAGTGAGGTAAGTAAAGAAGCAAGTAAGGTAAGTAAGGAAGCAAGTGAGGTTAGTAAGGAAGCAAGTTAGGAAAGTAAGGAAGCAAGTGAGGTAAGTAAGAAGCAAGTGAGGTAAGTAACAATGCAAGTGAGGTAAGTAAGAAGTGAGTGAGGTAAGTAAAGAAGCAAGTGATGTTAGTAAGGAAGCAAGTGAGGTAAGTAAGAAGCAAGTGAGGTAAGTAAGGAAGCAAGTGATGTTAGTAAGGAAGCAAGTGAGGTAAGTAAGAAGCAAGTGAGGTAAGTAACGATGCAAGTGAGGTAAGTAAGAAGTGAGTGAGGTAAGTAAAGAAGCAAGTGATGTTAGTAAGGAAGCAAGTGAGGTAAGTAAGAAGCAGGTGAGGTAAGTAAAGAAGCAAGTGAGGTAAGTAAGAAGCAAGTGAGGTAAGAAATGATGCAAGTGAGGTAAGTAAGAAGTGAGTGAGGTAAGTAAAGAAGCAAGTGATGTTAGTAAGGAAGCAAGTGAGGTAAGTAAGGAGCAAGTGAGGTAAGTAAAGTAGCAAGTGAGGTAAGTAAGAAGTGAGTGAGGTAAGTAAGGAAGCAAGTGAGGTAAGTAAAGAAGCAAGTGATGTTAGAAAGGAAGCAAGTGAGGTAAGTAAGAAGCAAGTGAGGTAAGTAGCGATGCAAGTGAGGTAAGTAAGGAATCAAGTGAGGTAAGTAAGGAAGCAAGTGAGGTAAGTAAGGAAGCAAGTGAGGTAAGTAATGAAGCAAATAGGGTAAGTAAAGAAGCAAGTGAGGTAAGTAAGGAAGCAAGTGATGTAAGTAAGGAAGCAAGTGAGGTAAATAAGGAAGCAAGTGAGCTATGTAAAATAGCAAGTTATGTAAGAAAGGAAGCAACAGAGGTAAGTAAGAAGCAAGTGAGGTAAGTAAAGAAGCAAGTAAGGTAAGTAAGGAAACGAGTGAGGTAAGTAAGAAAGCAAGTGAGGTAAGTAAGGAAGCAATTGAGCTAAGTAAGGAAGCAAGTGAGGTAAGTAAGGAAGCAACAGAGGTAAGTAAGTAAGTGAGGTAAGTAGGGAAGCAAGTGAGGTAAGTAAGGAAGCAAGTGAGGTAAGTAAGGAAGCAAGTGAGGTAAGTAAGAAGCAACAGAGGTAAGTAATGATGTAAGTGAGGTAAGTAAGAAGTGAGTGAGGAAAGTAAAGAATCAACAGAGGTAAGTAAGGAAGCAAGTGATGTTAGTAAGGAAGCAAGTGAGGTAAGTAAGAAGCAAGTGAGGTAAGCAAAGAAGCAAGTGATGATAGTAAGGAAGCAAGTCAGGTAAGTAAGGAGCAAGTAAGGTAAGTAAAGAAGCAAGTGATGTTAGTAAGTAAGCAAGTGAGGTAAGTAAGAATGAAAATGAGGTAAGTAAAGAAGCAAGTGATTTTAGCAAGGAAGCAAGTGAGGTAAGTAAGAAGCAAGTGAGGTAAGTAAAGAAGCAAGTGATGTTAGTAAGGAAGCAAGTGAGGTAAGTAAGAAGCAAGTGAGGTAAGTAAGAAGCAAGTGAGGTAAGTAAGGAAGCAAGTGATGTTAGTAAGGAAGCAAGTGATGTTAGTAAGGAAGCAAGTGATGTAAGTAAGGAAGCAAGTGATGTTAGTAAGGAAGCAAGTGAGGTAAGTAAGGAAGCAAGTGATGTTAGTAAGGAAGCAAGTGAGGTAAGTAAGGAAGCAAGTGATGTTAGTAAGGAAGCAAGTGATGTTAGTAAGGAAGCAAGTGAGGTAAGTAAGAAGCAAGTGAGGTAAGTCAGGAAGCAAGTGATGTTAGAAAGGAAGCAAGTGATGTTAGTAAGGAAGCAAGTGAGGTAAGTAAGGAAGCAAGTGATGTTAGTAAGGAAGCAAGTGAGGTAAGTAAGGAAGCAAGTGATGTTAGTAAGGAAGCAAGTGAGGTAAGTAAGGAAGCAAGTGATGTAAGTAAGGAAGCAAGTGATGTTAGTAAGGAAGCAAGTGAGGTAAGTAAGGAAGCAAGTGATGTTAGTAAGGAAGCAAGTGAGGTAAGTAAAGAAGCAAGTGATGTTAGTATGGAAGCAAGTGATGTTAGTAAGGAAGCAAGTGATGTTAGTAAGGAAGCAAGTGAGGTAAGTAAGGAGCAAGTAAGGTAAGTAAAGTAGCAAGTGAGGTAAGTAAGAAGTAAGTGAGGTAAGTAACGATGCAAGTGAGGTAAGTAAGAAGTGAGTGAGGTAAGTAAAGAAGCAAGAAAGGAAAGTAAGGAAGCAAGTGAGGTAAGTAAGGAAGCAAGTGAGGTAAGTAAGAAAGCAAGTGATGTTAGTAAGGAAGCAAGTGAGGTAAGTAAGGAGCAAGTGAGGTAAGTAAAGAAGCAAGTGATGTTAGTAAGGAAGCAAGTGAGGTAAGTAAGGAGCAAGTGAGGTAAGTAAAGTAGCAAGTGAGGTAAGTAAGAAGTGAGTGAGGTAAGTAAAGAAGCAAGTGATGTTAGTAAGGAAGCAAGTGAGGTAAGTATGAAGCAAGTGATGTTAGTAAGGAAGCAAGTGAGGTAAGTAAGGAAGCAAGTGAGGTAAGTAAGGAGCAAGTGAGGTAAGTAAAGTAGCAAGTGATGTTAGTAAGGAAGCAAGTGAGGTAAGTAAGAAGCAAGTGAGGTAAGTAACGATGCAAGTGATGTTAGTATTGAAGCAAGTGAGGTAAGTAAGATGCAAGTGAGGTAAGTAAAGAAGCAAGTGATGTTAGTAAGGAAGCAAGTGAGGTAAGTAAGGTCAAGTGAGGTAAGTAAATTAGCAAGTGAGGTATGTAAGAAGTAAGTGAGGTAAGTAACGATGCAAGTGAGGTAAGTAAGAAGTGAGTGAGGTAAGTAAAGAAGCAAGTGATGTTAGTAAGGAAGCAACAGAGGTAAGTAACGATGCAAGTGAGATAAGTAACGATGCAAGTGAGGTAAGTAAGGAGCAAGTGATGTAAGTAAAGAAGCAAGTGAGGTAGGTAAAGAAGCAAGTGAGGTAAGCAAAGAAGCAAGTGAGGTAAGTAAGAAGTGGGTGAGGTAAGTAAAGAAGCAAGTGATGTTAGTAAGTAAGCAAGTGAGGTAAGTAAGAAGCAAGTGAGGTAGGTAAAGAAGCAAGTGAGGTAAGTAAAGAAGCAAGTGAGGTAAGTAAGAAGTGAGTGAGGTAAGTAAAGAAGCAAGTGATGTTAGTAAGGAAGCAAATGAGGTAAGTAAAGAGCAAGTGAGGTAAGTAAAGTAGCAAGTGATGTTAGTAAGGAAGCAAGTGAGGTAAGTAAGGAAGCAAGTGAGGTAAGTAAGGAAGCAAATAGTGTAAGTAAGAAAGCAAGTGAGGTAAGTAAGGATGCAAGTGAGGTAATTAATGAAGCAAATAGGGTAAGTAAAGAAGCAAATGAGGTAAGTAAGGAAGCAAGTGATGTAAGTAAGGAAGCAAGTGAGGTAAGTAAGGAAGCAAGTGAGGTAAGTAAGGAAGCAAATAGTGTAAGTAAGGAATCAAGTGAGGTAAGTAAGGATGCAAGTGAGGTAAGTAATGAAGCAAATAGGGTAAGTAAAGAAGCAAATGAGGTAAGTAAGGAAGCAAGTGATGTAAGTAAGGAAGCAAGTGAGGTAAGTAAGGAAGCAAGTGAGGTAAGTAAAATAGCAAGTTATGTAAGAAAGGAAGCAACAGAGGTAAGTAAGAAGCAAATGAGGTAAAAAAGGAAGCAACAGAGGTAAGTAAGGAAGCAAGTTAGGTAAGTAAGGAAGCAACAGAGAGAAGTAAGAAACAAGTGAGGTAAGTAAGGAAACAAGTGAGGTAAGTATGGAAGCAACAGAGGTAAGGAAGCAAGTGAGGTAAGTAAGGAAGCAACAGAGGTAAGGAAGCAAGTGAGGTAAGTAAAGAAGCAAGTAAGGTAAGTACGAAAACAAGTGAGGTAAGTAAGGAAACGAGTGAGGTAAGTAAGAAAGCAAGTGAGGTAAATAAGGAAGCAATTGAGGTAAGTAAAGTAGCAAGTGATGTTAGTAAGGAAGCAAGTGAGGTAAGTAAGAAGCAAGTGAGGTAAGTAACGATGCAAGTGATGTTAGTATTGAAGCAAGTGAGGTAAGTAAGAAGCAAGTGAGGTAAGTAACGATGCAAGTGAGGTAAGTAAGAAGTGAGTGAGGTAAGTAAAGAAGCAAGTGATGTTAGTAAGGAAGCAAGTGAGGTAAGTAAGAAGCAAGTGAGGTAAGTAAAGAAGCAAGTGATGTTAGTAAGGAAGCAAGTGAGGTAAGTAAGGTCAAGTGAGGTAAGTAAATTAGCAAGTGAGGTATGTAAGAAGTAAGTGAGGTAAGTAACGATGCAAGTGAGGTAAGTAAGAAGTGAGTGAGGTAAGTAAAGAAGCAAGTGATGTTAGTAAGGAAGCAACAGAGGTAAGTAACGATGCAAGTGAGATAAGTAACGATGCAAGTGAGGTAAGTAAGGAGCAAGTGATGTAAGTAAAGAAGCAAGTGAGGTAGGTAAAGAAGCAAGTGAGGTAAGCAAAGAAGCAAGTGAGGTAAGTAAGAAGTGGGTGAGGTAAGTAAAGAAGCAAGTGATGTTAGTAAGTAAGCAAGTGAGGTAAGTAAGAAGCAAGTGAGGTAGGTAAAGAAGCAAGTGAGGTAAGTAAAGAAGCAAGTGAGGTAAGTAAGAAGTGAGTGAGGTAAGTAAAGAAGCAAGTGATGTTAGTAAGGAAGCAAATGAGGTAAGTAAAGAGCAAGTGAGGTAAGTAAAGTAGCAAGTGATGTTAGTAAGGAAGCAAGTGAGGTAAGTAAGGAAGCAAGTGAGGTAAGTAAGGAAGCAAATAGTGTAAGTAAGAAAGCAAGTGAGGTAAGTAAGGATGCAAGTGAGGTAAGTAATGAAGCAAATAGGGTAAGTAAAGAAGCAAATGAGGTAAGTAAGGAAGCAAGTGATGTAAGTAAGGAAGCAAGTGAGGTAAGTAAGGAAGCAAGTGAGGTAAGTAAGGAAGCAAATAGTGTAAGTAAGGAATCAAGTGAGGTAAGTAAGGATGCAAGTGAGGTAAGCAATGAAGCAAATAGGGTAAGTAAAGAAGCAAATGAGGTAAGTAAGGAAGCAAGTGATGTAAGTAAGGAAGCAAGTGAGGTAAGTAAGGAAGCAAGTGAGGTAAGTAAAATAGCAAGTTATGTAAGAAAGGAAGCAACAGAGGTAAGTAAGAAGCAAATGAGGTAAAAAAGGAAGCAACAGAGGTAAGTAAGGAAGCAAGTTAGGTAAGTAAGGAAGCAACAGAGAGAAGTAAGAAACAAGTGAGGTAAGTAAGGAAACAAGTGAGGTAAGTATGGAAGCAACAGAGGTAAGGAAGCAAGTGAGGTAAGTAAGGAAGCAACATAGGCAAGGAAGCAAGTGAGGTAAGTAAAGAAGCAAGTAAGGTAAGTACGAAAACAAGTGAGGTAAGTAAGGAAACGAGTGAGGTAAGTAAGAAAGCAAGTGAGGTAAATAAGGAAGCAATTGAGGTAAGTAAAGTAGCAAGTGATGTTAGTAAGGAAGCAAGTGAGGTAAGTAAGAAGCAAGTGAGGTAAGTAAAGAAGCAAGTGATGTTAGTAAGGAAGCAAGTGAGGTAAGTAAGGTCAAGTGAGGTAAGTAAATTAGCAAGTGAGGTATGTAAGAAGTAAGTGAGGTAAGTAACGATGCAAGTGAGGTAAGTAAGAAGTGAGTGAGGTAAGTAAAGAAGCAAGTGATGTTAGTAAGGAAGCAACAGAGGTAAGTAACGATGCAAGTGAGATAAGTAACGATGCAAGTGAGGTAAGTAAGGAGCAAGTGATGTAAGTAAAGAAGCAAGTGAGGTAGGTAAAGAAGCAAGTGAGGTAAGCAAAGAAGCAAGTGAGGTAAGTAAGAAGTGGGTGAGGTAAGTAAAGAAGCAAGTGATGTTAGTAAGTAAGCAAGTGAGGTAAGTAAGAAGCAAGTGAGGTAGGTAAAGAAGCAAGTGAGGTAAGTAAAGAAGCAAGTGAGGTAAGTAAGAAGTGAGTGAGGTAAGTAAAGAAGCAAGTGATGTTAGTAAGGAAGCAAATGAGGTAAGTAAAGAGCAAGTGAGGTAAGTAAAGTAGCAAGTGATGTTAGTAAGGAAGCTAGTGAGGTAAGTAAGGAAGCAAGTGAGGTAAGTAAGGAAGCAAATAGTGTAAGTAAGAAAGCAAGTGAGGTAAGTAAGTATGCAAGTGAGGTAAGTAATGAAGCAAATAGGGTAAGTAAAGAAGCAAATGAGGTAAGTAAGGAAGCAAGTGATGTAAGTAAAGAAGCAAGTGAGGTAAGTAAGGAAGCAAGTGAGGTAAGTAAGGAAGCAAATAGTGTAAGTAAGGAATCAAGTGAGGTAAGTAAGGATGCAAGTGAGGTAAGTAATGAAGCAAATAGGGTAAGTAAAGAAGCAAATGAGGTAAGTAAGGAAGCAAGTGATGTAAGTAAGGAAGCAAGTGAGGTAAGTAAGGAAGCAAGTGAGGTAAGTAAAATAGCAAGTTATGTAAGAAAGGAAGCAACAGAGGTAAGTAAGAAGCAAGTGAGGTAAGTAAAGAAGCAAGTGATGTTAGTAAGGAAGCAAGTGAGGTAAGTAAGGTCAAGTGAGGTAAGTAAATTAGCAAGTGAGGTATGTAAGAAGTAAGTGAGGTAAGTAACGATGCAAGTGAGGTAAGTAAGAAGTGAGTGAGGTAAGTAAAGAAGCAAGTGATGTTAGTAAGGAAGCAACAGAGGTAAGTAACGATGCAAGTGAGATAAGTAACGATGCAAGTGAGGTAAGTAAGGAGCAAGTGATGTAAGTAAAGAAGCAAGTGAGGTAGGTAAAGAAGCAAGTGAGGTAAGCAAAGAAGCAAGTGAGGTAAGTAAGAAGTGGGTGAGGTAAGTAAAGAAGCAAGTGATGTTAGTAAGTAAGCAAGTGAGGTAAGTAAGAAGCAAGTGAGGTAGGTAAAGAAGCAAGTGAGGTAAGTAAAGAAGCAAGTGAGGTAAGTAAGAAGTGAGTGAGGTAAGTAAAGAAGCAAGTGATGTTAGTAAGGAAGCAAATGAGGTAAGTAAAGAGCAAGTGAGGTAAGTAAAGTAGCAAGTGATGTTAGTAAGGAAGCAAGTGAGGTAAGTAAGGAAGCAAGTGAGGTAAGTAAGGAAGCAAATAGTGTAAGTAAGAAAGCAAGTGAGGTAAGTAAGGATGCAAGTGAGGTAAGTAATGAAGCAAATAGGGTAAGTAAAGAAGCAAATGAGGTAAGTAAGGAAGCAAGTGATGTAAGTAAGGAAGCAAGTGAGGTAAGTAAGGAAGCAAGTGAGGTAAGTAAGGAAGCAAATAGTGTAAGTAAGGAATCAAGTGAGGTAAGTAAGGATGCAAGTGAGGTAAGCAATGAAGCAAATAGGGTAAGTAAAGAAGCAAATGAGGTAAGTAAGGAAGCAAGTGATGTAAGTAAGGAAGCAAGTGAGGTAAGTAAGGAAGCAAGTGAGGTAAGTAAAATAGCAAGTTATGTAAGAAAGGAAGCAACAGAGGTAAGTAAGAAGCAAATGAGGTAAAAAAGGAAGCAACAGAGGTAAGTAAGGAAGCAAGTTAGGTAAGTAAGGAAGCAACAGAGAGAAGTAAGAAACAAGTGAGGTAAGTAAGGAAACAAGTGAGGTAAGTATGGAAGCAACAGAGGTAAGGAAGCAAGTGAGGTAAGTAAGGAAGCAACATAGGCAAGGAAGCAAGTGAGGTAAGTAAAGAAGCAAGTAAGGTAAGTACGAAAACAAGTGAGGTAAGTAAGGAAACGAGTGAGGTAAGTAAGAAAGCAAGTGAGGTAAATAAGGAAGCAATTGAGGTAAGTAAAGTAGCAAGTGATGTTAGTAAGGAAGCAAGTGAGGTAAGTAAGAAGCAAGTGAGGTAAGTAAAGAAGCAAGTGATGTTAGTAAGGAAGCAAGTGAGGTAAGTAAGGTCAAGTGAGGTAAGTAAATTAGCAAGTGAGGTATGTAAGAAGTAAGTGAGGTAAGTAACGATGCAAGTGAGGTAAGTAAGAAGTGAGTGAGGTAAGTAAAGAAGCAAGTGATGTTAGTAAGGAAGCAACAGAGGTAAGTAACGATGCAAGTGAGATAAGTAACGATGCAAGTGAGGTAAGTAAGGAGCAAGTGATGTAAGTAAAGAAGCAAGTGAGGTAGGTAAAGAAGCAAGTGAGGTAAGCAAAGAAGCAAGTGAGGTAAGTAAGAAGTGGGTGAGGTAAGTAAAGAAGCAAGTGATGTTAGTAAGTAAGCAAGTGAGGTAAGTAAGAAGCAAGTGAGGTAGGTAAAGAAGCAAGTGAGGTAAGTAAAGAAGCAAGTGAGGTAAGTAAGAAGTGAGTGAGGTAAGTAAAGAAGCAAGTGATGTTAGTAAGGAAGCAAATGAGGTAAGTAAAGAGCAAGTGAGGTAAGTAAAGTAGCAAGTGATGTTAGTAAGGAAGCTAGTGAGGTAAGTAAGGAAGCAAGTGAGGTAAGTAAGGAAGCAAATAGTGTAAGTAAGAAAGCAAGTGAGGTAAGTAAGTATGCAAGTGAGGTAAGTAATGAAGCAAATAGGGTAAGTAAAGAAGCAAATGAGGTAAGTAAGGAAGCAAGTGATGTAAGTAAGGAAGCAAGTGAGGTAAGTAAGGAAGCAAGTGAGGTAAGTAAGGAAGCAAATAGTGTAAGTAAGGAATCAAGTGAGGTAAGTAAGTATGCAAGTGAGGTAAGTAATGAAGCAAATAGGGTAAGTAAAGAAGCAAATGAGGTAAGTAAGGAAGCAAGTGATGTAAGTAAGGAAGCAAGTGAGGTAAGTAAGGAAGCAAGTGAGGTAAGTAAAATAGCAAGTTATGTAAGAAAGGAAGCAACAGAGGTAAGTAAGAAGCAGATGAGGTAAAAAAGGAAGCAACAGAGGTAAGTAAGGAAGCAAGTTAGGTAAGTAAGGAAGCAACAGAGAGAAGTAAGAAACAAGTGAGGTAAGTAAGGAAACAAGTGAGGTAAGTATGGAAGCAACAGAGGTAAGGAAGCAAGTGAGGTAAGTAAGGAAGCAACAGAGGTAAGGAAGCAAGTGAGGTAAGTAAAGAAGCAAGTAAGGTAAGTACGAAAACAAGTGAGGTAAGTAAGGAAACGAGTGAGGTAAGTAAGAAAGCAAGTGAGGTATATAAGGAAGCAATTGAGGTAAGTAAGGAAGCAAGTGAGGTAAGTATGGAAGCAACAGAGGTAAGTAAGCAAGTGAGGTAAGTAAAGAAGCAAGTAAGGTAAGTAAGGAAGCAAGTGAGGTAAGTAAGGAAGCAAGTTAGGTAAGTAAGGAAGCAAGTGAGGTAAGTAAGAAGCAAGTGAGGTAAGTAACGATGCAAGTGAGGTAAGTAAGAAGTGAGTGAGGTAAGTAAAGAAGCAAGTGATGTTAGTAAGGAAGCAAGTGAGGTAAGTAAGAAGCAAGTGAGGTAAGTAAAGAAGCAACTGATGTTAGTAAGGAAGCAAGTGAGGTAAGTAAGAAGCAAGTGAGGTAAGTAACGATGCAAGTGAGGTAAGTAAGAAGTGAGTGAGGTAAGTAAAGAAGCAAGTGATGTTAGTAAGGAAGCAAGTGAGGTAAGTAAGAAGCAAGTGAGGTAAGTAAAGAAGCAAGTGAGGTAAGTTAGAAGCAAGTGAGGTAAGAAATGATGCAAGTGAGGTAAGAAGTGAGTGAGGTAAGTAAAGAAGCAAGTGATGTTAGTAAGGAAGCAAGTGAGGTAAGTAAGGAGCAAGTGAGGTAAGTAAAGTAGCAAGTGAGGTAAGTAAGAAGTAAGTGAGGTAAGAAATGATGGAAGTGAGGTAAGTAAGAAGTGAGTGAGGTAAGTAAGGAAGCAAGTGAGGTAAGTAAGGAAGCAAGTGAGGTAAGTAAAGAAGCAAGTGATGTTAGTAAGGAAGCAAGTGAGGTAAGTAAGAAGCAAGTGAGGTAAGTAACGATGCAAGTGAGGTAAGTAAGGAATCAAGTGAGGTAAGTAAGGAAGCAAGTGAGGTAAGTAAGGAAGCAAGTGAGGTAAGTAAGGTAGCAAGTGAGGTAAGTAATGAAGAAAATAGGGTAAGTAAAGAAGCAAGTGAGGTAAGTAAGGAAGCAAATGATGTAAGTAAGGAAGCAAGTGAGGTAAGTAAGGAAGCAAGTGAGGTAAGTAAAATAGCAAGTTATGTAAGAAAGGAAGCAACAGAGGTAAGTAAGAAGCAAGTGAGCTAAAAAAGGAAGCAACAGAGGTAAGTAAGGAAGCAAGTGAGGTAAGTAAGGAAGCAGCAGAGGGAAGTAAGAAGCAAGTGAGGTAAGTAAGGAAGCATTGGAGGTAAGTAAGGAAGCAACAGAGGTAAGGAAGCAAGTGAGGTAAGTAAAGAAGCAAGTAAGGTAAGTAAGGAAACGAGTGAGGTAAGTAAGAAAGCAAGTGAGGTAAGTAAGGAAGCAATTGAGCTAAGTAAGGAAGCAAGTGAGGTAAGTAAGGAAGCAACAGAGGTAAGTAAGCAAGTGAGGTAAGTAAAGAAGCAAGTAAGGTAAGTAAGGAAGCAAGTAAGGTAAGTAAGGAAGCAAGTGAGGTAAGTAAAGAAGCAAGTGATGTTAGTAAGGAAGCAAGTGAGGTAAGTAAGAAGCAAGTGAGGTAAGTAAAGAAGCAAGTGATGTTAGTAAGGAAGCAAGTGAGGTAAGTAAAAAGCAAGTGAGGTAAGTAACGATGCAAGTGAGGTAAGTAGGAAGTGTTAGTAAGGAAGCAAGTGAGGTAAGTAAGAAGCAAGTGAGGTAAGTAAGGAAGCAAGTGATGTTAGTAAGGAAGCAAGTGATGTTAGTAAGGAAGCAAGTGATGTAAGTATGGAAGCAAGTGATGCTAGTAAGGAAGCAAGTGAGGTAAGTAAGGAAGCAAGTGATGTTAGTAAGGAAGCAAGTGATGTTAGTAAGGAAGCAAGTGAGGTAAGTAAGGAAGCAAGTGATGTTAGTAAGGAAGCAAGTGATGTTAGTAAGGAAGCAAGTGAGGTAAGTAAGAAGCAAGTGAGGTAAGTCAGGAAGCAAGTGATGTTAGTAAGGAAGCAAGTGAGGTAAGTAAGGAAGCAAGTGATGTTAGTAAGGAAGCAAGTGTGGTAAGTAAGGAAGCAAGTGATGTTAGTAAGGAAGCAAGTGATGTTAGTATGGAACCAAGTGAGGTAAGTAAGGAAGCAAGTGAGGTAAGTAAGAAGTGAGTGAGGTAAGTAAAGAAGCAAGAAAGGAAAGTAAGGAAGCAAGTGAGGTAAGTAAGGAAGCAAGTGAGGTAATAAGAAAGCAAGTGATGTTAGTAAGGAAGCAAGTGAGGTAAGTAAGGAGCAAGTGAGGTAAGTAAAGAAGCAAGTGATGTTAGTAAGGAAGCAAGTGAGGTAAGTAAGGAGCAAGTAAGGTAAGTAAAGTAGCAAGTGAGGTAAGTAAAAAGTGAGTGAGGTAAGTAAAGAAGCAAGTGATGTTAGTAAGGAAGCAAGTGAGGTAAGTAAGGAGCAAGTGAGGTAAGTAAGGAAGCAAGTGAGGTAAGTAAGAAGCAAGAGAGGTAAGTAATGATGTAAGTGAGGTAAGTAAGAATTGAGTGAGGAATGTAAAGAAGCAACAGAGGTAAGTAAGGAAGCAAGTGATGTTAGTAAGGAAGCAAGTGAGGTAAGTAAAGAAGCAAGTGATGATAGTAAGGAAGCAAGTGAGGTAAGTAAGGAGCAAGTAAGGTAAGTAAAGAAGCAAGTGATGTTAGTAAGTAAGCAAGTGAGGTAAGTAAGAAGCAAGTGAGGTAAGTAAAGAAGCAAGTGATGTTAGTAAGGAAGCAAGTGAGGTAAGTAAGAAGCAAGTGAGGTAAGTAAAGAAGCAAGTGATGTTAGTAAGGAAGCAAGTGAGGTAAGTAAGAAGCAAGTGAGGTAAGTAACGATGCAAGTGAGGTAAGTAAGAAGTGAGTGAGGTAAGTAAAGAAGCAAGTGATGTTAGTAAGGAAGCAAGTGAGGTAAGTAAGAAACAAGTGAGGTAAGTAAGGAAGCAAATGATGTTAGTAAGGAAGCAAGTGATGTTAGTAAGGAAGCAAGTGATGTAAGTAAGGAAGCAAGTGATGTTAGTAAGGAAGCAAGTGAGGTAAGTAAAGAAGCAAGTGATGTTAGTAAGGAAGCAAGTGAGGTAAGTAAGGAAGCAAGTGATGTTAGTAACGAAGCAAGAGATGTTAGTAAGGAAGCAAGTGAGGTAAGTAAGAAGCAAGTGAGGTAAGTCAGGAAGCAAGTGATGTTAGTAAGGAAGCAAGTGAGGTAAGTAAGGAAGCAAGTGATGTTAGTAAGGAAGCAAGTGTGGTAAGTAAGGAAGCAAGTGATGTTAGTAAGGAAGCAAGTGATGTTAGTATGGAACCAAGTGAGGTAAGTAAGGAAGCAAGTGAGGTAAGTAAGAAGTGAGTGAGGTAAGTAAAGAAGCAAGAAAGGAAAGTAAGGAAGCAAGTGAGGTAAGTAAGGAAGCAAGTGAGGTAATAAGAAAGCAAGTGATGTTAGTAAGGAAGCAAGTGAGGTAAGTAAGGAGCAAGTGAGGTAAGTAAAGAAGCAAGTGATGTTAGTAAGGAAGCAAGTGAGGTAAGTAAGGAGCAAGTAAGGTAAGTAAAGTAGCAAGTGAGGTAAGTAAAAAGTGAGTGAGGTAAGTAAAGAAGCAAGTGATGTTAGTAAGGAAGCAAGTGAGGTAAGTAAGGAGCAAGTGAGGTAAGTAAGGAAGCAAGTGAGGTAAGTAAGAAGCAAGAGAGGTAAGTAATGATGTAAGTGAGGTAAGTAAGAATTGAGTGAGGAATGTAAAGAAGCAACAGAGGTAAGTAAGGAAGCAAGTGATGTTAGTAAGGAAGCAAGTGAGGTAAGTAAAGAAGCAAGTGATGATAGTAAGGAAGCAAGTGAGGTAAGTAAGGAGCAAGTAAGGTAAGTAAAGAAGCAAGTGATGTTAGTAAGTAAGCAAGTGAGGTAAGTAAGAAGCAAGTGAGGTAAGTAAAGAAGCAAGTGATGTTAGTAAGGAAGCAAGTGAGGTAAGTAAGAAGCAAGTGATGTAAGTAAAGAAGCAAGTGATGTTAGTAAGGAAGCAAGTGAGGTAAGTAAGAAGCAAGTGAGGTAAGTAACGATGCAAGTGAGGTAAGTAAGAAGTGAGTGAGGTAAGTAAAGAAGCAAGTGATGTTAGTAAGGAAGCAAGTGAGGTAAGTAAGAAGCAAGTGAGGTAAGTAAGGAAGCAAATGATGTTAGTAAGGAAGCAAGTGATGTTAGTAAGGAAGCAAGTGATGTAAGTAAGGAAGCAAGTGATGTTAGTAAGGAAGCAAGTGAGGTAAGTAAAGAAGCAAGTGATGTTAGTAAGGAAGCAAGTGAGGTAAGTAAGGAAGCAAGTGATGTTAGTAACGAAGCAAGTGATGTTAGTAAGGAAGCAAGTGAGGTAAGTAAGAAGCAAGTGAGGTAAGTCAGGAAGCAAGTGATGTTAGTAAGGAAGCAAGTGATGTTAGTAAGGAAGCAAGTGAGGTAAGTAAGGAAGCAAGTGATGTTAGTAAGGAAGCAAGTGAGGTAAGTAAGGAAGCAAGTGATGTTAGTAAGGAAGCAAGTGAGGTAAGTAAGGAAGCAAGTGATGTAAGTAAGGAAGCAAGTGATGTTAGTAAGGAAGCAAGTGAGGTAAGTAAGGAAGCAAGTGATGTTAGTAAGGAAGCAAGTGAGGTAAGTAAGGAAGCAAGTGATGTTAGTAAGGAAGCAAGTGATGTTAGTAAGGAAGTAAGTGAGGTAAGTAAGGAGCAAGTAAGGTAAGTAAAGTAGAAAGTGAGGTAAGTAAGAAGTAAGTGAGGTAAGTAACGATGCAAGTGAGGTAAGTAAGAAGTGAGTGAGGTAAGTAAAGAAGCAAGAAAGGAAAGTAAGGAAGCAAGTGAGGTAAGTAAGGAAGCAAGTGAGGTAAGTAAGAAAGCAAGTGATGTTAGTAAGGAAGCAAGTGAGGTAAGTAAGGAGCAAGTGAGTTAAGTAAAGAAGCAAGTGATGTTAGTAAGGAAGCAAGTGAGGTAAGTAAGGAGCAAGTGAGGTAAGTAAAGTAGCAAGTGAGGTAAGTAAGAAGTGAGTGAGGTAAGTAAGGAAGCAAGTAAGGTAAGTAAGGAAGCAAGTGAGGTAAGTAAAGAAGCAAGTGATGTTAGTAAGGAAGCAAGTGAGGTAAGTAAGAAGCAAGTGAGGTAAGTAAAGAAGCAAGTGATGTTAGTAAGGAAGCAAGTGAGGTAAGTAAGAAGCAAGTGAGGTAAGTAAAGAAGCAAGTGATGTTAGTAAGGAAGCAAGTGAGGTAAGTAAGAAGCAAGTGAGGTAAGTAACGATGCAAGTGAGGTAAGTAAGAAGTGAGTGAGGTAAGTAAAGAAGCAAGTGATGTTAGTAAGGAAGCAAGTGAGGAAAGTAAGAAGCAAGTGAGGTAAGTAAGGAAGCAAATGATGTTAGTAAGGAAGCAAGTGATGTTAGTAAGGAAGCAAGTGATGTAAGTAAGGAAGCAAGTGATGTTAGTAAGGAAGCAAGTGAGGTAAGTAAAGAAGCAAGTGATGTTAGTAAGGAAGCAAGTGAGGTAAGTAAGGAAGCAAGTGATGTTAGTAACGAAGCAAGTGATGTTAGTAAGGAAGCAAGTGAGGTAAGTAAGAAGCAAGTGAGGTAAGTCAGGAAGCAAGTGATGTTAGTAAGGAAGCAAGTGATGTTAGTAAGGAAGCAAGTGAGGTAAGTAAGGAAGCAAGTGATGTTAGTAAGGAAGCAAGTGAGGTAAGTAAGGAAGCAAGTGATTTTAGTAAGGAAGCAAGTGAGGTAAGTAAGGAAGCAAGTGATGTAAGTAAGGAAGCAAGTGATGTTAGTAAGGAAGCAAGTGAGGTAAGTAAGGAAGCAAGTGATGTTAGTAAGGAAGCAAGTGAGGTAAGTAAGGAAGCAAGTGATGTTAGTAAGGAAGCAAGTGATGTTAGTAAGGAAGTAAGTGAGGTAAGTAAGGAGCAAGTAAGGTAAGTAAAGTAGAAAGTGAGGTAAGTAAGAAGTAAGTGAGGTAAGTAACGATGCAAGTGAGGTAAGTAAGAAGTGAGTGAGGTAAGTAAAGAAGCAAGAAAGGAAAGTAAGGAAGCAAGTGAGGTAAGTAAGGAAGCAAGTGAGGTAAGTAAGGAGCAAGTGAGGTAAGTAAGAATTGAGTGAGGAATGTAAAGAAGCAACAGAGGTAAGTAAGGAAGCAAGTGATGTTAGTAAGGAAGCAAGTGAGGTAAGTAAAGAAGCAAGTGATGATATTAAGGAAGCAAGTGAGGTAAGTAAGGAGCAAGTAAGGTAAGTAAAGAAGCAAGTGATGTTATTAAATAAGCAAGTGAGGTAAGTAAGAAGCAAGTGAGGTAAGTAAAGAAGCAAGTGATGTTAGTAAGGAAGCAAGTGAGGTAAGTAAGAAGCAAGTGAGGTAAGTAAAGAAGCAAGTGATGTTAGTAAGGAAGCAAGTGAGGTAAGTAAGAAGCAAGTGAGGTAAGTAACGATGCAAGTGAGGTAAGTAAGAAGTGAGTGAGGTAAGTAAAGAAGCAAGTGATGTTAGTAAGGAAGCAAGTGAGGTAAGTAAGAAGCAAGTGAGGTAAGTAAGGAAGCAAATGATGTTAGTAAGGAAGCAAGTGATGTTAGTAAGGAAGCAAGTGATGTAAGTAAGGAAGCAAGTGATGTTAGTAAGGAAGCAAGTGAGGTAAGTAAAGAAGCAAGTGATGTTAGTAAGGAAGCAAGTGAGGTAAGAAAGGAAGCAAGTGATGTTAGTAACGAAGCAAGTGATGTTAGTAAGGAAGCAAGTGAGGTAAGTAAGAAGCAAGTGAGGTAAGTCAGGAAGCAAGTGATGTTAGTAAGGAAGCAAGTGATGTTAGTAAGGAAGCAAGTGAGGTAAGTAAGGAAGCAAGTGATGTTAGTAAGGAAGCAAGTGAGGTAAGTAAGGAAGCAAGTGATGTTAGTAAGGAAGCAAGTGAGGTAAGTAAGGAAGCAAGTGATGTAAGTAAGGAAGCAAGTGATGTTAGTAAGGAAGCAAGTGATGTAAGTAAGGAAGCAAGTGATGTTAGTAAGGAAGCAAGTGAGGTAAGTAAGGAAGCAAGTGATGTTAGTAAGGAAGCAAGTGATGTTAGTAAGGAAGTAAGTGAGGTAAGTAAGGAGCAAGTAAGGTAAGTAAAGTAGAAAGTGAGGTAAGTAAGAAGTAAGTGAGGTAAGTAACGATGCAAGTGAGGTAAGTAAGAAGTGAGTGAGGTAAGTAAAGAAGCAAGAAAGGAAAGTAAGGAAGCAAGTGAGGTAAGTAAGGAAGCAAGTGAGGTAAGTAAGAAAGCAAGTGATGTTAGTAAGGAAGCAAGTGAGGTAAGTAAGGAGCAAGTGAGTTAAGTAAAGAAGCAAGTGATGTTAGTAAGGAAGCAAGTGAGGTAAGTAAGGAGCAAGTGAGGTAAGTAAAGTAGCAAGTGAGGTAAGTAAGAAGTGAGTGAGGTAAGTAAGGAAGCAAGTAAGGTAAGTAAGGAAGCAAGTGAGGTAAGTAAAGAAGCAAGTGATGTTAGTAAGGAAGCAAGTGAGGTAAGTAAGAAGCAAGTGAGGTAAGTAAAGAAGCAAGTGATGTTAGTAAGGAAGCAAGTGAGGTAAGTAAGAAGCAAGTGAGGTAAGTAAAGAAGCAAGTGATGTTAGTAAGGAAGCAAGTGAGGTAAGTAAGAAGCAAGTGAGGTAAGTAACGATGCAAGTGAGGTAAGTAAGAAGTGAGTGAGGTAAGTAAAGAAGCAAGTGATGTTAGTAAGGAAGCAAGTGAGGTAAGTAAGAAGCAAGTGAGGTAAGTAAGGAAGCAAATGATGTTAGTAAGGAAGCAAGTGATGTTAGTAAGGAAGCAAGTGATGTAAGTAAGGAAGCAAGTGATGTTAGTAAGGAAGCAAGTGAGGTAAGTAAAGAAGCAAGTGATGTTAGTAAGGAAGCAAGTGAGGTAAGTAAGGAAGCAAGTGATGTTAGTAACGAAGCAAGTGATGTTAGTAAGGAAGCAAGTGAGGTAAGTAAGAAGCAAGTGAGGTAAGTCAGGAAGCAAGTGATGTTAGTAAGGAAGCAAGTGATGTTAGTAAGGAAGCAAGTGAGGTAAGTAAGGAAGCAAGTGATGTTAGTAAGGAAGCAAGTGAGGGAAGTAAGGAAGCAAGTGATGTTAGTAAGGAAGCAAGTGAGGTAAGTAAGGAAGCAAGTGATGTAAGTAAGGAAGCAAGTGATGTTAGTAAGGAAGCAAGTGAGGTAAGTAAGGAAGCAAGTGATGTTAGTAAGGAAGCAAGTGAGGTAAGTAAGGAAGCAAGTGATGTTAGTAAGGAAGCAAGTGATGTTAGTAAGGAAGTAAGTGAGGTAAGTAAGGAGCAAGTAAGGTAAGTAAAGTAGAAAGTGAGGTAAGTAAGAAGTAAGTGAGGTAAGTAACGATGCAAGTGAGGTAAGTAAGAAGTGAGTGAGGTAAGTAAAGAAGCAAGAAAGGAAAGTAAGGAAGCAAGTGAGGTAAGTAAGGAAGCAAGTGAGGTAAGTAAGAAAGCAAGTGATGTTAGTAAGGAAGCAAGTGAGGTAAGTAAGGAGCAAGTGAGTTAAGTAAAGAAGCAAGTGATGTTAGTAAGGAAGCAAGTGAGGTAAGTAAGGAGCAAGTGAGGTAAGTAAAGTAGCAAGTGAGGTAAGTAAGAAGTGAGTGAGGTAAGTAAAGAAGCAAGTGATGTTAGTAAGGAAGCAAGTGAGGTAAGTAAGAAGCAAGTGATGTTAGTAAGGAAGCAAGTGAGGTAAGTAAGGAAGCAAGTGAGGTAAGTAAGGAGCAAGTGAGGTAAGTAAAGTAGCAAGTGATGTTAGTAAGGAAGCAAGTGAGGTAAGTAAGAAGCAAGTGAGGTAAGTAACGATGCAAGTGATGTTAGTAAGGAAGCAAGTGAGGTAAGTAAGAAGCAAGTGAGGTAAGTAACGATGCAAGTGAGGTAAGTAAGAAGTGAGTGAGGTAAGTAAAGAAGCAAGTGATGTTAGTAAGGAAGCAAGTGAGGTAAGTAAGAAGCAATTGAGGTAAGTAAAGAAGCAAGTGATGTTAGTAAGGAAGCAAGTGAGGTAAGTAAGAAGCAAGTGAGGTAAGTCAGGAAGCAAGTGATGTTAGTAAGGAAGCAAGTGAGGTAAGTAAGGAAGCAAGTGATGTTAGTAAGGAAGCAAGTGAGGTAAGTAAGGAAGCAAGTGATGTTAGTAAGGAAGCAAGTGAGGTAAGTAAGGAAGCAAGTGATGTAAGTAAGGAAGCAAGTGATGTTAGTAAGGAACCAAGTGAGGTAAGTAAGGAAGCAAGTGATGTTAGTAAGGAAGCAAGTGAGGTAAGTAAGGAAGCAAGTGATGTTAGTAAGGAAGCAAGTGATTTTAGTAAGGAAGCAAGTGAGGTAATTAAGGAGCAAGTAAGGTAAGTAAAGTAGCAAGTGAGGTAAGTAAGAAGTAAGTGAGGTAAGTAACGATGCAAGTGAGGTAAGTAAGAAGTGAGTGAGGTAAGTAAAGAAGCAAGAAAGGAAAGTAAGGAAGCAAGTGAGGTAAGTAAGGAAGCAAGTGAGGTAAGTAAGAAAGCAAGTGATGTTAGTAAGGAAGCAAGTGAGGTAAGTAAGGAGCAAGTGAGGTAAGTAAAGAAGCAAGTGATGTTAGTAAGGAAGCAAGTGAGGTAAGTAAGGAGCAAGTAATGTAAGTAAAGTAGCAAGTGAGGTAAGTAAGAAGTGAGTGAGGTAAGTAAAGAAGCAAGTGATGTTAGTAAGGAAGCAAGTGAGGTAAGTAAGGAGCAAGTGAGGTAAGTAAGGAAGCAAGTGAGGTAAATAAGGAAGCAAGTGAGGTAAGTAAGAAGCAAGAGAGGTAAGTAATGATGTAAGTGAGGTAAGTAAGAAGTGAGTGAGGAAAGTAAAGAAGCAACAGAGGTAAGTAAGGAAGCAAGTGAGGTAAGTAAAGAAGCAAGTGATGATAGTAAGGAAGCAAGTCAGGTAAGTAAGGAGCAAGTAAGGTAAGTAAAGAAGCAAGTGATGTTAGTAAGTAAGCAAGTGAGGTAAGTAAGAAGCAAGTGAGGTAAGTAAAGAAGCAAGTGATGTTAGTAAGGAAGCAAGTGAGGTAAGTAAGAAGCAAGTGAGGTAAGTAAAGAAGCAAGTGATGTTAGAAAGGAAGCAAGTGAGGTAAGTAAGAAGCAAGTGAGGTAAGTAACGATGCAAGTGAGGTAAGTAAGAAGTGAGTGAGGTAAGTAAAGAAGCAAGTGATGTTAGTAAGGAAGCAAGTGAGGTAAGTAAGAAGCAAGTGAGGTAAGTAAGGAAGCAAATGATGTTAGTAAGGAAGCAAGTGATGATAGTAAGGAAGCAAGTGATGTAAGAAAGGAAGCAAGTGATGTTAGTAAGGAAGCAAGTGAGGTAAGTAAAGAAGCAAGTGATGTTAGTAAGGAAGCAAGTGAGGTAAGTAAGGAAGCAAGTGATGTTAGTAATGAAGCAAGTGATGTTAGTAAGGAAGCAAGTGAGGTAAGTAAGAAGCAAGTGAGGTAAGTCAGGAAGCAAGTGATGTTAGTAAGGAAGCAAGTGATGTTAGTAAGGAAGCAAGTGAGGTAAGTAAGAAGCAAGTGAGGTAAGTAAGGAAGCAAGTGATGTTAGTAAGGAAGCAAGTGATGTTAGTAAGGAAGCAAGTGAGGTAAGTAAGGAAGCAAGTGATGTTAGTAAAGAAGCAAGTGAGGTAAGTAAGGAAGCAAGTGATGTTAGTAAGGAAGCAAGTGAGGTAAGTAAGGAAGCAAGTGATGTAAGTAAGGAAGCAAGTGATGTTAGTAAGGAAGCAAGTGAGGTAAGTAAGGAAGCAAGTGATGTTAGTAAGGAAGCAAGTGAGGTAAGTAAGGAAGCAAGTGATGTTAGTAAGGAAGCAAGTGATGTTAGTAAGGAAGTAAGTGAGGTAAGTAAGGAGCAAGTAAGGTAAGTAAAGTAGAAAGTGAGGTAAGTAAGAAGTAAGTGAGGTAAGTAACGATGCAAGTGAGGTAAGTAAGAAGTGAGTGAGGTAAGTAAAGAAGCAAGAAAGGAAAGTAAGGAAGCAAGTGAGGTAAGTAAGGAAGCAAGTGAGGTAAGTAAGAAAGCAAGTGATGTTAGTAAGGAAGCAAGTGAGGTAAGTAAGGAGCAAGTGAGTTAAGTAAAGAAGCAAGTGATGTTAGTAAGGAAGCAAGTGAGGTAAGTAAGGAGCAAGTGAGGTAAGTAAAGTAGCAAGTGAGGTAAGTAAGAAGTGAGTGAGGTAAGTAAAGAAGCAAGTGATGTTAGTAAGGAAGCAAGTGAGGTAAGTAAGAAGCAAGTGATGTTAGTAAGGAAGCAAGTGAGGTAAGTAAGGAAGCAAGTGAGGTAAGTAAGGAGCAAGTGAGGTAAGTAAAGTAGCAAGTGATGTTAGTAAGGAAGCAAGTGAGGTAAGTAAGAAGCAAGTGAGGTAAGTAACGATGCAAGTGATGTTAGTAAGGAAGCAAGTGAGGTAAGTAAGAAGCAAGTGAGGTAAGTAACGATGCAAGTGAGGTAAGTAAGAAGTGAGTGAGGTAAGTAAAGAAGCAAGTGATGTTAGTAAGGAAGCAAGTGAGGTAAGTAAGAAGCAATTGAGGTAAGTAAAGAAGCAAGTGATGTTAGTAAGGAAGCAAGTGAGGTAAGTAATGTCAAGTGAGGTAAGTAAAGTAGCAAGTGAGGTATGTAAGAAGTAAGTGAGGTAAGTAACGATGCAAGTGAGGTAAGTAAGAAGTGAGTGAGGTAAGTAAAGAAGCAAGTGATGTTAGCAAGGAAGCAACAGAGGTAAGTAACGATGCAAGTGAGGTAAGTAACGATGCAAGTGAGGTAAGTAAGGAGCAAGTGATGTAAGTAAAGAAGCAAGTGAGGTCGGTAAAGAAGCAAGTGAGGTAAGTAAAGAAGCAAGTGAGGTAAGTAAGAAGTGAGTGAGGTAAGTAAAGAAGCAAGTGATGTTAGTAAGGAAGCAAGTGAGGTAAGTAAGAAGCAAGTGAGGTAGGTAAAGAAGCAAGTGAGGTAAGTAAAGAAGCAAGTGAGGTAAGTAAGAAGTGAGTGAGGTAAGTAAAGAAGCAAGTGATGTTAGTAAGGAAGCAAATGAGGTAAGTAAGGAGCAAGTGAGGTAAGTAAAGTAGCAAGTGATGTTAGTAAGGAAGCAAGTGAGGTAAGTAAGGAAGCAAATAGTGTAAGTAAGAAAGCAAGTGAGGTAAGTAAGGAATCAAGTGAGGTAAGTAAGGAAGCAAGTGAGGTAAGTAATGAAGCAAATAGGGTAAGTAAAGAAGCAAGTGAGGTAAGTAAGGAAGCAAGTGATGTAAGTAAGGAAGCAAGTGAGGTAAGTAAGGAAGCAAGTGAGGTAAGTAAAATAGCAAGTTATGTAAGAAAGGAAGCAACAGAGGTAAGTAAGAAGCAAGTGAGGTAAAAAAGGAAGCAACAGAGGTAAGTAAGGAAGCAAGTTAGGTAAGTAAGGAAGCAACAGAGGGAAGTAAGAAACAAGTGAGGTAAGTAAGGAAACAAGTGAGGTAAGTAAGGAAGCAACAGAGGTAAGGAAGCAAGTGAGGTAAGTAAGGAAGCAACAGAGGTAAGGACGCAAGTGAGGTAAGTAAAGAAGCAAGTAAGGTAAGTAAGAAAGCAAGTGAGGTAAGTAAGGAAACGAGTGAGGTAAGTAAGAAAGCAAGTGAGGTAAATAAGGAAGCAATTGAGCTAAGTAAGGAAGCAAGTGAGGTAAGTAAGGAAGCAACAGAGGTAAGTAAGCAAGTGAGGTAAGTAAAGAAGCAAGTAAGGTAAGTAAGGAAGCAAGTGAGGTAAGTAAGGAAGCAAGTTAGGTAAGTAAGGAAGCAAGTGAGGTAAGTAAGAAGCAAGTGAGGTAAGTAACGATGCAAGTGAGGTAAGTAAGAAGTGAGTGAGGTAAGTAAAGAAGCAAGAGATGTTAGTAAGGAAGCAAGTGAGGTAAGTAAGAAGCAAGTGAGGTAAGTAAAGAAGCAAGTGATGTTAGTAAGGAAGCAAGTGAGGTAAGTAAGAAGCAAGTGAGGTAAGTAACGATGCAAGTGAGGTAAGTAAGAAGTGAGTGAGGTAAGAAATGATGCAAGTGAGGTAAGAAAGAAGTGAGTGAGGTAAGTAAAGAAGCAAGTGATGTTAGTAAGGAAGCAAGTGAGGTAAGTAAGGAGCAAGTGAGGTAAGTAAAGTAGCAAGTGAGATAAGTAACGATGCAAGTGAGGTAAGTAAGAAGTGAGTGAGGTAAGTAAGGAAGCAAGTGAGTTAAGTAAGGAAGCAAGTGAGGTAAGGAAAGAAGCAAGTGATGTTAGTAAGGAAGCAAGTGATGTTAGTAAGGAAGCAAGTGAGGTAAGTAAGAAGCAAGTGAGGTAAGTAACGATGCAAGTGAGGTAAGTAAGGAATCAAGTGAGGTAAGTAAGGAAGCAAGTGAGGTAAGTAAGGAAGCAAGTGAGGTAAGTAAGAAGCAAGTGAGGTAAGTAAAGAAGCAAGTGATGTTAGAAAGGAAGCAAGTGAGGTAAGTAAGAAGCAAGTGAGGTAAGTAACGATGCAAGTGAGGTAAGTAAGAAGTGAGTGAGGTAAGTAAAGAAGCAAGTGATGTTAGTAAGGAAGCAAGTGAGGTAAGTAAGAAGCAAGTGAGGTAAGTAAGGAAGCAAATGATGTTAGTAAGGAAGCAAGTGATGATAGTAAGGAAGCAAGTGATGTAAGAAAGGAAGCAAGTGATGTTAGTAAGGAAGCAAGTGAGGTAAGTAAAGAAGCAAGTGATGTTAGTAAGGAAGCAAGTGAGGTAAGTAAGGAAGCAAGTGATGTTAGTAATGAAGCAAGTGATGTTAGTAAGGAAGCAAGTGAGGTAAGTAAGAAGCAAGTGAGGTAAGTCAGGAAGCAAGTGATGTTAGTAAGGAAGCAAGTGATGTTAGTAAGGAAGCAAGTGAGGTAAGTAAGAAGCAAGTGAGGTAAGTAAGGAAGCAAGTGATGTTAGTAAGGAAGCAAGTGATGTTAGTAAGGAAGCAAGTGAGGTAAGTAAGGAAGCAAGTGATGTTAGTAAAGAAGCAAGTGAGGTAAGTAAGGAAGCAAGTGATGTTAGTAAGGAAGCAAGTGAGGTAAGTAAGGAAGCAAGTGATGTAAGTAAGGAAGCAAGTGATGTTAGTAAGGAAGCAAGTGAGGTAAGTAAGGAAGCAAGTGATGTTAGTAAGGAAGCAAGTGAGGTAAGTAAGGAAGCAAGTGATGTTAGTAAGGAAGCAAGTGATGTTAGTAAGGAAGTAAGTGAGGTAAGTAAGGAGCAAGTAAGGTAAGTAAAGTAGAAAGTGAGGTAAGTAAGAAGTAAGTGAGGTAAGTAACGATGCAAGTGAGGTAAGTAAGAAGTGAGTGAGGTAAGTAAAGAAGCAAGAAAGGAAAGTAAGGAAGCAAGTGAGGTAAGTAAGGAAGCAAGTGAGGTAAGTAAGAAAGCAAGTGATGTTAGTAAGGAAGCAAGTGAGGTAAGTAAGGAGCAAGTGAGTTAAGTAAAGAAGCAAGTGATGTTAGTAAGGAAGCAAGTGAGGTAAGTAAGGAGCAAGTGAGGTAAGTAAAGTAGCAAGTGAGGTAAGTAAGAAGTGAGTGAGGTAAGTAAAGAAGCAAGTGATGTTAGTAAGGAAGCAAGTGAGGTAAGTAAGAAGCAAGTGATGTTAGTAAGGAAGCAAGTGAGGTAAGTAAGGAAGCAAGTGAGGTAAGTAAGGAGCAAGTGAGGTAAGTAAAGTAGCAAGTGATGTTAGTAAGGAAGCAAGTGAGGTAAGTAAGAAGCAAGTGAGGTAAGTAACGATGCAAGTGATGTTAGTAAGGAAGCAAGTGAGGTAAGTAAGAAGCAAGTGAGGTAAGTAACGATGCAAGTGAGGTAAGTAAGAAGTGAGTGAGGTAAGTAAAGAAGCAAGTGATGTTAGTAAGGAAGCAAGTGAGGTAAGTAAGAAGCAATTGAGGTAAGTAAAGAAGCAAGTGATGTTAGTAAGGAAGCAAGTGAGGTAAGTAACGTCAAGTGAGGTAAGTAAAGTAGCAAGTGAGGTATGTAAGAAGTAAGTGAGGTAAGTAACGATGCAAGTGAGGTAAGTAAGAAGTGAGTGAGATAAGTAAAGAAGCAAGTGATGTTAGCAAGGAAGCAACAGAGGTAAGTAACGATGCAAGTGAGGTAAGTAACGATGCAAGTGAGGTAAGTAAGGAGCAAGTGATGTAAGTAAAGAAGCAAGTGAGGTCGGTAAAGAAGCAAGTGAGGTAAGTAAAGAAGCAAGTGAGGTAAGTAAGAAGTGAGTGAGGTAAGTAAAGAAGCAAGTGATGTTAGTAAGGAAGCAAGTGAGGTAAGTAAGAAGCAAGTGAGGTAGGTAAAGAAGCAAGTGAGGTAAGTAAAGAAGCAAGTGAGGTAAGTAAGAAGTGAGTGAGGTAAGTAAAGAAGCAAGTGATGTTAGTAAGGAAGCAAATGAGGTAAGTAAGGAGCAAGTGAGGTAAGTAAAGTAGCAAGTGATGTTAGTAAGGAAGCAAGTGAGGTAAGTAAGGAAGCAAATAGTGTAAGTAAGAAAGCAAGTGAGGTAAGTAAGGAATCAAGTGAGGTAAGTAAGGAAGCAAGTGAGGTAAGTAATGAAGCAAATAGGGTAAGTAAAGAAGCAAGTGAGGTAAGTAAGGAAGCAAGTGATGTAAGTAAGGAAGCAAGTGAGGTAAGTAAGGAAGCAAGTGAGGTAAGTAAAATAGCAAGTTATGTAAGAAAGGAAGCAACAGAGGTAAGTAAGAAGCAAGTGAGGTAAAAAAGGAAGCAACAGAGGTAAGTAAGGAAGCAAGTTAGGTAAGTAAGGAAGCAACAGAGGGAAGTAAGAAACAAGTGAGGTAAGTAAGGAAACAAGTGAGGTAAGTAAGGAAGCAACAGAGGTAAGGAAGCAAGTGAGGTAAGTAAGGAAGC
The DNA here is from genome assembly GCA_031769625.1 of Taudactylus pleione. Lineage (NCBI taxonomy): Eukaryota > Metazoa > Chordata > Amphibia > Anura > Myobatrachidae > Taudactylus > Taudactylus pleione. The sequence goes on along the minus strand of JAUIMM010000868.1, from coordinate 148,877 downwards.
AACAGAGGTAAGGACGCAAGTGAGGTAAGTAAAGAAGCAAGTAAGGTAAGTAAGAAAGCAAGTGAGGTAAGTAAGGAAACGAGTGAGGTAAGTAAGAAAGCAAGTGAGGTAAATAAGGAAGCAATTGAGCTAAGTAAGGAAGCAAGTGAGGTAAGTAAGGAAGCAACAGAGGTAAGTAAGCAAGTGAGGTAAGTAAAGAAGCAAGTAAGGTAAGTAAGGAAGCAAGTGAGGTAAGTAAGGAAGCAAGTTAGGTAAGTAAGGAAGCAAGTGAGGTAAGTAAGAAGCAAGTGAGGTAAGTAACGATGCAAGTGAGGTAAGTAAGAAGTGAGTGAGGTAAGTAAAGAAGCAAGAGATGTTAGTAAGGAAGCAAGTGAGGTAAGTAAGAAGCAAGTGAGGTAAGTAAAGAAGCAAGTGATGTTAGTAAGGAAGCAAGTGAGGTAAGTAAGAAGCAAGTGAGGTAAGTAACGATGCAAGTGAGGTAAGTAAGAAGTGAGTGAGGTAAGAAATGATGCAAGTGAGGTAAGAAAGAAGTGAGTGAGGTAAGTAAAGAAGCAAGTGATGTTAGTAAGGAAGCAAGTGAGGTAAGTAAGGAGCAAGTGAGGTAAGTAAAGTAGCAAGTGAGATAAGTAACGATGCAAGTGAGGTAAGTAAGAAGTGAGTGAGGTAAGTAAGGAAGCAAGTGAGTTAAGTAAGGAAGCAAGTGAGGTAAGGAAAGAAGCAAGTGATGTTAGTAAGGAAGCAAGTGATGTTAGTAAGGAAGCAAGTGAGGTAAGTAAGAAGCAAGTGAGGTAAGTAACGATGCAAGTGAGGTAAGTAAGGAATCAAGTGAGGTAAGTAAGGAAGCAAGTGAGGTAAGTAAGGAAGCAAGTGAGGTAAGTAAGGAAGCAAGTGAGGTAAGTAATGAAGCAAATAGGGTAAGTAAAGAAGCAAGTGAGGTAAGTAAGGAAGCAAGTGATGTAAGTAAGGAAGCAAGTGAGGTAAGTAAGGAAGCAAGTGAGGTAAGTAAAATAGCAAGTTATGTAAGAAAGGAAGCAACAGAGGTAAGTAAGAAGCAAGTGAGGTAAAAAAGGAAGCAACAGAGGTAAGTAAGGAAGCAAGTGAGGTAAGTAAGGAAGCAACAGAGGGAAGTAAGAAGCAAGTGAGGTAAGTAAGGAAGCATGTGAGGTAAGTAAGGAAGCAACAGAGGTAAGGAAGCAAATGAGGTAAGTAAACAAGCAAGTAAGGTAAGTAATGAAATGAGTGAGGTAAGTAAGAAAGCAAGTGAGGTAAGTAAGGAAGCAATTGAGCTAAGTAAGGAAGCAAGTGAGGTAAGTAAGGAAGCAACAGAGGTAAGTAAGCAAGTGAGGTAAGTAAAGAAGCAAGTAAGGTAAGTAAGGAAGCAAGTGCGGTAAGGAAGGAAGCAAGTGAGGTAAGTAAGGAAGCAAGTGAGGTAAGTAAGAAGCAAGAGAGGTAAGTAATGATGCAAGTGAGGTAAGTAAGAAGTGAGTGAGGAAAGTAAAGAAGCAACAGAGGTAAGTAAGGAAGCAAGTGATGTTAGTAAGGATGCAATTGAGGTAAGAAAGAAGCAAGTGAGGTAAGTAAAGAAGCAAGTGATGTTAGTAAGGAAGCAAGTGAGGTAAGTAAGAAGCAAGTGAGGTAAGTAAAGAAGCAAGTGATGTTAGTATGGAAGCAAGTGAGGTAAGTAAGAAGCAAGTGAGGTAAGTAAAGAAGCAAGTGATGTTAGTAAGGAAGCAAGTGAGGTAAGTAAGAAGCAAGTGAGGTAAGTAACGATGCAAGTGAGGTAAGTAAGAAGTGTTAGTAAGGAAGCTAGTGAAAAAGTAAGAAGCAAGTGAGGTAAGTAAGGAAGCAAGTGATGTTAGTAAGGAAGCAAGTGATGTAAGTAAGGAAGCAAGTGATGTTAGTAAGGAAGCAAGTGAGGTAAGTAAGGAAGCAAGTGATGTTAGTAAGGAAGCAAGTGATGTTAGTAAGGAAGCAAGTGAGGTAAGTAAGAATCAAGTGAGGTAAGTCAGGAAGCAAGTGATGTTAGTAAGGAAGCAAGTGATGTTAGTAAGGAAGCAAGTGAAGTAAGTAAGGAAGCAAGTGATGTTAGTAAGGAAGCAAGTGAGGTAAGTAAGGAAGCAAGTGATGTTAGTAAGGAAGCAAGTGAGGTAAGTAAGAAAGCAAGTGATGTTAGTAAGGAACCAAGTGAGGTAAGTAAGGAAGCAAGTGATGTTAGTAAGGAAGCAAGTGAGGTAAGTAAGGAGCAAGTAAGGTATGTAAAGTAGCAAGTGAGGTAAGTAAGAAGTAAGTGAGTTAAGTAACGATGCAAGTGAGGTAAGTAAGAAGTGAGTGAGGTAAGTAAAGAAGCAAGAAAGGAAAGAAAGGAAGCAAGTGAGGTAAGAAAGGAAGCAAGTGAGGTAAGTACGAAAGCAAGTGATGTTAGTAAGGAAGCAAGTGAGGTAAGTAAGGAGCAAGTAAGGTAAGTAAAGAAGCAAGTGATGTTAGTAAGGAAGCAAGTGAGGTAAGTAAGGAGCAAGTGAGGTAAGTAAAGTAGCAAGTGAGGTAAGTACAAAGTGAGTGAGGTAAGTAAAGAAGCAAGTGATGTTAGTAAGGAAGCAAGTGAGGTAAGTAAGAAGCAAGTGAGGTAAGTAACGATGCAAGTGAGGTAAGTAAGAAGTGAGTGAGGTAAGTAAGAAAGGAAGTGAGTAAGTAAGGAAGCAAGTGAGGTAAGTAAGGAAGCAAGTGAGGTAAGTAAGGAAGCAAATATTGTAAGTAAAGAAGCAAGTGAGGTAAGTAAGGAAGCAACAGAGGTAAGTAAGAAAGCAAGTGAGGTAAGTAAGGAATCAAGTGAGGTAAGTAAGGAAGCAAGAGAGGTAAGTAAAGAAGCAAATAGGGTAAGTAAAGAAGCAAGTGAGGTAAGTAAGGAAGCAAGTGATGTAAGTAAGGAAGCAAGTGAGGTAAGTAAGGAAGCAAGTGAGGTAAGTAAGAAGCAAGTGAGGTAGATAAAGAAGCAAGTGAGGTAAGTAAAGAAGCAAGTGAGGTAAGTAAGAAGTGAGTGAGGTAAGTAAAGAAGCAAGTGATGTTAGTAAGGAAGCAAGTGAGGTAAGTAAGGAGCAAGTGAGCTAAGTAAAGTAGCAAGTGATGTTAGTAAGGAAGCAAGTGAGGTAAGTAAGAAGCAAGTGAGGTTTGTAATGATGCAAGTGAGGTAAGTAAGAAGTGAGTGAGGTAAGTAAAGAAGCAAGTGATGTTAGCAAGGAAGCAACAAAGGTAAGTAACGATGCAAGTGAGGTAAGTAACGATGCAAGTGAGGTAAGTAAGGAGCAAGTGATGTAAGTAAAGAAGCAAGTGAGGTAGGTAAAGAAGCAAGTGAGGTAAGTAAAGAAGCAAGTGAGGTAAGTAAGAAGTGAGTGAGGTAAGTAAAGAAGCAAGTGATGTTAGTAAGGAAGCAAGTGAGGTAAGTAAGAAGCAAGTGAGGTAGGTAAAGAAGCAAGTGAGGTAAGTAAAGAAGCAAGTGAGGTAAGTAAGAAGTGAGTGAGGTAAGTAAAGAAGCAAGTAATGTTAGTAAGGAAGCAAATGAGGTAAGTAAGGAGCAAGTGAGGTAAGTAAAGTAGCAAGTGATGTTAGTAAGGAAGCAAGTGAGGTAAGTAAGGAAGCAAATAGTGTAAGTAAGAAAGCAAGTGAGGTAAGTAAGGAATCAAGTGAGGTAAGTAAGGAAGCAAGTGAGGTAAGTAATGAAGCAAATAGGGTAAGTAAAGAAGCAAGTGAGGTAAGTAAGGAAGCAAGTGATGTAAGTAAGGAAGCAAGTGAGGTAAGTAAGGAAGCAAGTGAGGTAAGTAAAATAGCAAGTTATGTAAGAAAGGAAGCAACAGAGGTAAGTAAGAAGCAAGTGAGGTAAAAAAGGAAGCAACAGAGGTAAGTAAGGAAGCAAGTTAGGTAAGTAAGGAAGCAACAGAGGGAAGTAAGAAACAAGTGAGGTAAGTAAGGAAACAAGTGAGGTAAGTAAGGAAGCAACAGAGGTAAGGAAGCAAGTGAGGTAAGTAAGGAAGCAACAGAGGTAAGGACGCAAGTGAGGTAAGTAAAGAAGCAAGTAAGGTAAGTAAGAAAGCAAGTGAGGTAAGTAAGGAAACGAGTGAGGTAAGTAAGAAAGCAAGTGAGGTAAATAAGGAAGCAATTGAGCTAAGTAAGGAAGCAAGTGAGGTAAGTAAGGAAGCAACAGAGGTAAGTAAGCAAGTGAGGTAAGTAAAGAAGCAAGTAAGGTAAGTAAGGAAGCAAGTGAGGTAAGTAAGGAAGCAAGTTAGGTAAGTAAGGAAGCAAGTGAGGTAAGTAAGAAGCAAGTGAGGTAAGTAACGATGCAAGTGAGGTAAGTAAGAAGTGAGTGAGGTAAGTAAAGAAGCAAGAGATGTTAGTAAGGAAGCAAGTGAGGTAAGTAAGAAGCAAGTGAGGTAAGTAAAGAAGCAAGTGATGTTAGTAAGGAAGCAAGTGAGGTAAGTAAGAAGCAAGTGAGGTAAGTAACGATGCAAGTGAGGTAAGTAAGAAGTGAGTGAGGTAAGAAATGATGCAAGTGAGGTAAGAAAGAAGTGAGTGAGGTAAGTAAAGAAGCAAGTGATGTTAGTAAGGAAGCAAGTGAGGTAAGTAAGGAGCAAGTGAGGTAAGTAAAGTAGCAAGTGAGATAAGTAACGATGCAAGTGAGGTAAGTAAGAAGTGAGTGAGGTAAGTAAGGAAGCAAGTGAGTTAAGTAAGGAAGCAAGTGAGGTAAGTAAAGAAGCAAGTGATGTTAGTAAGGAAGCAAGTGATGTTAGTAAGGAAGCAAGTGAGGTAAGTAAGAAGCAAGTGAGGTAAGTAACGATGCAAGTGAGGTAAGTAAGGAATCAAGTGAGGTAAGTAAGGAAGCAAGTGAGGTAAGTAAGGAAGCAAGTGAGGTAAGTAAGGAAGCAAGTGAGGTAAGTAATGAAGCAAATAGGGTAAGTAAAGAAGCAAGTGAGGTAAGTAAGGAAGCAAGTGATGTAAGTAAGGAAGCAAGTGAGGTAAGTAAGGAAGCAAGTGAGGTAAGTAAAATAGCAAGTTATGTAAGAAAGGAAGCAACAGAGGTAAGTAAGAAGCAAGTGAGGTAAAAAAGGAAGCAACAGAGGTAAGTAAGGAAGCAAGTGAGGTAAGTAAGGAAGCAACAGAGGGAAGTAAGAAGCAAGTGAGGTAAGTAAGGAAGCATGTGAGGTAAGTAAGGAAGCAACAGAGGTAAGGAAGCAAATGAGGTAAGTAAACAAGCAAGTAAGGTAAGTAATGAAATGAGTGAGGTAAGTAAGAAAGCAAGTGAGGTAAGTAAGGAAGCAATTGAGCTAAGTAAGGAAGCAAGTGAGGTAAGTAAGGAAGCAACAGAGGTAAGTAAGCAAGTGAGGTAAGTAAAGAAGCAAGTAAGGTAAGTAAGGAAGCAAGTGAGGTAAGTAAGAAGCAAGAGAGGTAAGTAATGATGCAAGTGAGGTAAGTAAGAAGTGAGTGAGGAAAGTAAAGAAGCAACAGAGGTAAGTAAGGAAGCAAGTGATGTTAGTAAGGATGCAATTGAGGTAAGAAAGAAGCAAGTGAGGTAAGTAAAGAAGCAAGTGATGTTAGTAAGGAAGCAAGTGAGGTAAGTAAGAAGCAAGTGAGGTAAGTAAAGAAGCAAGTGATGTTAGTAAGGAAGCAAGTGAGGTAAGTAAGAAGCAAGTGAGGTAAGTAAAGAAGCAAGTGATGTTAGTAAGGAAGCAAGTGAGGTAAGTAAGAAGCAAGTGAGGTAAGTAACGATGCAAGTGAGGTAAGTAAGAAGTGTTAGTAAGGAAGCTAGTGAAAAAGTAAGAAGCAAGTGAGGTAAGTAAGGAAGCAAGTGATGTTAGTAAGGAAGCAAGTGATGTTAGTAAGGAAGCAAGTGATGTAAGTAAGGAAGCAAGTGATGTTAGTAAGGAAGCAAGTGAGGTAAGTAAGGAAGCAAGTGATGTTAGTAAGGAAGCAAGTGATGTTAGTAAGGAAGCAAGTGAGGTAAGTAAGAAGCAAGTGAGGTAAGTCATGAAGCAAGTGATGTTAGTAAGGAAGCAAGTGATGTTAGTAAGGAAGCAAGTGAGGTAAGTAAGGAAGCAAGTGATGTTAGTAAGGAAGCAAGTGAGGTAAGTAAGGAAGCAAGTGATGTTAGTAAGGAAGCAAGTGAGGTAAGTAAGAAAGCAAGTGATGTTAGTAAGGAACCAAGTGAGGTAAGTAAGGAAGCAAGTGATGTTAGAAAGGAAGCAAGTGAGGTAAGTAAGGAGCAAGTAAGGTATGTAAAGTAGCAAGTGAGGTAAGTAAGAAGTAAGTGAGTTAAGTAACGATGCAAGTGAGGTAAGTAAGAAGTGAGTGAGGTAAGTAAAGAAGCAAGAAAGGAAAGAAAGGAAGCAAGTGAGGTAAGAAAGGAAGCAAGTGAGGTAAGTAAGAAAGCAAGTGATGTTAGTAAGGAAGCAAGTGAGGTAAGTAAGGAGCAAGTAAGGTAAGTAAAGAAGCAAGTGATGTTAGTAAGGAAGCAAGTGAGGTAAGTAAGGAGCAAGTGAGGTAAGTAAAGTAGCAAGTGAGGTAAGTACAAAGTGAGTGAGGTAAGTAAAGAAGCAAGTGATGTTAGTAAGGAAGCAAGTGAGGTAAGTAAGAAGCAAGTGAGGTAAGTAACGATGCAAGTGAGGTAAGTAAGAAGTGAGTGAGGTAAGTAAGAAAGGAAGTGAGTAAGTAAGGAAGCAAGTGAGGTAAGTAAGGAAGCAAGTGAGGTAAGTAAGGAAGCAAATAGTGTAAGTAAAGAAGCAAGTGAGGTAAGTAAGGAAGCAACAGAGGTAAGAAAGAAAGCAAGTGAGGTAAGTAAGGAATCAAGTGAGGTAAGTAAGGAAGCAAGAGAGGTAAGTAAAGAAGCAAATAGGGTAAGTAAAGAAGCAAGTGAGGTAAGTAAGGAAGCAAGTGATGTAAGTAAGGAAGCAAGTGAGGTAAGTAAGGAAGCAAGTGAGGTAAGTAAGAAGCAAGTGAGGTAGATAAAGAAGCAAGTGAGGTAAGTAAAGAAGCAAGTGAGGTAAGTAAGAAGTGAGTGAGGTAAGTAAAGAAGCAAGTGATGTTAGTAAGGAAGCAAGTGAGGTAAGTAAGGAGCAAGTGAGGTAAGTAAAGTAGCAAATGATGTTAGTAAGGAAGCAAGTGAGGTAAGTAAGAAGCAAGTGAGGTTTGTAATGATGCAAGTGAGGTAAGTAAGAAGTGAGTGAGGTAAGTAAAGAAGCAAGTGATGTTAGCAAGGAAGCAACAAAGGTAAGTAACGATGCAAGTGAGGTAAGTAACGATGCAAGTGAGGTAAGTAAGGAGCAAGTAATGTAAGTAAAGAAGCAAGTGAGGTAGGTAAAGAAGCAAGTGAGGTAAGTAAAGAAGCAAGTGAGGTAAGTAAGAAGTGAGTGAGGTAAGTAAAGAAGCAAGTGATGTTAGTAAGGAAGCAAGTGAGGTAAGTAAGAAGCAAGTGAGGTAAGTAATGAAGCAAATAGGGTAAGTAAAGAAGCAAGTGAGGTAAGTAAGGAAGCAAGTGATGTAAGTAAGGAAGCAAGTGAGGTAAGTAAGGAAGCAAGTGAGGTAAGTAAAATAGCAAGTTATGTAAGAAAGGAAGCAACAGAGGTAAGTAATAAGCAAGTGAGGTAAAAAAGGAAGCAACAGAGGTAAGTAAGGAAGCAAGTTAGGTAAGTAAGGAAGCAACAGAGGGAAGTAAGAAACAAGTGAGGTAAGTAAGGAAACAAGTGAGGTAAGTAAGGAAGCAACAGAGGTAAGGAAGCAAGTGAGGTAAGTAAGGAAGCAACAGAGGTAAGGAAGCAAGTGAGGTAAGTAAAGAAGCAAGTAAGGTAAGTAAGAAAGCAAGTGAGGTAAGTAAGGAAACGAGTGAGGTAAGTAAGAAAGCAAGTGAGGTAAATAAGGAAGCAATTGAGCTAAGTAAGGAAGCAAGTGAGGTAAGTAAGGAAGCAACAGAGGTAAGTAAGCAAGTGAGGTAAGTAAAGAAGCAAGTAAGGTAAGAAAGGAAGCAAGTGAGGTAAGTAAGGAAGCAAGTTAGGTAAGTAAGGAAGCAAGTGAGGTAAATAAGAAGCAAGTGAGGTAAGTAACGATGCAAGTGAGGTAAGTAAGAAGTGAGTGAGGTAAGTAAAGAAGCAAGTGATGTTAGTAAGGAAGCAAGTGAGGTAAGTAAGAAGCAAGTGAGGTAAGTAAAGAAGCAAGTGATGTTAGTAAGGAAGCAAGTGAGGTAAGTAAGAAGCAAGTGAGGTAAGTAACGATGCAAGTGAGGTAAGTAAGAAGTGAGTGAGGTAAGTAATGAAGCAAGTGATGTTAGTAAGGAAGCAAGTGAGGTAAGTAAGAAGCAATTGAGGTAAGTAAAGAAGCAAGTGAGGTAAGTAAGAAGCAAGTGAGGTAAGAAATGATGCAAGTGATGTTAGTAAGGAAGCAAGTGAGGTAAGTAAGGAGCAAGTGAGGTAAGTAAAGTAGCAAGTGAGATAAGTAACGATGCAAGTGAGGTAAGTAAGAAGTGAGTGAGGTAAGTAAGGAAGCAAGTGAGTTAAGTAAGGAAGCAAGTGAGGTAAGTAAAGAAGCAAGTGATGTTAGTAAGGAAGCAAGTGAGGTAAGTAAGAAGCAAGTGAGGTAAGTAACGATGCAAGTGAGGTAAGTAAGGAATCAAGTGAGGTAAGTAAGGAAGCAAGTGAGGTAAGTAAGGAAGCAAGTGAGGTAAGTAATGAAGCAAATAAGGTAAGTAAAGAAGCAAGTGAGGTAAGTAAGGAAGCAAGTGATGTAAGTAAGGAAGCAAGTGAGGTAAGTAAGAAGCAAGTGAGGTAAGTAACGATGCAAGTGAGGTAAGTAAGAAGTGAGTGAGGTAAGTAAAGAAGCAAGTGATGTTAGTAAGGAAGCAAGTGAGGTAAGTAAGAAGCAAGTGAGGTAAGTAAAGAAGCAAGTGATGTTAGTAAGGAAGCAAGTGAGGTAAGTAAGAAGCAAGTGAGGTAAGTAAAGAAGCAACTGATGTTAGTAAGGAAGCAAGTGAGGTAAGTAAGAAGCAAGTGAGGTAAGTAACGATGCAAGTGAGGTAAGTAAGAAGTGAGTGAGGTAAGTAAAGAAGCAAGTGAGGTAAGTTAGAAGCAAGTGAGGTAAGAAATGATGCAAGTGAGGTAAGTAAGAATTGAGTGAGATAAGTAAAGAAGCAAGTGATGTTAGTAAGAAAGCAAGTGAGGTAAGTAAGGAGCAAGTGAGGTAAGTAAAGTAGCAAGTGAGGTAAGTAAGAAGTAAGTGAGGTAAGAAATGATGGAAGTGAGGTAAGTAAGAAGTGAGTGAGGTAAGTAAGGAAGCAAGTGAGGTAAGTAAGGAAGCAAGTGAGGTAAGTAAAGAAGCAAGTGATGTTAGTAAGGAAGCAAGTGAGGTAAGTAAGAAGCAAGTGAGGTAAGTAACGATGCAAGTGAGGTAAGTAAGGAATCAAGTGAGGTAAGTAAGGAAGCAAGTGAGGTAAGTAAGGAAGCAAGTGAGGTAAGTAAGGTAGCAAGTGAGGTAAGTAATGAAGAAAATAGGGTAAGTAAAGAAGCAAGTGAGGTAAGTAAGGAAGCAAATGATGTAAGTAAGGAAGCAAGTGAGGTAAGTAAGGAAGCAAGTGAGGTAAGTAAAATAGCAAGTTATGTAAGAAAGGAAGCAACAGAGGTAAGTAAGAAGAAAGTGAGCTAAAAAAGGAAGCAACAGAGGTAAGTAAGGAAGCAAGTGAGGTAAGTAAGGAAGCAGCAGAGGGAAGTAAGAAGCAAGTGAGGTAAGTAAGGAAGCATTGGAGGTAAGTAAGGAAGCAACAGAGGTAAGGAAGCAAGTGAGGTAAGTAAAGAAGCAAGTAAGGTAAGTAAGGAAACGAGTGAGGTAAGTAAGAAAGCAAGTGAGGTAAGTAAGGAAGCAATTGAGCTAAGTAAGGAAGCAAGTGAGGTAAGTAAGGAAGCAACAGAGGTAAGTAAGCAAGTGAGGTAAGTAAAGAAGCAAGTAAGGTAAGTAAGGAAGCAAGTAAGGTAAGTAAGGAAGCAAGTGAGGTAAGTAAAGAAGCAAGTGATGTTAGTAAGGAAGCAAGTGAGGTAAGTAAGAAGCAAGTGAGGTAAGTAAATAAGCAAGTGATGTTAGTAAGGAAGCAAGTGAGGTAAGTAAGAAGCAAGTGAGGTAAGTAACGATGCAAGTGAGGTAAGTAGGAAGTGTTAGTAAGGAAGCAAGTGAGGTAAGTAAGGAAGCAAGTGATGTTAGTAAGGAAGCAAGTGATGTTAGTAAGGAAGCAAGTGATGTAAGTATGGAAGCAAGTGATGCTAGTAAGGAAGCAAGTGAGGTAAGTAAGGAAGCAAGTGATGTTAGTAAGGAAGCAAGTGATGTTAGTAAGGAAGCAAGTGAGGTAAGTAAGGAAGCAAGTGATGTTAGTAAGGAAGCAAGTGATGTTAGTAAGGAAGCAAGTGAGGTAAGTAAGAAGCAAGTGATGTTAGTAAGGAAGCAAGTGTGGTAAGGAAGCAAGTGATGTTAGTAAGGAAGCAAGTGATGTTAGTAAGGAACCAAGTGAGGTAAGTAAGGAAGCAAGTGAGGTAAGTAAGAAGTGAGTGAGGTAAGTAAAGAAGCAAGAAAGGAAAGTAAGGAAGCAAGTGAGGTAAGTAAGGAAGCAAGTGAGGTAAGTAAGAAAGCAAGTGATGTTAGTAAGGAAGCAAGTGAGGTAAGTAAGGAAGCAAATAGTGTAAGTAAGAAAGCAAGTGAGGTAAGTAAGGAATCAAGTGAGGTAAGTAAGGAAGCAAGTGAGGTAAGTAATGAAGCAAATAGGGTAAGTAAAGAAGCAAGTGAGGTAAGTAAGGAAGCAAGTGATGTAAGTAAGGAAGCAAGTGAGGTAAGTAAGGAAGCAAGTGAGGTAAGTAAAATAGCAAGTTATGTAAGAAAGGAAGCAACAGAGGTAAGTAATAAGCAAGTGAGGTAAAAAAGGAAGCAACAGAGGTAAGTAAGGAAGCAAGTTAGGTAAGTAAGGAAGCAACAGAGGGAAGTAAGAAACAAGTGAGGTAAGTAAGGAAACAAGTGAGGTAAGTAAGGAAGCAACAGAGGTAAGGAATCAAGTGAGGTAAGTAAGGAAGCAACAGAGGTAAGGAAGCAAGTGAGGTAAGTAAAGAAGCAAGTAAGGTAAGTAAGAAAGCAAGTGAGGTAAGTAAGGAAACGAGTGAGGTAAGTAAGAAAGCAAGTGAGGTAAATAAGGAAGCAATTGAGCTAAGTAAGGAAGCAAGTGAGGTAAGTAAGGAAGCAACAGAGGTAAGTAAGCAAGTGAGGTAAGTAAAGAAGCAAGTAAGGTAAGAAAGGAAGCAAGTGAGGTAAGTAAGGAAGCAAGTTAGGTAAGTAAGGAAGCAAGTGAGGTAAATAAGAAGCAAGTGAGGTAAGTAACGATGCAAGTGAGGTAAGTAAGAAGTGAGTGAGGTAAGTAAAGAAGCAAGTGATGTTAGTAAGGAAGCAAGTGAGGTAAGTAAGAAGCAAGTGAGGTAAGTAAAGAAGCAAGTGATGTTAGTAAGGAAGCAAGTGAGGTAAGTAAGAAGCAAGTGAGGTAAGTAACGATGCAAGTGAGGTAAGTAAGAAGTGAGTGAGGTAAGTAATGAAGCAAGTGATGTTAGTAAGGAAGCAAGTGAGGTAAGTAAGAAGCAATTGAGGTAAGTAAAGAAGCAAGTGAGGTAAGTAAGAAGCAAGTGAGGTAAGAAATGATGCAAGTGATGTTAGTAAGGAAGCAAGTGAGGTAAGTAAGGAGCAAGTGAGGTAAGTAAAGTAGCAAGTGAGATAAGTAACGATGCAAGTGAGGTAAGTAAGAAGTGAGTGAGGTAAGTAAGGAAGCAAGTGAGTTAAGTAAGGAAGCAAGTGAGGTAAGTAAAGAAGCAAGTGATGTTAGTAAGGAAGCAAGTGAGGTAAGTAAGAAGCAAGTGAGGTAAGTAACGATGCAAGTGAGGTAAGTAAGGAATCAAGTGAGGTAAGTAAGGAAGCAAGTGAGGTAAGTAAGGAAGCAAGTGAGGTAAGTAATGAAGCAAATAAGGTAAGTAAAGAAGCAAGTGAGGTAAGTAAGGAAGCAAGTGATGTAAGTAAGGAAGCAAGTGAGGTAAGTAAGAAGCAAGTGAGGTAAGTAACGATGCAAGTGAGGTAAGTAAGAAGTGAGTGAGGTAAGTAAAGAAGCAAGTGATGTTAGTAAGGAAGCAAGTGAGGTAAGTAAGAAGCAAGTGAGGTAAGTAAAGAAGCAAGTGATGTTAGTAAGGAAGCAAGTGAGGTAAGTAAGAAGCAAGTGAGGTAAGTAAAGAAGCAACTGATGTTAGTAAGGAAGCAAGTGAGGTAAGTAAGAAGCAAGTGAGGTAAGTAACGATGCAAGTGAGGTAAGTAAGAAGTGAGTGAGGTAAGTAAAGAAGCAAGTGAGGTAAGTTAGAAGCAAGTGAGGTAAGAAATGATGCAAGTGAGGTAAGTAAGAATTGAGTGAGATAAGTAAAGAAGCAAGTGATGTTAGTAAGAAAGCAAGTGAGGTAAGTAAGGAGCAAGTGAGGTAAGTAAAGTAGCAAGTGAGGTAAGTAAGAAGTAAGTGAGGTAAGAAATGATGGAAGTGAGGTAAGTAAGAAGTGAGTGAGGTAAGTAAGGAAGCAAGTGAGGTAAGTAAGGAAGCAAGTGAGGTAAGTAAAGAAGCAAGTGATGTTAGTAAGGAAGCAAGTGAGGTAAGTAAGAAGCAAGTGAGGTAAGTAACGATGCAAGTGAGGTAAGTAAGGAATCAAGTGAGGTAAGTAAGGAAGCAAGTGAGGTAAGTAAGGAAGCAAGTGAGGTAAGTAAGGTAGCAAGTGAGGTAAGTAATGAAGAAAATAGGGTAAGTAAAGAAGCAAGTGAGGTAAGTAAGGAAGCAAATGATGTAAGTAAGGAAGCAAGTGAGGTAAGTAAGGAAGCAAGTGAGGTAAGTAAAATAGCAAGTTATGTAAGAAAGGAAGCAACAGAGGTAAGTAAGAAGAAAGTGAGCTAAAAAAGGAAGCAACAGAGGTAAGTAAGGAAGCAAGTGAGGTAAGTAAGGAAGCAGCAGAGGGAAGTAAGAAGCAAGTGAGGTAAGTAAGGAAGCATTGGAGGTAAGTAAGGAAGCAACAGAGGTAAGGAAGCAAGTGAGGTAAGTAAAGAAGCAAGTAAGGTAAGTAAGGAAACGAGTGAGGTAAGTAAGAAAGCAAGTGAGGTAAGTAAGGAAGCAATTGAGCTAAGTAAGGAAGCAAGTGAGGTAAGTAAGGAAGCAACAGAGGTAAGTAAGCAAGTGAGGTAAGTAAAGAAGCAAGTAAGGTAAGTAAGGAAGCAAGTAAGGTAAGTAAGGAAGCAAGTGAGGTAAGTAAAGAAGCAAGTGATGTTAGTAAGGAAGCAAGTGAGGTAAGTAAGAAGCAAGTGAGGTAAGTAAATAAGCAAGTGATGTTAGTAAGGAAGCAAGTGAGGTAAGTAAGAAGCAAGTGAGGTAAGTAACGATGCAAGTGAGGTAAGTAGGAAGTGTTAGTAAGGAAGCAAGTGAGGTAAGTAAGGAAGCAAGTGATGTTAGTAAGGAAGCAAGTGATGTTAGTAAGGAAGCAAGTGAGGTAAGTAAGGAAGCAAGTGATGTTAGTAAGGAAGCAAGTGATGTTAGTAAGGAAGCAAGTGAGGTAAGTAAGAAGCAAGTGATGTTAGTAAGGAAGCAAGTGTGGTAAGGAAGCAAGTGATGTTAGTAAGGAAGCAAGTGATGTTAGTAAGGAACCAAGTGAGGTAAGTAAGGAAGCAAGTGAGGTAAGTAAGAAGTGAGTGAGGTAAGTAAAGAAGCAAGAAAGGAAAGTAAGGAAGCAAGTGAGGTAAGTAAGGAAGCAAGTGAGGTAAGTAAGAAAGCAAGTGATGTTAGTAAGGAAGCAAGTGAGGTAAGTAAGGAAGCAAATAGTGTAAGTAAGAAAGCAAGTGAGGTAAGTAAGGAATCAAGTGAGGTAAGTAAGGAAGCAAGTGAGGTAAGTAATGAAGCAAATAGGGTAAGTAAAGAAGCAAGTGAGGTAAGTAAGGAAGCAAGTGATGTAAGTAAGGAAGCAAGTGAGGTAAGTAAGGAAGCAAGTGAGGTAAGTAAAATAGCAAGTTATGTAAGAAAGGAAGCAACAGAGGTAAGTAATAAGCAAGTGAGGTAAAAAAGGAAGCAACAGAGGTAAGTAAGGAAGCAAGTTAGGTAAGTAAGGAAGCAACAGAGGGAAGTAAGAAACAAGTGAGGTAAGTAAGGAAACAAGTGAGGTAAGTAAGGAAGCAACAGAGGTAAGGAAGCAAGTGAGGTAAGTAAGGAAGCAACAGAGGTAAGGAAGCAAGTGAGGTAAGTAAAGAAGCAAGTAAGGTAAGTAAGAAAGCAAGTGAGGTAAGTAAGGAAACGAGTGAGGTAAGTAAGAAAGCAAGTGAGGTAAATAAGGAAGCAATTGAGCTAAGTAAGGAAGCAAGTGAGGTAAGTAAGGAAGCAACAGAGGTAAGTAAGCAAGTGAGGTAAGTAAAGAAGCAAGTAAGGTAAGAAAGGAAGCAAGTGAGGTAAGTAAGGAAGCAAGTTAGGTAAGTAAGGAAGCAAGTGAGGTAAATAAGAAGCAAGTGAGGTAAGTAACGATGCAAGTGAGGTAAGTAAGAAGTGAGTGAGGTAAGTAAAGAAGCAAGTGATGTTAGTAAGGAAGCAAGTGAGGTAAGTAAGAAGCAAGTGAGGTAAGTAAAGAAGCAAGTGATGTTAGTAAGGAAGCAAGTGAGGTAAGTAAGAAGCAAGTGAGGTAAGTAACGATGCAAGTGAGGTAAGTAAGAAGTGAGTGAGGTAAGTAATGAAGCAAGTGATGTTAGTAAGGAAGCAAGTGAGGTAAGTAAGAAGCAATTGAGGTAAGTAAAGAAGCAAGTGAGGTAAGTAAGAAGCAAGTGAGGTAAGAAATGATGCAAGTGATGTTAGTAAGGAAGCAAGTGAGGTAAGTAAGGAGCAAGTGAGGTAAGTAAAGTAGCAAGTGAGATAAGTAACGATGCAAGTGAGGTAAGTAAGAAGTGAGTGAGGTAAGTAAGGAAGCAAGTGAGTTAAGTAAGGAAGCAAGTGAGGTAAGTAAAGAAGCAAGTGATGTTAGTAAGGAAGCAAGTGAGGTAAGTAAGAAGCAAGTGAGGTAAGTAACGATGCAAGTGAGGTAAGTAAGGAATCAAGTGAGGTAAGTAAGGAAGCAAGTGAGGTAAGTAAGGAAGCAAGTGAGGTAAGTAATGAAGCAAATAAGGTAAGTAAAGAAGCAAGTGAGGTAAGTAAGGAAGCAAGTGATGTAAGTAAGGAAGCAAGTGAGGTAAGTAAGAAGCAAGTGAGGTAAGTAACGATGCAAGTGAGGTAAGTAAGAAGTGAGTGAGGTAAGTAAAGAAGCAAGTGATGTTAGTAAGGAAGCAAGTGAGGTAAGTAAGAAGCAAGTGAGGTAAGTAAAGAAGCAAGTGATGTTAGTAAGGAAGCAAGTGAGGTAAGTAAGAAGCAAGTGAGGTAAGTAAAGAAGCAACTGATGTTAGTAAGGAAGCAAGTGAGGTAAGTAAGAAGCAAGTGAGGTAAGTAACGATGCAAGTGAGGTAAGTAAGAAGTGAGTGAGGTAAGTAAAGAAGCAAGTGAGGTAAGTTAGAAGCAAGTGAGGTAAGAAATGATGCAAGTGAGGTAAGTAAGAATTGAGTGAGATAAGTAAAGAAGCAAGTGATGTTAGTAAGAAAGCAAGTGAGGTAAGTAAGGAGCAAGTGAGGTAAGTAAAGTAGCAAGTGAGGTAAGTAAGAAGTAAGTGAGGTAAGAAATGATGGAAGTGAGGTAAGTAAGAAGTGAGTGAGGTAAGTAAGGAAGCAAGTGAGGTAAGTAAGGAAGCAAGTGAGGTAAGTAAAGAAGCAAGTGATGTTAGTAAGGAAGCAAGTGAGGTAAGTAAGAAGCAAGTGAGGTAAGTAACGATGCAAGTGAGGTAAGTAAGGAATCAAGTGAGGTAAGTAAGGAAGCAAGTGAGGTAAGTAAGGAAGCAAGTGAGGTAAGTAAGGTAGCAAGTGAGGTAAGTAATGAAGAAAATAGGGTAAGTAAAGAAGCAAGTGAGGTAAGTAAGGAAGCAAATGATGTAAGTAAGGAAGCAAGTGAGGTAAGTAAGGAAGCAAGTGAGGTAAGTAAAATAGCAAGTTATGTAAGAAAGGAAGCAACAGAGGTAAGTAAGAAGAAAGTGAGCTAAAAAAGGAAGCAACAGAGGTAAGTAAGGAAGCAAGTGAGGTAAGTAAGGAAGCAGCAGAGGGAAGTAAGAAGCAAGTGAGGTAAGTAAGGAAGCATTGGAGGTAAGTAAGGAAGCAACAGAGGTAAGGAAGCAAGTGAGGTAAGTAAAGAAGCAAGTAAGGTAAGTAAGGAAACGAGTGAGGTAAGTAAGAAAGCAAGTGAGGTAAGTAAGGAAGCAATTGAGCTAAGTAAGGAAGCAAGTGAGGTAAGTAAGGAAGCAACAGAGGTAAGTAAGCAAGTGAGGTAAGTAAAGAAGCAAGTAAGGTAAGTAAGGAAGCAAGTAAGGTAAGTAAGGAAGCAAGTGAGGTAAGTAAAGAAGCAAGTGATGTTAGTAAGGAAGCAAGTGAGGTAAGTAAGAAGCAAGTGAGGTAAGTAAATAAGCAAGTGATGTTAGTAAGGAAGCAAGTGAGGTAAGTAAGAAGCAAGTGAGGTAAGTAACGATGCAAGTGAGGTAAGTAGGAAGTGTTAGTAAGGAAGCAAGTGAGGTAAGTAAGGAAGCAAGTGATGTTAGTAAGGAAGCAAGTGATGTTAGTAAGGAAGCAAGTGATGTAAGTATGGAAGCAAGTGATGCTAGTAAGGAAGCAAGTGAGGTAAGTAAGGAAGCAAGTGATGTTAGTAAGGAAGCAAGTGATGTTAGTAAGGAAGCAAGTGAGGTAAGTAAGGAAGCAAGTGATGTTAGTAAGGAAGCAAGTGATGTTAGTAAGGAAGCAAGTGAGGTAAGTAAGAAGCAAGTGATGTTAGTAAGGAAGCAAGTGTGGTAAGGAAGCAAGTGATGTTAGTAAGGAAGCAAGTGATGTTAGTAAGGAACCAAGTGAGGTAAGTAAGGAAGCAAGTGAGGTAAGTAAGAAGTGAGTGAGGTAAGTAAAGAAGCAAGAAAGGAAAGTAAGGAAGCAAGTGAGGTAAGTAAGGAAGCAAGTGAGGTAAGTAAGAAAGCAAGTGATGTTAGTAAGGAAGCAAGTGAGGTAAGTAAGGAGCAAGTGAGGTAAGTAAAGAAGCAAGTGATGTTAGTAAGGAAGCAAGTGAGGTAAGTAAGGAGCAAGTAAGGTAAGTAAAGTAGCAAGTGAGGTAAGTAAAAAGTGAGTGAGGTAAGTAAAGAAGCAAGTGATGTTAGTAAGGAAGCAAGTGAGGTAAGTAAGGAGCAAGTGAGGTAAGTAAGGAAGCAAGTGAGGTAAGTAAGAAGCAAGAGAGGTAAGTAATGATGTAAGTGAGGTAAGTAAGAATTGAGTGAGGAAAGTAAAGAAGCAACAGAGGTAAGTAAGGAAGCAAGTGATGTTAGTAAGGAAGCAAGTGAGGTAAGTAAAGAAGCAAGTGATGATAGTAAGGAAGCAAGTGAGGTAAGTAAGGAGCAAGTAAGGTAAGTAAAGAAGCAAGTGATGTTAGTAAGTAAGCAAGTGAGGTAAGTAAGAAGCAAGTGAGGTAAGTAAAGAAGCAAGTGATGTTAGTAAGGAAGCAAGTGAGGTAAGTAAGAAGCAAGTGAGGTAAGTAAAGAAGCAAGTGATGTTAGTAAGGAAGCAAGTGAGGTAAGTAAGAAGCAAGTGAGGTAAGTAACGATGCAAGTGAGGTAAGTAAGAAGTGAGTGAGGTAAGTAAAGAAGCAAGTGATGTTAGTAAGGAAGCAAGTGAGGTAAGTAAGAAGCAAGTGAGGTAAGTAAGGAAGCAAATGATGTTAGTAAGGAAGCAAGTGATGTTAGTAAGGAAGCAAGTGATGTAAGTAAGGAAGCAAGTGATGTTAGTAAGGAAGCAAGTGAGGTAAGTAAAGAAGCAAGTGATGTTAGTAAGGAAGCAAGTGAGGTAAGTAAGGGATCAAGTGATGTTAGTAACGAAGCAAGTGATGTTAGTAAGGAAGCAAGTGAGGTAAGTAAGAAGCAAGTGAGGTAAGTCAGGAAGCAAGTGATGTTAGTAAGGAAGCAAGTGATGTTAGTAAGGAAGCAAGTGAGGTAAGTAAGGAAGCAAGTGATGTTAGTAAGGAAGCAAGTGAGGTAAGTAAGGAAGCAAGTGATGTTAGTAAGGAAGCAAGTGATGTAAGTAAGGAAGCAAGTGATGTTAGTAAGGAAGCAAGTGAGGTAAGTAAGGAAGCAAGTGATGTTAGTAAGGAAGCAAGTGAGGTAAGTAAGGAAGCAAGTGATGTTAGTAAGGAAGCAAGTGATGTTAGTAAGGAAGTAAGTGAGGTAAGTAAGGAGCAAGTAAGGTAAGTAAAGTAGAAAGTGAGGTAAGTAAGAAGTAAGTGAGGTAAGTAACGATGCAAGTGAGGTAAGTAAGAAGTGAGTGAGGTAAGTAAAGAAGCAAGAAAGGAAAGTAAGGAAGCAAGTGAGGTAAGTAAGGAAGCAAGTGAGGTAAGTAAGAAAGCAAGTGATGTTAGTAAGGAAGCAAGTGAGGTAAGTAAGGAGCAAGTGAGTTAAGTAAAGAAGCAAGTGATGTTAGTAAGGAAGCAAGTGAGGTAAGTAAGGAGCAAGTGAGGTAAGTAAAGTAGCAAGTGAGGTAAGTAAGAAGTGAGTGAGGTAAGTAAAGAAGCAAGTGATGTTAGTAAGGAAGCAAGTGAGGTAAGTAAGAAGCAAGTGATGTTAGTAAGGAAGCAAGTGAGGTAAGTAAGGAAGCAAGTGAGGTAAGTAAGGAGCAAGTGAGGTAAGTAAAGTAGCAAGTGATGTTAGTAAGGAAGCAAGTGAGGTAAGTAAGGAAGCAAGTGATGTAAGTAAGGAAGCAAGTGATGTTAGTAAGGAAGCAAGTGAGGTAAGTAAGGAAGCAAGTGATGTTAGTAAGGAAGCAAGTGAGGTAAGTAAGGAAGCAAGTGATGTTAGTAAGGAAGCAAGTGATGTTAGTAAGGAAGTAAGTGAGGTAAGTAAGGAGCAAGTAAGGTAAGTAAAGTAGAAAGTGAGGTAAGTAAGAAGTAAGTGAGGTAAGTAACGATGCAAGTGAGGTAAGTAAGAAGTGAGTGAGGTAAGTAAAGAAGCAAGAAAGGAAAGTAAGGAAGCAAGTGAGGTAAGTAAGGAAGCAAGTGAGGTAAGTAAGAAAGCAAGTGATGTTAGTAAGGAAGCAAGTGAGGTAAGTAAGGAGCAAGTGAGTTAAGTAAAGAAGCAAGTGATGTTAGTAAGGAAGCAAGTGAGGTAAGTAAGGAGCAAGTGAGGTAAGTAAAGTAGCAAGTGAGGTAAGTAAGAAGTGAGTGAGGTAAGTAAAGAAGCAAGTGATGTTAGTAAGGAAGCAAGTGAGGTAAGTAAGAAGCAAGTGATGTTAGTAAGGAAGCAAGTGAGGTAAGTAAGGAAGCAAGTGAGGTAAGTAAGGAGCAAGTGAGGTAAGTAAAGTAGCAAGTGATGTTAGTAAGGAAGCAAGTGAGGTAAGTAAGAAGCAAGTGAGGTAAGTAACGATGCAAGTGATGTTAGTAAGGAAGCAAGTGAGGTAAGTAAGAAGCAAGTGAGGTAAGTAACGATGCAAGTGAGGTAAGTAAGAAGTGAGTGAGGTAAGTAAAGAAGCAAGTGATGTTAGTAAGGAAGCAAGTGAGGTAAGTAAGAAGCAATTGAGGTAAGTAAAGAAGCAAGTGATGTTAGTAAGGAAGCAAGTGAGGTAAGTAAGAAGCAAGTGAGGTAAGTCAGGAAGCAAGTGATGTTAGTAAGGAAGCAAGTGAGGTAAGTAAGGAAGCAAGTGATGTTAGTAAGGAAGCAAGTGAGGTAAGTAAGGAAGCAAGTGATGTTAGTAAGGAAGCAAGTGAGGTAAGTAAGGAAGCAAGTGATGTAAGTAAGGAAGCAAGTGATGTTAGTAAGGAACCAAGTGAGGTAAGTAAGGAAGCAAGTGATGTTAGTAAGGAAGCAAGTGAGGTAAGTTAGGAAGCAAGTGATGTTAGTAAGGAAGCAAGTGATGTTAGTAAGGAAGCAAGTGAGGTAATTAAGGAGCAAGTAAGGTAAGTAAAGTAGCAAGTGAGGTAAGTAAGAAGTAAGTGAGGTAAGTAACGATGCAAGTGAGGTAAGTAAGAAGTGAGTGAGGTAAGTAAAGAAGCAAGTGAGGTAAGTTAGAAGCAAGTGAGGTAAGAAATGATGCAAGTGAGGTAAGTAAGAATTGAGTGAGATAAGTAAAGAAGCAAGTGATGTTAGTAAGAAAGCAAGTGAGGTAAGTAAGGAGCAAGTGAGGTAAGTAAAGTAGCAAGTGAGGTAAGTAAGAAGTAAGTGAGGTAAGAAATGATGGAAGTGAGGTAAGTAAGAAGTGAGTGAGGTAAGTAAGGAAGCAAGTGAGGTAAGTAAGGAAGCAAGTGAGGTAAGTAAAGAAGCAAGTGATGTTAGTAAGGAAGCAAGTGAGGTAAGTAAGAAGCAAGTGAGGTAAGTAACGATGCAAGTGAGGTAAGTAAGGAATCAAGTGAGGTAAGTAAGGAAGCAAGTGAGGTAAGTAAGGAAGCAAGTGAGGTAAGTAAGGTAGCAAGTGAGGTAAGTAATGAAGAAAATAGGGTAAGTAAAGAAGCAAGTGAGGTAAGTAAGGAAGCAAATGATGTAAGTAAGGAAGCAAGTGAGGTAAGTAAGGAAGCAAGTGAGGTAAGTAAAATAGCAAGTTATGTAAGAAAGGAAGCAACAGAGGTAAGTAAGAAGAAAGTGAGCTAAAAAAGGAAGCAACAGAGGTAAGTAAGGAAGCAAGTGAGGTAAGTAAGGGATCAGCAGAGGGAAGTAAGAAGCAAGTGAGGTAAGTAAGGAAGCATTGGAGGTAAGTAAGGAAGCAACAGAGGTAAGGAAGCAAGTGAGGTAAGTAAAGAAGCAAGTAAGGTAAGTAAGGAAACGAGTGAGGTAAGTAAGAAAGCAAGTGAGGTAAGTAAGGAAGCAATTGAGCTAAGTAAGGAAGCAAGTGAGGTAAGTAAGGAAGCAACAGAGGTAAGTAAGCAAGTGAGGTAAGTAAAGAAGCAAGTAAGGTAAGTAAGGAAGCAAGTAAGGTAAGTAAGGAAGCAAGTGAGGTAAGTAAAGAAGCAAGTGATGTTAGTAAGGAAGCAAGTGAGGTAAGTAAGAAGCAAGTGAGGTAAGTAAATAAGCAAGTGATGTTAGTAAGGAAGCAAGTGAGGTAAGTAAGAAGCAAGTGAGGTAAGTAACGATGCAAGTGAGGTAAGTAGGAAGTGTTAGTAAGGAAGCAAGTGAGGTAAGTAAGGAAGCAAGTGATGTTAGTAAGGAAGCAAGTGATGTTAGTAAGGAAGCAAGTGATGTAAGTATGGAAGCAAGTGATGCTAGTAAGGAAGCAAGTGAGGTAAGTAAGGAAGCAAGTGATGTTAGTAAGGAAGCAAGTGATGTTAGTAAGGAAGCAAGTGAGGTAAGTAAGGAAGCAAGTGATGTTAGTAAGGAAGCAAGTGATGTTAGTAAGGAAGCAAGTGAGGTAAGTAAGAAGCAAGTGATGTTAGTAAGGAAGCAAGTGTGGTAAGGAAGCAAGTGATGTTAGTAAGGAAGCAAGTGATGTTAGTAAGGAACCAAGTGAGGTAAGTAAGGAAGCAAGTGAGGTAAGTAAGAAGTGAGTGAGGTAAGTAAAGAAGCAAGAAAGGAAAGTAAGGAAGCAAGTGAGGTAAGTAAGGAAGCAAGTGAGGTAAGTAAGAAAGCAAGTGATGTTAGTAAGGAAGCAAGTGAGGTAAGTAAGGAGCAAGTGAGGTAAGTAAAGAAGCAAGTGATGTTAGTAAGGAAGCAAGTGAGGTAAGTAAGGAGCAAGTAAGGTAAGTAAAGTAGCAAGTAAGTTAAGTAAAAAGTGAGTGAGGTAAGTAAAGAAGCAAGTGAATGTTAGTAAGGAAGCAAGTGAGGTAAGTAAGGAGCAAGTGAGGTAAGTAAGGAAGCAAGTGAGGTAAGTAAGAAGCAAGAGAGGTAAGTAATGATGTAAGTGAGGTAAGTAAGAATTGAGTGAGGAAAGTAAAGAAGCAACAGAGGTAAGTAAGGAAGCAAGTGATGTTAGTAAGGAAGCAAGTGAGGTAAGTAAAGAAGCAAGTGATGATAGTAAGGAAGCAAGTGAGGTAAGTAAGGAGCAAGTAAGGTAAGTAAAGAAGCAAGTGATGTTAGTAAGTAAGCAAGTGAGGTAAGTAAGAAGCAAGTGAGGTAAGTAAAGAAGCAAGTGATGTTAGTAAGGAAGCAAGTGAGGTAAGTAAGAAGCAAGTGAGGTAAGTAAAGAAGCAAGTGATGTTAGTAAGGAAGCAAGTGAGGTAAGTAAGAAGCAAGTGAGGTAAGTAACGATGCAAGTGAGGTAAGTAAGAAGTGAGTGAGGTAAGTAAAGAAGCAAGTGATGTTAGTAAGGAAGCAAGTGAGGTAAGTAAGAAGCAAGTGAGGTAAGTAAGGAAGCAAATGATGTTAGTAAGGAAGCAAGTGATGTTAGTAAGGAAGCAAGTGATGTAAGTAAGGAAGCAAGTGATGTTAGTAAGGAAGCAAGTGAGGTAAGTAAAGAAGCAAGTGATGTTAGTAAGGAAGCAAGTGAGGTAAGTAAGGGATCAAGTGATGTTAGTAACGAAGCAAGTGATGTTAGTAAGGAAGCAAGTGAGGTAAGTAAGAAGCAAGTGAGGTAAGTCAGGAAGCAAGTGATGTTAGTAAGGAAGCAAGTGATGTTAGTAAGGAAGCAAGTGAGGTAAGTAAGGAAGCAAGTGATGTTAGTAAGGAAGCAAGTGAGGTAAGTAAGGAAGCAAGTGATGTTAGTAAGGAAGCAAGTGAGGTAAGTAAGGAAGCAAGTGATGTAAGTAAGGAAGCAAGTGATGTTAGTAAGGAAGCAAGTGAGGTAAGTAAGGAAGCAAGTGATGTTAGTAAGGAAGCAAGTGAGGTAAGTAAGGAAGCAAGTGATGTTAGTAAGGAAGCAAGTGATGTTAGTAAGGAAGTAAGTGAGGTAAGTAAGGAGCAAGTAAGGTAAGTAAAGTAGAAAGTGAGGTAAGTAAGAAGTAAGTGAGGTAAGTAACGATGCAAGTGAGGTAAGTAAGAAGTGAGTGAGGTAAGTAAAGAAGCAAGAAAGGAAAGTAAGGAAGCAAGTGAGGTAAGTAAGGAAGCAAGTGAGGTAAGTAAGAAAGCAAGTGATGTTAGTAAGGAAGCAAGTGAGGTAAGTAAGGAGCAAGTGAGTTAAGTAAAGAAGCAAGTGATGTTAGTAAGGAAGCAAGTGAGGTAAGTAAGGAGCAAGTGAGGTAAGTAAAGTAGCAAGTGAGGTAAGTAAGAAGTGAGTGAGGTAAGTAAAGAAGCAAGTGATGTTAGTAAGGAAGCAAGTGAGGTAAGTAAGAAGCAAGTGATGTTAGTAAGGAAGCAAGTGAGGTAAGTAAGGAAGCAAGTGAGGTAAGTAAGGAGCAAGTGAGGTAAGTAAAGTAGCAAGTGATGTTAGTAAGGAAGCAAGTGAGGTAAGTAAGGAAGCAAGTGATGTAAGTAAGGAAGCAAGTGATGTTAGTAAGGAAGCAAGTGAGGTAAGTAAGGAAGCAAGTGATGTTAGTTAGGAAGCAAGTGAGGTAAGTAAGGAAGCAAGTGATGTTAGTAAGGAAGCAAGTGATGTTAGTAAGGAAGTAAGTGAGGTAAGTAAGGAGCAAGTAAGGTAAGTAAAGTAGAAAGTGAGGTAAGTAAGAAGTAAGTGAGGTAAGTAACGATGCAAGTGAGGTAAGTAAGAAGTGAGTGAGGTAAGTAAAGAAGCAAGAAAGGAAAGTAAGGAAGCAAGTGAGGTAAGTAAGGAAGCAAGTGAGGTAAGTAAGAAAGCAAGTGATGTTAGTAAGGAAGCAAGTGAGGTAAGTAAGGAGCAAGTGAGTTAAGTAAAGAAGCAAGTGATGTTAGTAAGGAAGCAAGTGAGGTAAGTAAGGAGCAAGTGAGGTAAGTAAAGTAGCAAGTGAGGTAAGTAAGAAGTGAGTGAGGTAAGTAAAGAAGCAAGTGATGTTAGTAAGGAAGCAAGTGAGGTAAGTAAGAAGCAAGTGATGTTAGTAAGGAAGCAAGTGAGGTAAGTAAGGAAGCAAGTGATGTTAGTAAGGAAGCAAGTGAGGTAAGTAAGGGATCAAGTGATGTTAGTAACGAAGCAAGTGATGTTAGTAAGGAAGCAAGTGAGGTAAGTAAGAAGCAAGTGAGGTAAGTCAGGAAGCAAGTGATGTTAGTAAGGAAGCAAGTGATGTTAGTAAGGAAGCAAGTGAGGTAAGTAAGGAAGCAAGTGATGTTAGTAAGGAAGCAAGTGAGGTAAGTAAGGAAGCAAGTGATGTTAGTAAGGAAGCAAGTGAGGTAAGTAAGGAAGCAAGTGATGTAAGTAAGGAAGCAAGTGATGTTAGTAAGGAAGCAAGTGAGGTAAGTAAGGAAGCAAGTGATGTTAGTAAGGAAGCAAGTGAGGTAAGTAAGGAAGCAAGTGATGTTAGTAAGGAAGCAAGTGATGTTAGTAAGGAAGTAAGTGAGGTAAGTAAGGAGCAAGTAAGGTAAGTAAAGTAGAAAGTGAGGTAAGTAAGAAGTAAGTGAGGTAAGTAACGATGCAAGTGAGGTAAGTAAGAAGTGAGTGAGGTAAGTAAAGAAGCAAGAAAGGAAAGTAAGGAAGCAAGTGAGGTAAGTAAGGAAGCAAGTGAGGTAAGTAAGAAAGCAAGTGATGTTAGTAAGGAAGCAAGTGAGGTAAGTAAGGAGCAAGTGAGTTAAGTAAAGAAGCAAGTGATGTTAGTAAGGAAGCAAGTGAGGTAAGTAAGGAGCAAGTGAGGTAAGTAAAGTAGCAAGTGAGGTAAGTAAGAAGTGAGTGAGGTAAGTAAAGAAGCAAGTGATGTTAGTAAGGAAGCAAGTGAGGTAAGTAAGAAGCAAGTGATGTTAGTAAGGAAGCAAGTGAGGTAAGTAAGGAAGCAAGTGAGGTAAGTAAGGAGCAAGTGAGGTAAGTAAAGTAGCAAGTGATGTTAGTAAGGAAGCAAGTGAGGTAAGTAAGGAAGCAAGTGATGTAAGTAAGGAAGCAAGTGATGTTAGTAAGGAAGCAAGTGAGGTAAGTAAGGAAGCAAGTGATGTTAGTAAGGAAGCAAGTGAGGTAAGTAAGGAAGCAAGTGATGTTAGTAAGGAAGCAAGTGATGTTAGTAAGGAAGTAAGTGAGGTAAGTAAGGAGCAAGTAAGGTAAGTAAAGTAGAAAGTGAGGTAAGTAAGAAGTAAGTGAGGTAAGTAACGATGCAAGTGAGGTAAGTAAGAAGTGAGTGAGGTAAGTAAAGAAGCAAGAAAGGAAAGTAAGGAAGCAAGTGAGGTAAGTAAGGAAGCAAGTGAGGTAAGTAAGAAAGCAAGTGATGTTAGTAAGGAAGCAAGTGAGGTAAGTAAGGAGCAAGTGAGTTAAGTAAAGAAGCAAGTGATGTTAGTAAGGAAGCAAGTGAGGTAAGTAAGGAGCAAGTGAGGTAAGTAAAGTAGCAAGTGAGGTAAGTAAGAAGTGAGTGAGGTAAGTAAAGAAGCAAGTGATGTTAGTAAGGAAGCAAGTGAGGTAAGTAAGAAGCAAGTGATGTTAGTAAGGAAGCAAGTGAGGTAAGTAAGGAAGCAAGTGAGGTAAGTAAGGAGCAAGTGAGGTAAGTAAAGTAGCAAGTGATGTTAGTAAGGAAGCAAGTGAGGTAAGTAAGAAGCAAGTGAGGTAAGTAACGATGCAAGTGATGTTAGTAAGGAAGCAAGTGAGGTAAGTAAGAAGCAAGTGAGGTAAGTAACGATGCAAGTGAGGTAAGTAAGAAGTGAGTGAGGTAAGTAAAGAAGCAAGTGATGTTAGTAAGGAAGCAAGTGAGGTAAGTAAGAAGCAATTGAGGTAAGTAAAGAAGCAAGTGATGTTAGTAAGGAAGCAAGTGAGGTAAGTAAGAAGCAAGTGAGGTAAGTCAGGAAGCAAGTGATGTTAGTAAGGAAGCAAGTGAGGTAAGTAAGGAAGCAAGTGATGTTAGTAAGGAAGCAAGTGAGGTAAGTAAGGAAGCAAGTGATGTTAGTAAGGAAGCAAGTGAGGTAAGTAAGGAAGCAAGTGATGTAAGTAAGGAAGCAAGTGATGTTAGTAAGGAACCAAGTGAGGTAAGTAAGGAAGCAAGTGATGTTAGTAAGGAAGCAAGTGAGGTAAGTTAGGAAGCAAGTGATGTTAGTAAGGAAGCAAGTGAGGTAATTAAGGAGCAAGTAAGGTAAGTAAAGTAGCAAGTGAGGTAAGTAAGAAGTAAGTGAGGTAAGTAACGATGCAAGTGAGGTAAGTAAGAAGTGAGTGAGGTAAGTAAAGAAGCAAGAAAGGTAAGTAAGGAAGCAAGTGAGGTAAGTAAGGAAGCAAGTGATGTAAGTAAGGAAGCAAGTGATGTTAGTAAGGAAGCAAGTGAGGTAAGTAAGGAAGCAAGTGATGTTAGTAAGGAAGCAAGTGAGGTAAGTAAGGAAGCAAGTGATGTTAGTAAGGAAGCAAGTGATGTTAGTAAGGAAGTAAGTGAGGTAAGTAAGGAGCAAGTAAGGTAAGTAAAGTAGAAAGTGAGGTAAGTAAGAAGTAAGTGAGGTAAGTAACGATGCAAGTGAGGTAAGTAAGAAGTGAGTGAGGTAAGTAAAGAAGCAAGAAAGGAAAGTAAGGAAGCAAGTGAGGTAAGTAAGGAAGCAAGTGAGGTAAGTAAGAAAGCAAGTGATGTTAGTAAGGAAGCAAGTGAGGTAAGTAAGGAGCAAGTGAGTTAAGTAAAGAAGCAAGTGATGTTAGTAAGGAAGCAAGTGAGGTAAGTAAGGAGCAAGTGAGGTAAGTAAAGTAGCAAGTGAGGTAAGTAAGAAGTGAGTGAGGTAAGTAAAGAAGCAAGTGATGTTAGTAAGGAAGCAAGTGAGGTAAGTAAGAAGCAAGTGATGTTAGTAAGGAAGCAAGTGAGGTAAGTAAGGAAGCAAGTGAGGAAAGTAAGGAGCAAGTGAGGTAAGTAAAGTAGCAAGTGATGTTAGTAAGGAAGCAAGTGAGGTAAGTAAGGAAGCAAGTGATGTAAGTAAGGAAGCAAGTGATGTTAGTAAGGAAGCAAGTGAGGTAAGTAAGGAAGCAAGTGATGTTAGTAAGGAAGCAAGTGAGGTAAGTAAGGAAGCAAGTGATGTTAGTAAGGAAGCAAGTGATGTTAGTAAGGAAGTAAGTGAGGTAAGTAAGGAGCAAGTAAGGTAAGTAAAGTAGAAAGTGAGGTAAGTAAGAAGTAAGTGAGGTAAGTAACGATGCAAGTGAGGTAAGTAAGAAGTGAGTGAGGTAAGTAAAGAAGCAAGAAAGGAAAGTAAGGAAGCAAGTGAGGTAAGTAAGGAAGCAAGTGAGGTAAGTAAGAAAGCAAGTGATGTTAGTAAGGAAGCAAGTGAGGTAAGTAAGGAGCAAGTGAGTTAAGTAAAGAAGCAAGTGATGTTAGTAAGGAAGCAAGTGAGGTAAGTAAGGAGCAAGTGAGGTAAGTAAAGTAGCAAGTGAGGTAAGTAAGAAGTGAGTGAGGTAAGTAAAGAAGCAAGTGATGTTAGTAAGGAAGCAAGTGAGGTAAGTAAGAAGCAAGTGATGTTAGTAAGGAAGCAAGTGAGGTAAGTAAGGAAGCAAGTGAGGTAAGTAAGGAGCAAGTGAGGTAAGTAAAGTAGCAAGTGATGTTAGTAAGGAAGCAAGTGAGGTAAGTAAGAAGCAAGTGAGGTAAGTAACGATGCAAGTGATGTTAGTAAGGAAGCAAGTGAGGTAAGTAAGAAGCAAGTGAGGTAAGTAACGATGCAAGTGAGGTAAGTAAGAAGTGAGTGAGGTAAGTAAAGAAGCAAGTGATGTTAGTAAGGAAGCAAGTGAGGTAAGTAAGAAGCAATTGAGGTAAGTAAAGAAGCAAGTGATGTTAGTAAGGAAGCAAGTGAGGTAAGTAAGAAGCAAGTGAGGTAAGTCAGGAAGCAAGTGATGTTAGTAAGGAAGCAAGTGAGGTAAGTAAGGAAGCAAGTGATGTTAGTAAGGAAGCAAGTGAGGTAAGTAAGGAAGCAAGTGATGTTAGTAAGGAAGCAAGTGAGGTAAGTAAGGAAGCAAGTGATGTAAGTAAGGAAGCAAGTGATGTTAGTAAGGAACCAAGTGAGGTAAGTAAGGAAGCAAGTGATGTTAGTAAGGAAGCAAGTGAGGTAAGTTAGGAAGCAAGTGATGTTAGTAAGGAAGCAAGTGATGTTAGTAAGGAAGCAAGTGAGGTAATTAAGGAGCAAGTAAGGTAAGTAAAGTAGCAAGTGAGGTAAGTAAGAAGTAAGTGAGGTAAGTAACGATGCAAGTGAGGTAAGTAAGAAGTGAGTGAGGTAAGTAAAGAAGCAAGAAAGGTAAGTAAGGAAGCAAGTGAGGTAAGTAAGGAAGCAAGTGAGGTAAGTAAGAAAGCAAGTGATGTTAGTAAGGAAGCAAGTGAGGTAAGTAAGGAGCAAGTGAGGTAAGTAAAGAAGCAAGTGATGTTAGTAAGGAAGCAAGTGAGGTAAGTAAGGAGCAAGTAATGTAAGTAAAGTAGCAAGTGAGGTAAGTAAGAAGTGAGTGAGGTAAGTAAAGAAGCAAGTGATGTTAGTAAGGAAGCAAGTGAGGTAAGTAAGGAGCAAGTGAGGTAAGTAAGGAAGCAAGTGAGGTAAGTAAGGAAGCAAGTGAGGTAAGTAAGAAGCAAGAGAGGTAAGTAATGATGTAAGTGAGGTAAGTAAGAAGTGAGTGAGGAAAGTAAAGAAGCAACAGTGGTAAGTAAGGAAGCAAGTGAGGTAAGTAAAGAAGCAAGTGATGATAGTAAGGAAGCAAGTCAGGTAAGTAAGGAGCAAGTAAGGTAAGTAAAGAAGCAAGTGATGTTAGTAAGTAAGCAAGTGAGGTAAGTAAGAAGCAAGTGAGGTAAGTAAAGAAGCAAGTGATGTTAGTAAGGAAGCAAGTGAGGTAATTAAGAAGCAAGTGAGGTAAGTAAAGAAGCAAGTGATGTTAGAAAGGAAGCAAGTGAGGTAAGTAAGAAGCAAGTGAGGTAAGTAACGATGCAAGTGAGGTAAGTAAGAAGTGAGTGAGGTAAGTAAAGAAGCAAGTGATGTTAGTAAGGAAGCAAGTGAGGTAAGTAAGAAGCAAGTGAGGTAAGTAAGGAAGCAAATGATGTTAGTAAGGAAGCAAGTGATGATAGTAAGGAAGCAAGTGATGTAAGAAAGGAAGCAAGTGATGTTAGTAAGGAAGCAAGTGAGGTAAGTAAAGAAGCAAGTGATGTTAGTAAGGAAGCAAGTGAGGTAAGTAAGGAAGCAAGTGATGTTAGTAACGAAGCAAGTGATGTTAGTAAGGAAGCAAGTGAGGTAAGTAAGAAGCAAGTGAGGTAAGTCAGGAAGCAAGTGATGTTAGTAAGGAAGCAAGTGATGTTAGTAAGGAAGCAAGTGAGGTAAGTAAGAAGCAAGTGAGGTAAGTAAGGAAGCAAGTGATGTTAGTAAAGAAGCAAGTGAGGTAAGTAAGGAAGCAAGTGATGTTAGTAAGGAAGCAAGTGAGGTAAGTAAGGAAGCAAGTGATGTAAGTAAGGAAGCAAGTGATGTTAGTAAGGAAGCAAGTGAGGTAAGTTAGGAAGCAAGTGATGTTAGTAAGGAAGCAAGTGAGGTAAGTAAGGAAGCAAGTGATGTTAGTAAGGAAGCAAGTGATGTTAGTAAGGAAGCAAGTGAGGTAAGTAAGGAGCAAGTAAGGTAAGTAAAGTAGAAAGTGAGGTAAGTAAGAAGTAAGTGAGGTAAGTAACGATGCAAGTGAGGTAAGTAAGAAGTGAGTGAGGTAAGTAAGGAAGCATTGGAGGTAAGTAAGGAAGCAACAGAGGTAAGGAAGCAAGTGAGGTAAGTAAAGAAGCAAGTAAGGTAAGTAAGGAAACGAGTGAGGTAAGTAAGAAAGCAAGTGAGGTAAGTAAGGAAGCAATTGAGCTAAGTAAGGAAGCAAGTGAGGTAAGTAAGGAAGCAACAGAGGTAAGTAAGCAAGTGAGGTAAGTAAAGAAGCAAGTAAGGTAAGTAAGGAAGCAAGTAAGGTAAGTAAGGAAGCAAGTGAGGTAAGTAAAGAAGCAAGTGATGTTAGTAAGGAAGCAAGTGAGGTAAGTAAGAAGCAAGTGAGGTAAGTAAAGAAGCAAGTGATGTTAGTAAGGAAGCAAGTGAGGTAAGTAAGAAGCAAGTGAGGTAAGTAACGATGCAAGTGAGGTAAGTAGGAAGTGTTAGTAAGGAAGCAAGTGAGGTAAGTAAGGAAGCAAGTGATGTTAGTAAGGAAGCAAGTGATGTTAGTAAGGAAGCAAGTGATGTAAGTATGGAAGCAAGTGATGCTAGTAAGGAAGCAAGTGAGGTAAGTAAGGAAGCAAGTGATGTTAGTAAGGAAGCAAGTGATGTTAGTAAGGAAGCAAGTGAGGTAAGTAAGGAAGCAAGTGATGTTAGTAAGGAAGCAAGTGATGTTAGTAAGGAAGCAAGTGAGGTAAGTAAGAAGCAAGTGAGGTAAGTCAGGAAGCAAGTGATGTTAGTAAGGAAGCAAGTGAGGTAAGTAAGGAAGCAAGTGATGTTAGTAAGGAAGCAAGTGTGGTAAGTAAGGAAGCAAGTGATGTTAGTAAGGAAGCAAGTGATGTTAGTAAGGAACCAAGTGAGGTAAGTAAGGAAGCAAGTGAGGTAAGTAAGAAGTGAGTGAGGTAAGTAAAGAAGCAAGAAAGGAAAGTAAGGAAGCAAGTGAGGTAAGTAAGGAAGCAAGTGAGGTAAGTAAGAAAGCAAGTGATGTTAGTAAGGAAGCAAGTGAGGTAAGTAAGGAGCAAGTGAGGTAAGTAAAGAAGCAAGTGATGTTAGTAAGGAAGCAAGTGAGGTAAGTAAGGAGCAAGTAAGGTAAGTAAAGTAGCAAGTGAGGTAAGTAAAAAGTGAGTGAGGTAAGTAAAGAAGCAAGTGATGTTAGTAAGGAAGCAAGTGAGGTAAGTAAGGAGCAAGTGAGGTAAGTAAGGAAGCAAGTGAGGTAAGTAAGAAGCAAGAGAGGTAAGTAATGATGTAAGTGAGGTAAGTAAGAATTGAGTGAGGAAAGTAAAGAAGCAACAGAGGTAAGTAAGGAAGCAAGTGATGTTAGTAAGGAAGCAAGTGAGGTAAGTAAAGAAGCAAGTGATGATAGTAAGGAAGCAAGTGAGGTAAGTAAGGAGCAAGTAAGGTAAGTAAAGAAGCAAGTGATGTTAGTAAGTAAGCAAGTGAGGTAAGTAAGAAGCAAGTGAGGTAAGTAAAGAAGCAAGTGATGTTAGTAAGGAAGCAAGTGAGGTAAGTAAGAAGCAAGTGAGGTAAGTAAAGAAGCAAGTGATGTTAGTAAGGAAGCAAGTGAGGTAAGTAAGAAGCAAGTGAGGTAAGTAAGGAAGCAAGTGATGTTAGTAAGGAAGCAAGTGAGGTAAGTAAGGAAGCAAGTGATGTTAGTAAGGAAGCAAGTGATGTTAATAAGGAAGTAAGTGAGGTAAGTAAGGAGCAAGTAAGGTAAGTAAAGTAGAAAGTGAGGTAAGTAAGAAGCAAGTGAGGTAAGTAACGATGCAAGTGAGGTAAGTAAGAAGTGAGTGAGGTAAGTAAAGAAGCAAGTGATGTTAGTAAGGAAGCAAGTGAGGTAAGTAAGAAGCAAGTGAGGTAAGTAAGGAAGCAAATGATGTTAGTAAGGAAGCAAGTGATGTTAGTAAGGAAGCAAGTGATGTAAGTAAGGAAGCAAGTGATGTTAGTAAGGAAGCAAGTGAGGTAAGTAAAGAAGCAAGTGATGTTAGTAAGGAAGCAAGTGAGGTAAGTAAGGAAGCAAGTGATGTTAGTAACGAAGCAAGTGATGTTAGTAAGGAAGCAAGTGAGGTAAGTAAGAAGCAAGTGAGGTAAGTCAGGAAGCAAGTGATGTTAGTAAGGAAGCAAGTGATGTTAGTAAGGAAGCAAGTGAGGTAAGTAAGGAAGCAAGTGATGTTAGTAAGGAAGCAAGTGAGGTAAGTAAGGAAGCAAGTGATGCTAGTAAGGAAGCAAGTGAGGTAAGTAAGGAAGCAAGTGATGTAAGTAAGGAAGCAAGTGATGTTAGTAAGGAAGCAAGTGAGGTAAGTAAGGAAGCAAGTGAGGTAAGTAAGGAAGCAAGTGATGTTAGTAAGGAAGCAAGTGATGTTAGTAAGGAAGTAAGTGAGGTAAGTAAGGAGCAAGTAAGGTAAGTAAAGTAGAAAGTGAGGTAAGTAAGAAGTAAGTGAGGTAAGTAACGATGCAAGTGAGGTAAGTAAGAAGTGAGTGAGGTAAGTAAAGAAGCAAGAAAGGAAAGTAAGGAAGCAAGTGAGGTAAGTAAGGAAGCAAGTGAGGTAAGTAAGAAAGCAAGTGATGTTAGTAAGGAAGCAAGTGAGGTAAGTAAGGAGCAAGTGAGTTAAGTAAAGAAGCAAGTGATGTTAGTAAGGAAGCAAGTGAGGTAAGTAAGGAGCAAGTGAGGTAAGTAAAGTAGCAAGTGAGGTAAGTAAGAAGTGAGTGAGGTAAGTAAAGAAGCAAGTGATGTTAGTAAGGAAGCAAGTGAGGTAAGTAAGAAGCAAGTGATGTTAGTAAGGAAGCAAGTGAGGTAAGTAAGGAAGCAAGTGAGGTAAGTAAGGAGCAAGTGAGGTAAGTAAAGTAGCAAGTGATGTTAGTAAGGAAGCAAGTGAGGTAAGTAAGAAGCAAGTGAGGTAAGTAACGATGCAAGTGATGTTAGTAAGGAAGCAAGTGAGGTAAGTAAGAAGCAAGTGAGGTAAGTAACGATGCAAGTGAGGTAAGTAAGAAGTGAGTGAGGTAAGTAAAGAAGCAAGTGATGTTAGTAAGGAAGCAAGTGAGGTAAGTAAGAAGCAAGTGAGGTAAGTCAGGAAGCAAGTGATGTTAGTAAGGAAGCAAGTGAGGTAAGTAAGGAAGCAAGTGATGTTAGTAAGGAAGCAAGTGAGGTAAGTAAGGAAGCAAGTGATGTTAGTAAGGAAGCAAGTGAGGTAAGTAAGGAAGCAAGTGATGTAAGTAAGGAAGCAAGTGATGTTAGTAAGGAACCAAGTGAGGTAAGTAAGGAAGCAAGTGATGTTAGTAAGGAAGCAAGTGAGGTAAGTTAGGAAGCAAGTGATGTTAGTAAGGAAGCAAGTGATGTTAGTAAGGAAGCAAGTGAGGTAATTAAGGAGCAAGTAAGGTAAGTAAAGTAGCAAGTGAGGTAAGTAAGAAGTAAGTGAGGTAAGTAACGATGCAAGTGAGGTAAGTAAGAAGTGAGTGAGGTAAGTAAAGAAGCAAGAAAGGAAAGTAAGGAAGCAAGTGAGGTAAGTAAGAAAGCAAGTTATGTTAGTAAGGAAGCAAGTGAGGTAAGTAAGGAGCAAGTGAGGTAAGTAAAGAAGCAAGTGATGTTAGTAAGGAAGCAAGTGAGGTAAGTAAGGAGCAAGTAATGTAAGTAAAGTAGCAAGTGAGGCAAGTAAGAAGTGAGTGAGGTAAGTAAAGAAGCAAGTGATGTTAGTAAGGAAGCAAGTGAGGTAAGTAAGGAGCAAGTGAGGTAAGTAAGGAAGCAAGTGAGGTAAGTAAGGAAGCAAGTGAGGTAAGTAAGAAGCAAGAGAGGTAAGTAATGATGTAAGTGAGGTAAGTAAGAAGTGAGTGAGGAAAGTAAAGAAGCAACAGAGGTAAGTAAGGAAGCAAGTGAGGTAAGTAAAGAAGCAAGTGATGATAGTAAGGAAGCAAGTCAGGTAAGTAAGGAGCAAGTAAGGTAAGTAAAGAAGCAAGTGATGTTAGTAAGTAAGCAAGTGAGGTAAGTAAGAAGCAAGTGAGGTAAGTAAAGAAGCAAGTGATGTTAGTAAGGAAGCAAGTGAGGTAATTAAGAAGCAAGTGAGGTAAGTAAAGAAGCAAGTGATGTTAGAAAGGAAGCAAGTGAGGTAAGTAAGAAGCAAGTGAGGTAAGTAACGATGCAAGTGAGGTAAGTAAGAAGTGAGTGAGGTAAGTAAAGAAGCAAGTGATGTTAGTAAGGAAGCAAGTGAGGTAAGTAAGAAGCAAGTGAGGTAAGTAAGGAAGCAAATGATGTTAGTAAGGAAGCAAGTGATGATAGTAAGGAAGCAAGTGATGTAAGAAAGGAAGCAAGTGATGTTAGTAAGGAAGCAAGTGAGGTAAGTAAAGAAGCAAGTGATGTTAGTAAGGAAGCAAGTGAGGTAAGTAAGGAAGCAAGTGATGTTAGTAACGAAGCAAATGATGTTAGTAAGGAAGCAAGTGAGGTAAGTAAGAAGCAAGTGAGGTAAGTCAGGAAGCAAGTGATGTTAGTAAGGAAGCAAGTGATGTTAGTAAGGAAGCAAGTGAGGTAAGTAAGAAGCAAGTGAGGTAAGTAAGGAAGCAAGTGATGTTAGTAAAGAAGCAAGTGAGGTAAGTAAGGAAGCAAGTGATGTTAGTAAGGAAGCAAGTGAGGTAAGTAAGGAAGCAAGTGATGTAAGTAAGGAAGCAAGTGATGTTAGTAAGGAAGCAAGTGAGGTAAGTTAGGAAGCAAGTGATGTTAGTAAGGAAGCAAGTGAGGTAAGTAAGGAAGCAAGTGATGTTAGTAAGGAAGCAAGTGATGTTAGTAAGGAAGCAAGTGAGGTAAGTAAGGAGCAAGTAAGGTAAGTAAAGTAGAAAGTGAGGTAAGTAAGAAGTAAGTGAGGTAAGTAACGATGCAAGTGAGGTAAGTAAGAAGTGAGTGAGGTAAGTAAGGAAGCATTGGAGGTAAGTAAGGAAGCAACAGAGGTAAGGAAGCAAGTGAGGTAAGTAAAGAAGCAAGTAAGGTAAGTAAGGAAACGAGTGAGGTAAGTAAGAAAGCAAGTGAGGTAAGTAAGGAAGCAATTGAGCTAAGTAAGGAAGCAAGTGAGGTAAGTAAGGAAGCAACAGAGGTAAGTAAGCAAGTGAGGTAAGTAAAGAAGCAAGTAAGGTAAGTAAGGAAGCAAGTAAGGTAAGTAAGGAAGCAAGTGAGGTAAGTAAAGAAGCAAGTGATGTTAGTAAGGAAGCAAGTGAGGTAAGTAAGAAGCAAGTGAGGTAAGTAAAGAAGCAAGTGATGTTAGTAAGGAAGCAAGTGAGGTAAGTAAGAAGCAAGTGAGGTAAGTAACGATGCAAGTGAGGTAAGTAGGAAGTGTTAGTAAGGAAGCAAGTGAGGTAAGTAAGGAAGCAAGTGATGTTAGTAAGGAAGCAAGTGATGTTAGTAAGGAAGCAAGTGATGTAAGTATGGAAGCAAGTGATGCTAGTAAGGAAGCAAGTGAGGTAAGTAAGGAAGCAAGCAAGTGATGTTAGTAAGGAAGCAAGTGATGTTAGTAAGGAAGCAAGTGAGGTAAGTAAGGAAGCAAGTGATGTTAGTAAGGAAGCAAGTGATGTTAGTAAGGAAGCAAGTGAGGTAAGTAAGAAGCAAGTGAGGTAAGTCAGGAAGCAAGTGATGTTAGTAAGGAAGCAAGTGAGGTAAGTAAGGAAGCAAGTGATGTTAGTAAGGAAGCAAGTGTGGTAAGTAAGGAAGCAAGTGATGTTAGTAAGGAAGCAAGTGATGTTAGTAAGGAACCAAGTGAGGTAAGTAAGGAAGCAAGTGAGGTAAGTAAGAAGTGAGTGAGGTAAGTAAAGAAGCAAGAAAGGAAAGTAAGGAAGCAAGTGAGGTAAGTAAGGAAGCAAGTGAGGTAAGTAAGAAAGCAAGTGATGTTAGTAAGGAAGCAAGTGAGGTAAGTAAGGAGCAAGTGAGGTAAGTAAAGAAGCAAGTGATGTTAGTAAGGAAGCAAGTGAGGTAAGTAAGGAGCAAGTAAGGTAAGTAAAGTAGCAAGTGAGGTAAGTAAAAAGTGAGTGAGGTAAGTAAAGAAGCAAGTGATGTTAGTAAGGAAGCAAGTGAGGTAAGTAAGGAGCAAGTGAGGTAAGTAAGAAGCAAGAGAGGTAAGTAATGATGTAAGTGAGGTAAGTAAGAATTGAGTGAGGAAAGTAAAGAAGCAACAGAGGTAAGTAAGGAAGCAAGTGATGTTAGTAAGGAAGCAAGTGAGGTAAGTAAAGAAGCAAGTGATGATAGTAAGGAAGCAAGTGAGGTAAGTAAGGAGCAAGTTTGGTAAGTAAAGAAGCAAGTGATGTTAGTAAGTAAGCAAGTGAGGTAAGTAAGAAGCAAGTGAGGTAAGTAAAGAAGCAAGTGATGTTAGTAAGGAAGCAAGTGAGGTAAGTAAGAAGCAAGTGAGGTAAGTAAAGAAGCAAGTGATGTTAGTAAGGAAGCAAGTGAGGTAAGTAAGAAGCAAGTGAGGTAAGTAACGATGCAAGTGAGGTAAGTAAGAAGTGAGTGAGGTAAGTAAAGAAGCAAGTGATGTTAGTAAGGAAGCAAGTGAGGTAAGTAAGAAGCAAGTGAGGTAAGTAAGGAAGCAAATGATGTTAGTAAGGAAGCAAGTGATGTTAGTAAGGAAGCAAGTGATGTAAGTAAGGAAGCAA
Organism: Taudactylus pleione; assembly: GCA_031769625.1. Classification (NCBI taxonomy): domain Eukaryota; kingdom Metazoa; phylum Chordata; class Amphibia; order Anura; family Myobatrachidae; genus Taudactylus; species Taudactylus pleione. The sequence continues at coordinate 112,509 of JAUIMM010000868.1, read as the reverse complement.
GTGATGTTAGTAAGGAAGCAAGTGAGGTAAGTAAAGAAGCAAGTGATGTTAGTAAGGAAGCAAGTGAGGTAAGTAAGAGATCAAGTGATGTTAGTAACGAAGCAAGTGATGTTAGTAAGGAAGCAAGTGAGGTAAGTAAGAAGCAAGTGAGGTAAGTCAGGAAGCAAGTGATGTTAGTAAGGAAGCAAGTGATGTTAGTAAGGAAGCAAGTGAGGTAAGTAAGGAAGCAAGTGATGTTAGTAAGGAAGCAAGTGAGGTAAGTAAGGAAGCAAGTGATGTTAGTAAGGAAGCAAGTGAGGTAAGTAAGGAAGCAAGTGATGTAAGTAAGGAAGCAAGTGATGTTAGTAAGGAAGCAAGTGAGGTAAGTAAGGAAGCAAGTGATGTTAGTAAGGAAGCAAGTGAGGTAAGTAAGGAAGCAAGTGATGTTAGTAAGGAAGCAAGTGATGTTAGTAAGGAAGTAAGTGAGGTAAGTAAGGAGCAAGTAAGGTAAGTAAAGTAGAAAGTGAGGTAAGTAAGAAGTAAGTGAGGTAAGTAACGATGCAAGTGAGGTAAGTAAGAAGTGAGTGAGGTAAGTAAAGAAGCAAGAAAGGAAAGTAAGGAAGCAAGTGAGGTAAGTAAGGAAGCAAGTGAGGTAAGTAAGAAAGCAAGTGATGTTAGTAAGGAAGCAAGTGAGGTAAGTAAGGAGCAAGTGAGTTAAGTAAAGAAGCAAGTGATGTTAGTAAGGAAGCAAGTGAGGTAAGTAAGGAGCAAGTGAGGTAAGTAAAGTAGCAAGTGAGGTAAGTAAGAAGTGAGTGAGGTAAGTAAAGAAGCAAGTGATGTTAGTAAGGAAGCAAGTGAGGTAAGTAAGAAGCAAGTGATGTTAGTAAGGAAGCAAGTGAGGTAAGTAAGGAAGCAAGTGAGGTAAGTAAGGAGCAAGTGAGGTAAGTAAAGTAGCAAGTGATGTTAGTAAGGAAGCAAGTGAGGTAAGTAAGAAGCAAGTGAGGTAAGTAACGATGCAAGTGATGTTAGTAAGGAAGCAAGTGAGGTAAGTAAGAAGCAAGTGAGGTAAGTAACGATGCAAGTGAGGTAAGTAAGAAGTGAGTGAGGTAAGTAAAGAAGCAAGTGATGTTAGTAAGGAAGCAAGTGAGGTAAGTAAGAAGCAATTGAGGTAAGTAAAGAAGCAAGTGATGTTAGTAAGGAAGCAAGTGAGGTAAGTAAGAAGCAAGTGAGGTAAGTCAGGAAGCAAGTGATGTTAGTAAGGAAGCAAGTGAGGTAAGTAAGGAAGCAAGTGATGTTAGTAAGGAAGCAAGTGAGGTAAGTAAGGAAGCAAGTGATGTTAGTAAGGAAGCAAGTGAGGTAAGTAAGGAAGCAAGTGATGTAAGTAAGGAAGCAAGTGATGTTAGTAAGGAACCAAGTGAGGTAAGTAAGGAAGCAAGTGATGTTAGTAAGGAAGCAAGTGAGGTAAGTTAGGAAGCAAGTGATGTTAGTAAGGAAGCAAGTGATGTTAGTAAGGAAGCAAGTGAGGTAATTAAGGAGCAAGTAAGGTAAGTAAAGTAGCAAGTGAGGTAAGTAAGAAGTAAGTGAGGTAAGTAACGATGCAAGTGAGGTAAGTAAGAAGTGAGTGAGGTAAGTAAAGAAGCAAGAAAGGAAAGTAAGGAAGCAAGTGAGGTAAGTAAGGAAGCAAGTGAGGTAAGTAAGAAAGCAAGTGATGTTAGTAAGGAAGCAAGTGAGGTAAGTAAGGAGCAAGTGAGGTAAGTAAAGAAGCAAGTGATGTTAGTAAGGAAGCAAGTGAGGTAAGTAAGGAGCAAGTAATGTAAGTAAAGTAGCAAGTGAGGTAAGTAAGAAGTGAGTGAGGTAAGTAAAGAAGCAAGTGATGTTAGTAAGGAAGCAAGTGAGGTAAGTAAGGAGCAAGTGAGGTAAGTAAGGAAGCAAGTGAGGTAAGTAAGGAAGCAAGTGAGGTAAGTAAGAAGCAAGAGAGGTAAGTAATGATGTAAGTGAGGTAAGTAAGAAGTGAGTGAGGAAAGTAAAGAAGCAACAGAGGTAAGTAAGGAAGCAAGTGAGGTAAGTAAAGAAGCAAGTGATGATAGTAAGGAAGCAAGTCAGGTAAGTAAGGAGCAAGTAAGGTAAGTAAAGAAGCAAGTGATGTTAGTAAGTAAGCAAGTGAGGTAAGTAAGAAGCAAGTGAGGTAAGTAAAGAAGCAAGTGATGTTAGTAAGGAAGCAAGTGAGGTAATTAAGAAGCAAGTGAGGTAAGTAAAGAAGCAAGTGATGTTAGAAAGGAAGCAAGTGAGGTAAGTAAGAAGCAAATGAGGTAAGTAACGATGCAAGTGAGGTAAGTAAGAAGTGAGTGAGGTAAGTAAAGAAGCAAGTGATGTTAGTAAGGAAGCAAGTGAGGTAAGTAAGAAGCAAGTGAGGTAAGTAAGGAAGCAAATGATGTTAGTAAGGAAGCAAGTGATGATAGTAAGGAAGCAAGTGATGTAAGAAAGGAAGCAAGTGATGTTAGTAAGGAAGCAAGTGAGGTAAGTAAAGAAGCAAGTGATGTTAGTAAGGAAGCAAGTGAGGTAAGTAAGGAAGCAAGTGATGTTAGTAACGAAGCAAGTGATGTTAGTAAGGAAGCATGTGAGGTAAGTAAGAAGCAAGTGAGGTAAGTCAGGAAGCAAGTGATGTTAGTAAGGAAGCAAGTGATGTTAGTAAGGAAGCAAGTGAGGTAAGTAAGAAGCAAGTGAGGTAAGTAAGGAAGCAAGTGATGTTAGTAAAGAAGCAAGTGAGGTAAGTAAGGAAGCAAGTGATGTTAGTAAGGAAGCAAGTGAGGTAAGTAAGGAAGCAAGTGATGTAAGTAAGGAAGCAAGTGATGTTAGTAAGGAAGCAAGTGAGGTAAGTTAGGAAGCAAGTGATGTTAGTAAGGAAGCAAGTGAGGTAAGTAAGGAAGCAAGTGATGTTAGTAAGGAAGCAAGTGATGTTAGTAAGGAAGCAAGTGAGGTAAGTAAGGAGCAAGTAAGGTAAGTAAAGTAGAAAGTGAGGTAAGTAAGAAGTAAGTGAGGTAAGTAACGATGCAAGTGAGGTAAGTAAGAAGTGAGTGAGGTAAGTAAGGAAGCATTGGAGGTAAGTAAGGAAGCAACAGAGGTAAGGAAGCAAGTGAGGTAAGTAAAGAAGCAAGTAAGGTAAGTAAGGAAACGAGTGAGGTAAGTAAGAAAGCAAGTGAGGTAAGTAAGGAAGCAATTGAGCTAAGTAAGGAAGCAAGTGAGGTAAGTAAGGAAGCAACAGAGGTAAGTAAGCAAGTGAGGTAAGTAAAGAAGCAAGTAAGGTAAGTAAGGAAGCAAGTAAGGTAAGTAAGGAAGCAAGTGAGGTAAGTAAAGAAGCAAGTGATGTTAGTAAGGAAGCAAGTGAGGTAAGTAAGAAGCAAGTGAGGTAAGTAAAGAAGCAAGTGATGTTAGTAAGGAAGCAAGTGAGGTAAGTAAGAAGCAAGTGAGGTAAGTAACGATGCAAGTGAGGTAAGTAGGAAGTGTTAGTAAGGAAGCAAGTGAGGTAAGTAAGGAAGCAAGTGATGTTAGTAAGGAAGCAAGTGATGTTAGTAAGGAAGCAAGTGATGTAAGTATGGAAGCAAGTGATGCTAGTAAGGAAGCAAGTAAGGTAAGTAAGGAAGCAAGTGATGTTAGTAAGGAAGCAAGTGATGTTAGTAAGGAAGCAAGTGAGGTAAGTAAGGAAGCAAGTGATGTTAGTAAGGAAGCAAGTGATGTTAGTAAGGAAGCAAGTGAGGTAAGTAAGAAGCAAGTGAGGTAAGTCAGGAAGCAAGTGATGTTAGTAAGGAAGCAAGTGAGGTAAGTAAGGAAGCAAGTGATGTTAGTAAGGAAGCAAGTGTGGTAAGTAAGGAAGCAAGTGATGTTAGTAAGGAAGCAAGTGATGTTAGTAAGGAACCAAGTGAGGTAAGTAAGGAAGCAAGTGAGGTAAGTAAGAAGTGAGTGAGGTAAGTAAAGAAGCAAGAAAGGAAAGTAAGGAAGCAAGTGAGGTAAGTAAGGAAGCAAGTGAGGTAAGTAAGAAAGCAAGTGATGTTAGTAAGGAAGCAAGTGAGGTAAGTAAGAAGCAAGTGAGGTAAGTAAGGAAGCAAGTGATGTTAGTAAAGAAGCAAGTGAGGTAAGTAAGGAAGCAAGTGATGTTAGTAAGGAAGCAAGTGAGGTAAGTAAGGAAGCAAGTGATGTAAGTAAGGAAGCAAGTGATGTTAGTAAGGAAGCAAGTGAGGTAAGTTAGGAAGCAAGTGATGTTAGTAAGGAAGCAAGTGAGGTAAGTAAGGAAGCAAGTGATGTTAGTAAGGAAGCAAGTGATGTTAGTAAGGAAGCAAGTGAGGTAAGTAAGGAGCAAGTAAGGTAAGTAAAGTAGAAAGTGAGGTAAGTAAGAAGTAAGTGAGGTAAGTAACGATGCAAGTGAGGTAAGTAAGAAGTGAGTGAGGTAAGTAAGGAAGCATTGGAGGTAAGTAAGGAAGCAACAGAGGTAAGGAAGCAAGTGAGGTAAGTAAAGAAGCAAGTAAGGTAAGTAAGGAAACGAGTGAGGTAAGTAAGAAAGCAAGTGAGGTAAGTAAGGAAGCAATTGAGCTAAGTAAGGAAGCAAGTGAGGTAAGTAAGGAAGCAACAGAGGTAAGTAAGCAAGTGAGGTAAGTAAAGAAGCAAGTAAGGTAAGTAAGGAAGCAAGTAAGGTAAGTAAGGAAGCAAGTGAGGTAAGTAAAGAAGCAAGTGATGTTAGTAAGGATGCAAGTGAGGTAAGTAAGAAGCAAGTGAGGTAAGTAAAGAAGCAAGTGATGTTAGTAAGGAAGCAAGTGAGGTAAGTAAGAAGCAAGTGAGGTAAGTAACGATGCAAGTGAGGTAAGTAGGAAGTGTTAGTAAGGAAGCAAGTGAGGTAAGTAAGGAAGCAAGTGATGTTAGTAAGGAAGCAAGTGATGTTAGTAAGGAAGCAAGAGATGTAAGTATGGAAGCAAGTGATGCTAGTAAGGAAGCAAGTGAGGTAAGTAAGGAAGCAAGTGATGTTAGTAAGGAAGCAAGTGATGTTAGTAAGGAAGCAAGTGAGGTAAGTAAGGAAGCAAGTGATGTTAGTAAGGAAGCAAGTGATGTTAGTAAGGAAGCAAGTGAGGTAAGTAAGAAGCAAGTGAGGTAAGTCAGGAAGCAAGTGATGTTAGTAAAGAAGCAAGTGAGGTAAGTAAGGAAGCAAGTGATGTTAGTAAGGAAGCAAGTGTGGTAAGTAAGGAAGCAAGTGATGTTAGTAAGGAAGCAAGTGATGTTAGTAAGGAACCAAGTGAGGTAAGTAAGGAAGCAAGTGAGGTAAGTAAGAAGTGAGTGAGGTAAGTAAAGAAGCAAGAAAGGAAAGTAAGGAAGCAAGTGAGGTAAGTAAGGAAGCAAGTGAGGTAAGTAAGAAAGCAAGTGATGTTAGTAAGGAAGCAAGTGAGGTAAGTAAGGAGCAAGTGAGGTAAGTAAAGAAGCAAGTGATGTTAGTAAGGAAGCAAGTGAGGTAAGTAAGGAGCAAGTAAGGTAAGTAAAGTAGCAAGTGAGGTAAGTAAAAAGTGAGTGAGGTAAGTAAAGAAGCAAGTGATGTTAGTAAGGAAGCAAGTGAGGTAAGTAAGGAGCAAGTGAGGTAAGTAAGGAAGCAAGTGAGGTAAGTAAGAAGCAAGAGAGGTAAGTAATGATGTAAGTGAGGTAAGTAAGAATTGAGTGAGGTAAGTAAGGAGCAAGTGAGGTAAGTAAAGAAGCAAGTGATGTTAGTAAGGAAGCAAGTGAGGTAAGTAAGGAGCAAGTAAGGTAAGTAAAGTAGCAAGTGAGGTAAGTAAAAAGTGAGTGAGGTAAGTAAAGAAGCAAGTGATGTTAGTAAGGAAGCAAGTGAGGTAAGTAAGGAGCAAGTGAGGTAAGTAAGGAAGCAATTGAGCTAAGTAAGGAAGCAAGTGAGGTAAGTAAGGAAGCAACAGAGGTAAGTAAGCAAGTGAGGTAAGTAAAGAAGCAAGTAAGGTAAGTAAGGAAGCAAGTAAGGTAAGTAAGGAAGCAAGTGAGGTAAGTAAAGAAGCAAGTGATGTTAGTAAGGATGCAAGTGAGGTAAGTAAGAAGCAAGTGAGGTAAGTAAAGAAGCAAGTGATGTTAGTAAGGAAGCAAGTGAGGTAAGTAAGAAGCAAGTGAGGTAAGTAACGATGCAAGTGAGGTAAGTAGGAAGTGTTAGTAAGGAAGCAAGTGAGGTAAGTAAGGAAGCAAGTGATGTTAGTAAGGAAGCAAGTGATGTTAGTAAGGAAGCAAGAGATGTAAGTATGGAAGCAAGTGATGCTAGTAAGGAAGCAAGTGAGGTAAGTAAGGAAGCAAGTGATGTTAGTAAGGAAGCAAGTGATGTTAGTAAGGAAGCAAGTGAGGTAAGTAAGGAAGCAAGTGATGTTAGTAAGGAAGCAAGTGATGTTAGTAAGGAAGCAAGTGAGGTAAGTAAGAAGCAAGTGAGGTAAGTCAGGAAGCAAGTGATGTTAGTAAAGAAGCAAGTGAGGTAAGTAAGGAAGCAAGTGATGTTAGTAAGGAAGCAAGTGTGGTAAGTAAGGAAGCAAGTGATGTTAGTAAGGAAGCAAGTGATGTTAGTAAGGAACCAAGTGAGGTAAGTAAGGAAGCAAGTGAGGTAAGTAAGAAGTGAGTGAGGTAAGTAAAGAAGCAAGAAAGGAAAGTAAGGAAGCAAGTGAGGTAAGTAAGGAAGCAAGTGAGGTAAGTAAGAAAGCAAGTGATGTTAGTAAGGAAGCAAGTGAGGTAAGTAAGGAGCAAGTGAGGTAAGTAAAGAAGCAAGTGATGTTAGTAAGGAAGCAAGTGAGGTAAGTAAGGAGCAAGTAAGGTAAGTAAAGTAGCAAGTGAGGTAAGTAAAAAGTGAGTGAGGTAAGTAAAGAAGCAAGTGATGTTAGTAAGGAAGCAAGTGAGGTAAGTAAGGAGCAAGTGAGGTAAGTAAGGAAGCAAGTGAGGTAAGTAAGAAGCAAGAGAGGTAAGTAATGATGTAAGTGAGGTAAGTAAGAATTGAGTGAGGAAAGTAAAGAAGCAACAGAGGTAAGTAAGGAAGCAAGTGATGTTAGTAAGGAAGCAAGTGAGGTAAGTAAAGAAGCAAGTGATGATAGTAAGGAAGCAAGTGAGGTAAGTAAGGAGCAAGTAAGGTAAGTAAAGAAGCAAGTGATGTTAGTAAGTAAGCAAGTGAGGTAAGTAAGAAGCAAGTGAGGTAAGTAAAGAAGCAAGTGATGTTAGTAAGGAAGCAAGTGAGGTAAGTAAGAAGCAAGTGAGGTAAGTAAAGAAGCAAGTGATGTTAGTAAGGAAGCAAGTGAGGTAAGTAAGAAGCAAGTGAGGTAAGTAACGATGCAAGTGAGGTAAGTAAGAAGTGAGTGAGGTAAGTAAAGAAGCAAGTGATGTTAGTAAGGAAGCAAGTGAGGTAAGTAAGAAGCAAGTGAGGTAAGTAAGGAAGCAAATGATGTTAGTAAGGAAGCAAGTGATGTTAGTAAGGAAGCAAGTGATGTAAGTAAGGAAGCAAGTGATGTTAGTAAGGAAGCAAGTGAGGTAAGTAAAGAAGCAAGTGATGTTAGTAAGGAAGCAAGTGAGGTAAGTAAGGAAGCAAGTGATGTTAGTAACGAAGCAAGTGATGTTAGTAAGGAAGCAAGTGAGGTAAGTAAGAAGCAAGTGAGGTAAGTCAGGAAGCAAGTGATGTTAGTAAGGAAGCAAGTGATGTTAGTAAGGAAGCAAGTGAGGTAAGTAAGGAAGCAAGTGATGTTAGTAAGGAAGCAAGTGAGGTAAGTAAGGAAGCAAGTGATGTTAGTAAGGAAGCAAGTGAGGTAAGTAAGGAAGCAAGTGATGTAAGTAAGGAAGCAAGTGATGTTAGTAAGGAAGCAAGTGAGGTAAGTAAGGAAGCAAGTGATGTTAGTAAGGAAGCAAGTGAGGTAAGTAAGGAAGCAAGTGATGTTAGTAAGGAAGCAAGTGATGTTAGTAAGGAAGTAAGTGAGGTAAGTAAGGAGCAAGTAAGGTAAGTAAAGTAGAAAGTGAGGTAAGTAAGAAGTAAGTGAGGTAAGTAACGATGCAAGTGAGGTAAGTAAGAAGTGAGTGAGGTAAGTAAAGAAGCAAGAAAGGAAAGTAAGGAAGCAAGTGAGGTAAGTAAGGAAGCAAGTGAGGTAAGTAAGAAAGCAAGTGATGTTAGTAAGGAAGCAAGTGAGGTAAGTAAGGAGCAAGTGAGTTAAGTAAAGAAGCAAGTGATGTTAGTAAGGAAGCAAGTGAGGTAAGTAAGGAGCAAGTGAGGTAAGTAAAGTAGCAAGTGAGGTAAGTAAGAAGTGAGTGAGGTAAGTAAAGAAGCAAGTGATGTTAGTAAGGAAGCAAGTGAGGTAAGTAAGAAGCAAGTGATGTTAGTAAGGAAGCAAGTGAGGTAAGTAAGGAAGCAAGTGAGGTAAGTAAGGAGCAAGTGAGGTAAGTAAAGTAGCAAGTGATGTTAGTAAGGAAGCAAGTGAGGTAAGTAAGAAGCAAGTGAGGTAAGTAACGATGCAAGTGATGTTAGTAAGGAAGCAAGTGAGGTAAGTAAGAAGCAAGTGAGGTAAGTAACGATGCAAGTGAGGTAAGTAAGAAGTGAGTGAGGTAAGTAAGAAGTGAGTGAGGTAAGTAAAGAAGCAAGAAAGGAAAGTAAGGAAGCAAGTGAGGTAAGTAAGGAAGCAAGTGAGGTAAGTAAGAAAGCAAGTGATGTTAGTAAGGAAGCAAGTGAGGTAAGTAAGAAGCAAGTGAGGTAAGTAAGGAAGCAAGTGATGTTAGTAAAGAAGCAAGTGAGGTAAGTAAGGAAGCAAGTGATGTTAGTAAGGAAGCAAGTGAGGTAAGTAAGGAAGCAAGTGATGTAAGTAAGGAAGCAAGTGATGTTAGTAAGGAAGCAAGTGAGGTAAGTTAGGAAGCAAGTGATGTTAGTAAGGAAGCAAGTGAGGTAAGTAAGGAAGCAAGTGATGTTAGTAAGGAAGCAAGTGATGTTAGTAAGGAAGCAAGTGAGGTAAGTAAGGAGCAAGTAAGGTAAGTAAAGTAGAAAGTGAGGTAAGTAAGAAGTAAGTGAGGTAAGTAACGATGCAAGTGAGGTAAGTAAGAAGTGAGTGAGGTAAGTAAGGAAGCATTGGAGGTAAGTAAGGAAGCAACAGAGGTAAGGAAGCAAGTGAGGTAAGTAAAGAAGCAAGTAAGGTAAGTAAGGAAACGAGTGAGGTAAGTAAGAAAGCAAGTGAGGTAAGTAAGGAAGCAATTGAGCTAAGTAAGGAAGCAAGTGAGGTAAGTAAGGAAGCAACAGAGGTAAGTAAGCAAGTGAGGTAAGTAAAGAAGCAAGTAAGGTAAGTAAGGAAGCAAGTAAGGTAAGTAAGGAAGCAAGTGAGGTAAGTAAAGAAGCAAGTGATGTTAGTAAGGATGCAAGTGAGGTAAGTAAGAAGCAAGTGAGGTAAGTAAAGAAGCAAGTGATGTTAGTAAGGAAGCAAGTGAGGTAAGTAAGAAGCAAGTGAGGTAAGTAACGATGCAAGTGAGGTAAGTAGGAAGTGTTAGTAAGGAAGCAAGTGAGGTAAGTAAGGAAGCAAGTGATGTTAGTAAGGAAGCAAGTGATGTTAGTAAGGAAGCAAGAGATGTAAGTATGGAAGCAAGTGATGCTAGTAAGGAAGCAAGTGAGGTAAGTAAGGAAGCAAGTGATGTTAGTAAGGAAGCAAGTGATGTTAGTAAGGAAGCAAGTGAGGTAAGTAAGGAAGCAAGTGATGTTAGTAAGGAAGCAAGTGATGTTAGTAAGGAAGCAAGTGAGGTAAGTAAGAAGCAAGTGAGGTAAGTCAGGAAGCAAGTGATGTTAGTAAAGAAGCAAGTGAGGTAAGTAAGGAAGCAAGTGATGTTAGTAAGGAAGCAAGTGTGGTAAGTAAGGAAGCAAGTGATGTTAGTAAGGAAGCAAGTGATGTTAGTAAGGAACCAAGTGAGGTAAGTAAGGAAGCAAGTGAGGTAAGTAAGAAGTGAGTGAGGTAAGTAAAGAAGCAAGAAAGGAAAGTAAGGAAGCAAGTGAGGTAAGTAAGGAAGCAAGTGAGGTAAGTAAGAAAGCAAGTGATGTTAGTAAGGAAGCAAGTGAGGTAAGTAAGGAGCAAGTGAGGTAAGTAAAGAAGCAAGTGATGTTAGTAAGGAAGCAAGTGAGGTAAGTAAGGAGCAAGTAAGGTAAGTAAAGTAGCAAGTGAGGTAAGTAAAAAGTGAGTGAGGTAAGTAAAGAAGCAAGTGATGTTAGTAAGGAAGCAAGTGAGGTAAGTAAGGAGCAAGTGAGGTAAGTAAGGAAGCAAGTGAGGTAAGTAAGAAGCAAGAGAGGTAAGTAATGATGTAAGTGAGGTAAGTAAGAATTGAGTGAGGTAAGTAAGGAGCAAGTGAGGTAAGTAAAGAAGCAAGTGATGTTAGTAAGGAAGCAAGTGAGGTAAGTAAGGAGCAAGTAAGGTAAGTAAAGTAGCAAGTGAGGTAAGTAAAAAGTGAGTGAGGTAAGTAAAGAAGCAAGTGATGTTAGTAAGGAAGCAAGTGAGGTAAGTAAGGAGCAAGTGAGGTAAGTAAGGAAGCAATTGAGCTAAGTAAGGAAGCAAGTGAGGTAAGTAAGGAAGCAACAGAGGTAAGTAAGCAAGTGAGGTAAGTAAAGAAGCAAGTAAGGTAAGTAAGGAAGCAAGTAAGGTAAGTAAGGAAGCAAGTGAGGTAAGTAAAGAAGCAAGTGATGTTAGTAAGGATGCAAGTGAGGTAAGTAAGAAGCAAGTGAGGTAAGTAAAGAAGCAAGTGATGTTAGTAAGGAAGCAAGTGAGGTAAGTAAGAAGCAAGTGAGGTAAGTAACGATGCAAGTGAGGTAAGTAGGAAGTGTTAGTAAGGAAGCAAGTGAGGTAAGTAAGGAAGCAAGTGATGTTAGTAAGGAAGCAAGTGATGTTAGTAAGGAAGCAAGAGATGTAAGTATGGAAGCAAGTGATGCTAGTAAGGAAGCAAGTGAGGTAAGTAAGGAAGCAAGTGATGTTAGTAAGGAAGCAAGTGATGTTAGTAAGGAAGCAAGTGAGGTAAGTAAGGAAGCAAGTGATGTTAGTAAGGAAGCAAGTGATGTTAGTAAGGAAGCAAGTGAGGTAAGTAAGAAGCAAGTGAGGTAAGTCAGGAAGCAAGTGATGTTAGTAAAGAAGCAAGTGAGGTAAGTAAGGAAGCAAGTGATGTTAGTAAGGAAGCAAGTGTGGTAAGTAAGGAAGCAAGTGATGTTAGTAAGGAAGCAAGTGATGTTAGTAAGGAACCAAGTGAGGTAAGTAAGGAAGCAAGTGAGGTAAGTAAGAAGTGAGTGAGGTAAGTAAAGAAGCAAGAAAGGAAAGTAAGGAAGCAAGTGAGGTAAGTAAGGAAGCAAGTGAGGTAAGTAAGAAAGCAAGTGATGTTAGTAAGGAAGCAAGTGAGGTAAGTAAGGAGCAAGTGAGGTAAGTAAAGAAGCAAGTGATGTTAGTAAGGAAGCAAGTGAGGTAAGTAAGGAGCAAGTAAGGTAAGTAAAGTAGCAAGTGAGGTAAGTAAAAAGTGAGTGAGGTAAGTAAAGAAGCAAGTGATGTTAGTAAGGAAGCAAGTGAGGTAAGTAAGGAGCAAGTGAGGTAAGTAAGGAAGCAAGTGAGGTAAGTAAGAAGCAAGAGAGGTAAGTAATGATGTAAGTGAGGTAAGTAAGAATTGAGTGAGGAAAGTAAAGAAGCAACAGAGGTAAGTAAGGAAGCAAGTGATGTTAGTAAGGAAGCAAGTGAGGTAAGTAAAGAAGCAAGTGATGATAGTAAGGAAGCAAGTGAGGTAAGTAAGGAGCAAGTAAGGTAAGTAAAGAAGCAAGTGATGTTAGTAAGTAAGCAAGTGAGGTAAGTAAGAAGCAAGTGAGGTAAGTAAAGAAGCAAGTGATGTTAGTAAGGAAGCAAGTGAGGTAAGTAAGAAGCAAGTGAGGTAAGTAAAGAAGCAAGTGATGTTAGTAAGGAAGCAAGTGAGGTAAGTAAGAAGCAAGTGAGGTAAGTAACGATGCAAGTGAGGTAAGTAAGAAGTGAGTGAGGTAAGTAAAGAAGCAAGTGATGTTAGTAAGGAAGCAAGTGAGGTAAGTAAGAAGCAAGTGAGGTAAGTAAGGAAGCAAATGATGTTAGTAAGGAAGCAAGTGATGTTAGTAAGGAAGCAAGTGATGTAAGTAAGGAAGCAAGTGATGTTAGTAAGGAAGCAAGTGAGGTAAGTAAAGAAGCAAGTGATGTTAGTAAGGAAGCAAGTGAGGTAAGTAAGGAAGCAAGTGATGTTAGTAACGAAGCAAGTGATGTTAGTAAGGAAGCAAGTGAGGTAAGTAAGAAGCAAGTGAGGTAAGTCAGGAAGCAAGTGATGTTAGTAAGGAAGCAAGTGATGTTAGTAAGGAAGCAAGTGAGGTAAGTAAGGAAGCAAGTGATGTTAGTAAGGAAGCAAGTGAGGTAAGTAAGGAAGCAAGTGATGTTAGTAAGGAAGCAAGTGAGGTAAGTAAGGAAGCAAGTGATGTAAGTAAGGAAGCAAGTGATGTTAGTAAGGAAGCAAGTGAGGTAAGTAAGGAAGCAAGTGATGTTAGTAAGGAAGCAAGTGAGGTAAGTAAGGAAGCAAGTGATGTTAGTAAGGAAGCAAGTGATGTTAGTAAGGAAGTAAGTGAGGTAAGTAAGGAGCAAGTAAGGTAAGTAAAGTAGAAAGTGAGGTAAGTAAGAAGTAAGTGAGGTAAGTAACGATGCAAGTGAGGTAAGTAAGAAGTGAGTGAGGTAAGTAAAGAAGCAAGAAAGGAAAGTAAGGAAGCAAGTGAGGTAAGTAAGGAAGCAAGTGAGGTAAGTAAGAAAGCAAGTGATGTTAGTAAGGAAGCAAGTGAGGTAAGTAAGGAGCAAGTGAGTTAAGTAAAGAAGCAAGTGATGTTAGTAAGGAAGCAAGTGAGGTAAGTAAGGAGCAAGTGAGGTAAGTAAAGTAGCAAGTGAGGTAAGTAAGAAGTGAGTGAGGTAAGTAAAGAAGCAAGTGATGTTAGTAAGGAAGCAAGTGAGGTAAGTAAGAAGCAAGTGATGTTAGTAAGGAAGCAAGTGAGGTAAGTAAGGAAGCAAGTGAGGTAAGTAAGGAGCAAGTGAGGTAAGTAAAGTAGCAAGTGATGTTAGTAAGGAAGCAAGTGAGGTAAGTAAGAAGCAAGTGAGGTAAGTAACGATGCAAGTGATGTTAGTAAGGAAGCAAGTGAGGTAAGTAAGAAGCAAGTGAGGTAAGTAACGATGCAAGTGAGGTAAGTAAGAAGTGAGTGAGGTAAGTAAAGAAGCAAGTGATGTTAGTAAGGAAGCAAGTGAGGTAAGTAAGAAGCAATTGAGGTAAGTAAAGAAGCAAGTGATGTTAGTAAGGAAGCAAGTGAGGTAAGTAAGAAGCAAGTGAGGTAAGTCAGGAAGCAAGTGATGTTAGTAAGGAAGCAAGTGAGGTAAGTAAGGAAGCAAGTGATGTTAGTAAGGAAGCAAGTGAGGTAAGTAAGGAAGCAAGTGATGTTAGTAAGGAAGCAAGTGAGGTAAGTAAGGAAGCAAGTGATGTAAGTAAGGAAGCAAGTGATGTTAGTAAGGAACCAAGTGAGGTAAGTAAGGAAGCAAGTGATGTTAGTAAGGAAGCAAGTGAGGTAAGTTAGGAAGCAAGTGATGTTAGTAAGGAAGCAAGTGATGTTAGTAAGGAAGCAAGTGAGGTAATTAAGGAGCAAGTAAGGTAAGTAAAGTAGCAAGTGAGGTAAGTAAGAAGTAAGTGAGGTAAGTAACGATGCAAGTGAGCTAAGTAAGAAGTGAGTGAGGTAAGTAAAGAAGCAAGAAAGGAAAGTAAGGAAGCAAGTGAGGTAAGTAAGGAAGCAAGTGAGGTAAGTAAGAAAGCAAGTGATGTTAGTAAGGAAGCAAGTGAGGTAAGTAAGGAGCAAGTGAGGTAAGTAAAGAAGCAAGTGATGTTAGTAAGGAAGCAAGTGAGGTAAGTAAGGAGCAAGTAATGTAAGTAAAGTAGCAAGTGAGGTAAGTAAGAAGTGAGTGAGGTAAGTAAAGAAGCAAGTGATGTTAGTAAGGAAGCAAGTGAGGTAAGTAAGGAGCAAGTGAGGTAAGTAAGGAAGCAAGTGAGGTAAGTAAGGAAGCAAGTGAGGTAAGTAAGAAGCAAGAGAGGTAAGTAATGATGTAAGTGAGGTAAGTAAGAAGTGAGTGAGGAAAGTAAAGAAGCAACAGAGGTAAGTAAGGAAGCAAGTGAGGTAAGTAAAGAAGCAAGTGATGATAGTAAGGAAGCAAGTCAGGTAAGTAAGGAGCAAGTAAGGTAAGTAAAGAAGCAAGTGATGTTAGTAAGTAAGCAAGTGAGGTAAGTAAGAAGCAAGTGAGGTAAGTAAAGAAGCAAGTGATGTTAGTAAGGAAGCAAGTGAGGTAATTAAGAAGCAAGTGAGGTAAGTAAAGAAGCAAGTGATGTTAGAAAGGAAGCAAGTGAGGTAAGTAAGAAGCAAGTGAGGTAAGTAACGATGCAAGTGAGGTAAGTAAGAAGTGAGTGAGGTAAGTAAAGAAGCAAGTGATGTTAGTAAGGAAGCAAGTGAGGTAAGTAAGAAGCAAGTGAGGTAAGTAAGGAAGCAAATGATGTTAGTAAGGAAGCAAGTGATGATAGTAAGGAAGCAAGTGATGTAAGAAAGGAAGCAAGTGATGTTAGTAAGGAAGCAAGTGATGTAAGTAAAGAAGCAAGTGATGTTAGTAAGGAAGCAAGTGAGGTAAGTAAGGAAGCAAGTGATGTTAGTAACGAAGCAAATGATGTTAGTAAGGAAGCAAGTGAGGTAAGTAAGAAGCAAGTGAGGTAAGTCAGGAAGCAAGTGATGTTAGTAAGGAAGCAAGTGATGTTAGTAAGGAAGCAAGTGAGGTAAGTAAGAAGCAAGTGAGGTAAGTAAGGAAGCAAGTGATGTTAGTAAAGAAGCAAGTGAGGTAAGTAAGAAAGCAAGTGATGTTAGTAAGGAAGCAAGTGAGGTAAGTAAGGAAGCAAGTGATGTAAGTAAGGAAGCAAGTGATGTTAGTAAGGAAGCAAGTGAGGTAAGTTAGGAAGCAAGTGATGTTAGTAAGGAAGCAAGTGAGGTAAGTAAGGAAGCAAGTGATGTTAGTAAGGAAGCAAGTGATGTTAGTAAGGAAGCAAGTGAGGTAAGTAAGGAGCAAGTAAGGTAAGTAAAGTAGAAAGTGAGGTAAGTAAGAAGTAAGTGAGGTAAGTAACGATGCAAGTGAGGTAAGTAAGAAGTGAGTGAGGTAAGTAAGGAAGCATTGGAGGTAAGTAAGGAAGCAACAGAGGTAAGGAAGCAAGTGAGGTAAGTAAAGAAGCAAGTAAGGTAAGTAAGGAAACGAGTGAGGTAAGTAAGAAAGCAAGTGAGGTAAGTAAGGAAGCAATTGAGCTAAGTAAGGAAGCAAGTGAGGTAAGTAAGGAAGCAACAGAGGTAAGTAAGCAAGTGAGGTAAGTAAAGAAGCAAGTAAGGTAAGTAAGGAAGCAAGTAAGGTAAGTAAGGAAGCAAGTGAGGTAAGTAAAGAAGCAAGTGATGTTAGTAAGGAAGCAAGTGAGGTAAGTAAGAAGCAAGTGAGGTAAGTAAAGAAGCAAGTGATGTTAGTAAGGAAGCAAGTGAGGTAAGTAAGAAGCAAGTGAGGTAAGTAACGATGCAAGTGAGGTAAGTAGGAAGTGTTAGTAAGGAAGCAAGTGAGGTAAGTAAGGAAGCAAGTGATGTTAGTAAGGAAGCAAGTGATGTTAGTAAGGAAGCAAGTGATGTAAGTATGGAAGCAAGTGATGCTAGTAAGGAAGCAAGTGAGGTAAGTAAGGAAGCAAGTGATGTTAGTAAGGAAGCAAGTGATGTTAGTAAGGAAGCAAGTGAGGTAAGTAAGGAAGCAAGTGATGTTAGTAAGGAAGCAAGTGATGTTAGTAAGGAAGCAAGTGAGGTAAGTAAGAAGCAAGTGAGGTAAGTCAGGAAGCAAGTGATGTTAGTAAGGAAGCAAGTGAGGTAAGTAAGGAAGCAAGTGATGTTAGTAAGGAAGCAAGTGTGGTAAGTAAGGAAGCAAGTGATGTTAGTAAGGAAGCAAGTGATGTTAGTAAGGAACCAAGTGAGGTAAGTAAGGAAGCAAGTGAGGTAAGTAAGAAGTGAGTGAGGTAAGTAAAGAAGCAAGAAAGGAAAGTAAGGAAGCAAGTGAGGTAAGTAAGGAAGCAAGTGAGGTAAGTAAGAAAGCAAGTGATGTTAGTAAGGAAGCAAGTGAGGTAAGTAAGGAGCAAGTGAGGTAAGTAAAGAAGCAAGTAAGGTAAGTAAGGAAGCAAGTAAGGTAAGTAAGGAAGCAAGTGAGGTAAGTAAAGAAGCAAGTGATGTTAGTAAGGATGCAAGTGAGGTAAGTAAGAAGCAAGTGAGGTAAGTAAAGAAGCAAGTGATGTTAGTAAGGAAGCAAGTGAGGTAAGTAAGAAGCAAGTGAGGTAAGTAACGATGCAAGTGAGGTAAGTAGGAAGTGTTAGTAAGGAAGCAAGTGAGGTAAGTAAGGAAGCAAGTGATGTTAGTAAGGAAGCAAGTGATGTTAGTAAGGAAGCAAGAGATGTAAGTATGGAAGCAAGTGATGCTAGTAAGGAAGCAAGTGAGGTAAGTAAGGAAGCAAGTGATGTTAGTAAGGAAGCAAGTGATGTTAGTAAGGAAGCAAGTGAGGTAAGTAAGGAAGCAAGTGATGTTAGTAAGGAAGCAAGTGATGTTAGTAAGGAAGCAAGTGAGGTAAGTAAGAAGCAAGTGAGGTAAGTCAGGAAGCAAGTGATGTTAGTAAAGAAGCAAGTGAGGTAAGTAAGGAAGCAAGTGATGTTAGTAAGGAAGCAAGTGTGGTAAGTAAGGAAGCAAGTGATGTTAGTAAGGAAGCAAGTGATGTTAGTAAGGAACCAAGTGAGGTAAGTAAGGAAGCAAGTGAGGTAAGTAAGAAGTGAGTGAGGTAAGTAAAGAAGCAAGAAAGGAAAGTAAGGAAGCAAGTGAGGTAAGTAAGGAAGCAAGTGAGGTAAGTAAGAAAGCAAGTGATGTTAGTAAGGAAGCAAGTGAGGTAAGTAAGGAGCAAGTGAGGTAAGTAAAGAAGCAAGTGATGTTAGTAAGGAAGCAAGTGAGGTAAGTAAGGAGCAAGTAAGGTAAGTAAAGTAGCAAGTGAGGTAAGTAAAAAGTGAGTGAGGTAAGTAAAGAAGCAAGTGATGTTAGTAAGGAAGCAAGTGAGGTAAGTAAGGAGCAAGTGAGGTAAGTAAGGAAGCAAGTGAGGTAAGTAAGAAGCAAGAGAGGTAAGTAATGATGTAAGTGAGGTAAGTAAGAATTGAGTGAGGTAAGTAAGGAGCAAGTGAGGTAAGTAAAGAAGCAAGTGATGTTAGTAAGGAAGCAAGTGAGGTAAGTAAGGAGCAAGTAAGGTAAGTAAAGTAGCAAGTGAGGTAAGTAAAAAGTGAGTGAGGTAAGTAAAGAAGCAAGTGATGTTAGTAAGGAAGCAAGTGAGGTAAGTAAGGAGCAAGTGAGGTAAGTAAGGAAGCAATTGAGCTAAGTAAGGAAGCAAGTGAGGTAAGTAAGGAAGCAACAGAGGTAAGTAAGCAAGTGAGGTAAGTAAAGAAGCAAGTAAGGTAAGTAAGGAAGCAAGTAAGGTAAGTAAGGAAGCAAGTGAGGTAAGTAAAGAAGCAAGTGATGTTAGTAAGGATGCAAGTGAGGTAAGTAAGAAGCAAGTGAGGTAAGTAAAGAAGCAAGTGATGTTAGTAAGGAAGCAAGTGAGGTAAGTAAGAAGCAAGTGAGGTAAGTAACGATGCAAGTGAGGTAAGTAGGAAGTGTTAGTAAGGAAGCAAGTGAGGTAAGTAAGGAAGCAAGTGATGTTAGTAAGGAAGCAAGTGATGTTAGTAAGGAAGCAAGAGATGTAAGTATGGAAGCAAGTGATGCTAGTAAGGAAGCAAGTGAGGTAAGTAAGGAAGCAAGTGATGTTAGTAAGGAAGCAAGTGATGTTAGTAAGGAAGCAAGTGAGGTAAGTAAGGAAGCAAGTGATGTTAGTAAGGAAGCAAGTGATGTTAGTAAGGAAGCAAGTGAGGTAAGTAAGAAGCAAGTGAGGTAAGTCAGGAAGCAAGTGATGTTAGTAAAGAAGCAAGTGAGGTAAGTAAGGAAGCAAGTGATGTTAGTAAGGAAGCAAGTGTGGTAAGTAAGGAAGCAAGTGATGTTAGTAAGGAAGCAAGTGATGTTAGTAAGGAACCAAGTGAGGTAAGTAAGGAAGCAAGTGAGGTAAGTAAGAAGTGAGTGAGGTAAGTAAAGAAGCAAGAAAGGAAAGTAAGGAAGCAAGTGAGGTAAGTAAGGAAGCAAGTGAGGTAAGTAAGAAAGCAAGTGATGTTAGTAAGGAAGCAAGTGAGGTAAGTAAGGAGCAAGTGAGGTAAGTAAAGAAGCAAGTGATGTTAGTAAGGAAGCAAGTGAGGTAAGTAAGGAGCAAGTAAGGTAAGTAAAGTAGCAAGTGAGGTAAGTAAAAAGTGAGTGAGGTAAGTAAAGAAGCAAGTGATGTTAGTAAGGAAGCAAGTGAGGTAAGTAAGGAGCAAGTGAGGTAAGTAAGGAAGCAAGTGAGGTAAGTAAGAAGCAAGAGAGGTAAGTAATGATGTAAGTGAGGTAAGTAAGAATTGAGTGAGGAAAGTAAAGAAGCAACAGAGGTAAGTAAGGAAGCAAGTGATGTTAGTAAGGAAGCAAGTGAGGTAAGTAAAGAAGCAAGTGATGATAGTAAGGAAGCAAGTGAGGTAAGTAAGGAGCAAGTAAGGTAAGTAAAGAAGCAAGTGATGTTAGTAAGTAAGCAAGTGAGGTAAGTAAGAAGCAAGTGAGGTAAGTAAAGAAGCAAGTGATGTTAGTAAGGAAGCAAGTGAGGTAAGTAAGAAGCAAGTGAGGTAAGTAAAGAAGCAAGTGATGTTAGTAAGGAAGCAAGTGAGGTAAGTAAGAAGCAAGTGAGGTAAGTAACGATGCAAGTGAGGTAAGTAAGAAGTGAGTGAGGTAAGTAAAGAAGCAAGTGATGTTAGTAAGGAAGCAAGTGAGGTAAGTAAGAAGCAAGTGAGGTAAGTAAGGAAGCAAATGATGTTAGTAAGGAAGCAAGTGATGTTAGTAAGGAAGCAAGTGATGTAAGTAAGGAAGCAAGTGATGTTAGTAAGGAAGCAAGTGAGGTAAGTAAAGAAGCAAGTGATGTTAGTAAGGAAGCAAGTGAGGTAAGTAAGGAAGCAAGTGATGTTAGTAACGAAGCAAGTGATGTTAGTAAGGAAGCAAGTGAGGTAAGTAAGAAGCAAGTGAGGTAAGTCAGGAAGCAAGTGATGTTAGTAAGGAAGCAAGTGATGTTAGTAAGGAAGCAAGTGAGGTAAGTAAGGAAGCAAGTGATGTTAGTAAGGAAGCAAGTGAGGTAAGTAAGGAAGCAAGTGATGTTAGTAAGGAAGCAAGTGAGGTAAGTAAGGAAGCAAGTGATGTAAGTAAGGAAGCAAGTGATGTTAGTAAGGAAGCAAGTGAGGTAAGTAAGGAAGCAAGTGATGTTAGTAAGGAAGCAAGTGAGGTAAGTAAGGAAGCAAGTGATGTTAGTAAGGAAGCAAGTGATGTTAGTAAGGAAGTAAGTGAGGTAAGTAAGGAGCAAGTAAGGTAAGTAAAGTAGAAAGTGAGGTAAGTAAGAAGTAAGTGAGGTAAGTAACGATGCAAGTGAGGTAAGTAAGAAGTGAGTGAGGTAAGTAAAGAAGCAAGAAAGGAAAGTAAGGAAGCAAGTGAGGTAAGTAAGGAAGCAAGTGAGGTAAGTAAGAAAGCAAGTGATGTTAGTAAGGAAGCAAGTGAGGTAAGTAAGGAGCAAGTGAGTTAAGTAAAGAAGCAAGTGATGTTAGTAAGGAAGCAAGTGAGGTAAGTAAGGAGCAAGTGAGGTAAGTAAAGTAGCAAGTGAGGTAAGTAAGAAGTGAGTGAGGTAAGTAAAGAAGCAAGTGATGTTAGTAAGGAAGCAAGTGAGGTAAGTAAGAAGCAAGTGATGTTAGTAAGGAAGCAAGTGAGGTAAGTAAGGAAGCAAGTGAGGTAAGTAAGGAGCAAGTGAGGTAAGTAAAGTAGCAAGTGATGTTAGTAAGGAAGCAAGTGAGGTAAGTAAGAAGCAAGTGAGGTAAGTAACGATGCAAGTGATGTTAGTAAGGAAGCAAGTGAGGTAAGTAAGAAACAAGTGAGGTAAGTAACGATGCAAGTGAGGTAAGTAAGAAGTGAGTGAGGTAAGTAAAGAAGCAAGTGATGTTAGTAAGAAAGCAAGTGAGGTAAGTAAGAAGCAATTGAGGTAAGTAAAGAAGCAAGTGATGTTAGTAAGGAAGCAAGTGAGGTAAGTAAGAAGCAAGTGAGGTAAGTCAGGAAGCAAGTGATGTTAGTAAGGAAGCAAGTGAGGTAAGTAAGGAAGCAAGTGATGTTAGTAAGGAAGCAAGTGAGGTAAGTAAGGAAGCAAGTGATGTTAGTAAGGAAGCAAGTGAGGTAAGTAAGGAAGCAAGTGATGTAAGTAAGGAAGCAAGTGATGTTAGTAAGGAACCAAGTGAGGTAAGTAAGGAAGCAAGTGATGTTAGTAAGGAAGCAAGTGAGGTAAGTTAGGAAGCAAGTGATGTTAGTAAGGAAGCAAGTGATGTTAGTAAGGAAGCAAGTGAGGTAATTAAGGAGCAAGTAAGGTAAGTAAAGTAGCAAGTGAGGTAAGTAAGAAGTAAGTGAGGTAAGTAACGATGCAAGTGAGGTAAGTAAGAAGTGAGTGAGGTAAGTAAAGAAGCAAGAAAGGAAAGTAAGGAAGCAAGTGAGGTAAGTAAGGAAGCAAGTGAGGTAAGTAAGAAAGCAAGTGATGTTAGTAAGGAAGCAAGTGAGGTAAGTAAGGAGCAAGTGAGGTAAGTAAAGAAGCAAGTGATGTTAGTAAGGAAGCAAGTGAGGTAAGTAAGGAGCAAGTAATGTAAGTAAAGTAGCAAGTGAGGTAAGTAAGAAGTGAGTGAGGTAAGTAAAGAAGCAAGTGATGTTAGTAAGGAAGCAAGTGAGGTAAGTAAGGAGCAAGTGAGGTAAGTAAGGAAGCAAGTGAGGTAAGTAAGGAAGCAAGTGAGGTAAGTAAGAAGCAAGAGAGGTAAGTAATGATGTAAGTGAGGTAAGTAAGAAGTGAGTGAGGAAAGTAAAGAAGCAACAGAGGTAAGTAAGGAAGCAAGTGAGGTAAGTAAAGAAGCAAGTGATGATAGTAAGGAAGCAAGTCAGGTAAGTAAGGAGCAAGTAAGGTAAGTAAAGAAGCAAGTGATGTTAGTAAGTAAGCAAGTGAGGTAAGTAAGAAGCAAGTGAGGTAAGTAAAGAAGCAAGTGATGTTAGTAAGGAAGCAAGTGAGGTAATTAAGAAGCAAGTGAGGTAAGTAAAGAAGCAAGTGATGTTAGAAAGGAAGCAAGTGAGGTAAGTAAGAAGCAAGTGAGGTAAGTAACGATGCAAGTGAGGTAAGTAAGAAGTGAGTGAGGTAAGTAAAGAAGCAAGTGATGTTAGTAAGGAAGCAAGTGAGGTAAGTAAGAAGCAAGTGAGGTAAGTAAGGAAGCAAATGATGTTAGTAAGGAAGCAAGTGATGATAGTAAGGAAGCAAGTGATGTAAGAAAGGAAGCAAGTGATGTTAGTAAGGAAGCAAGTGAGGTAAGTAAAGAAGCAAGTGATGTTAGTAAGGAAGCAAGTGAGGTAAGTAAGGAAGCAAGTGATGTTAGTAACGAAGCAAGTGATGTTAGTAAGGAAGCAAGTGAGGTAAGTAAGAAGCAAGTGAGGTAAGTCAGGAAGCAAGTGATGTTAGTAAGGAAGCAAGTGATGTTAGTAAGGAAGCAAGTGAGGTAAGTAAGAAGCAAGTGAGGTAAGTAAGGAAGCAAGTGATGTTAGTAAGGAAGCAAGTGATGTTAGTAAGGAAGCAAGTGAGGTAAGTAAGGAAGCAAGTGATGTTAGTAAAGAAGCAAGTGAGGTAAGTAAGGAAGCAAGTGATGTTAGTAAGGAAGCAAGTGAGGTAAGTAAGGAAGCAAGTGATGTAAGTAAGGAAGCAAGTGATGTTAGTAAGGAAGCAAGTGAGGTAAGTTAGGAAGCAAGTGATGTTAGTAAGGAAGCAAGTGAGGTAAGTAAGGAAGCAAGTGATGTTAGTAAGGAAGCAAGTGATGTTAGTAAGGAAGCAAGTGAGGTAAGTAAGGAGCAAGTAAGGTAAGTAAAGTAGAAAGTGAGGTAAGTAAGAAGTAAGTGAGGTAAGTAACGATGCAAGTGAGGTAAGTAAGAAGTGAGTGAGGTAAGTAAAGAAGCAAGAAAGGAAAGTAAGGAAGCAAGTGAGGTAAGTAAGAAAGCAAGTGAGGTAAGTAAGAAAGCAAGTGATGTTAGTAAGGAAGCAAGTGAGGTAAGTAAGGAGCAAGTGAGTTAAGTAAAGAAGCAAGTGATGTTAGTAAGGAAGCAAGTGAGGTAAGTAAGGAGCAAGTGAGGTAAGTAAAGTAGCAAGTGAGGTAAGTAAGAAGTGAGTGAGGTAAGTAAAGAAGCAAGTGATGTTAGTAAGGAAGCAAGTGAGGTAAGTAAGAAGCAAGTGATGTTAGTAAGGAAGCAAGTGAGGTAAGTAAGGAAGCAAGTGAGGTAAGTAAGGAGCAAGTGAGGTAAGTAAAGTAGCAAGTGATGTTAGTAAGGAAGCAAGTGAGGTAAGTAAGAAGCAAGTGAGGTAAGTAACGATGCAAGTGATGTTAGTAAGGAAGCAAGTGAGGTAAGTAAGAAGCAAGTGAGGTAAGTAACGATGCAAGTGAGGTAAGTAAGAAGTGAGTGAGGTAAGTAAAGAAGCAAGTGATGTTAGTAAGGAAGCAAGTGAGGTAAGTAAGAAGCAATTGAGGTAAGTAAAGAAGCAAGTGATGTTAGTAAGGAAGCAAGTGAGGTAAGTAACGTCAAGTGAGGTAAGTAAAGTAGCAAGTGAGGTATGTAAGAAGTAAGTGAGGTAAGTAACGATGCAAGTGAGGTAAGTAAGAAGTGAGTGAGGTAAGTAAAGAAGCAAGTGATGTTAGCAAGGAAGCAACAGAGGTAAGTAACAATGCAAGTGAGGTAAGTAACGATGCAAGTGAGGTAAGTAAGGAGCAAGTGATGTAAGTAAAGAAGCAAGTGAGGTAGGTAAAGAAGCAAGTGAGGTAAGTAAAGAAGCAAGTGAGGTAAGTAAGAAGTGAGTGAGGTAAGTAAAGAAGCAAGTGATGTTAGTAAGGAAGCAAGTGAGGTAAGTAAGAAGCAAGTGAGGTAGGTAAAGAAGCAAGTGAGGTAAGTAAAGAAGCAAGTGAGGTAAGTAAGAAGTGAGTGAGGTAAGTAAAGAAGCAAGTGATGTTAGTAAGGAAGCAAATGAGGTAAGTAAGGAGCAAGTGAGGTAAGTAAAGTAGCAAGTGATGTTAGTAAGGAAGCAAGTGAGGTAAGTAAGGAAGCAAATAGTGTAAGTAAGAAAGCAAGTGAGGTAAGTAAGGAATCAAGTGAGGTAAGTAAGGAAGCAAGTGAGGTAAGTAATGAAGCAAATAGGGTAAGTAAAGAAGCAAGTGAGGTAAGTAAGGAAGCAAGTGATGTAAGTAAGGAAGCAAGTGAGGTAAGTAAGGAAGCAAGTGAGGTAAGTAAAATAGCAAGTTATGTAAGAAAGGAAGCAACAGAGGTAAGTAAGAAGCAAGTGAGGTAAAAAAGGAAGCAACAGAGATAAGTAAGGGAGCAAGTTAGGTAAGTAAGGAAGCAACAGAGGGAAGTAAGAAACAAGTGAGGTAAGTAAGGAAACAAGTGAGGTAAGTAAGGAAGCAACAGAGGTAAGGAAGCAAGTGAGGTAAGTAAGGAAGCAACAGAGGTAAGGAAGCAAGTGAGGTAAGTAAAGAAGCAAGTAAGGTAAGTAAGAAAGCAAGTGAGGTAAGTAAGGAAACGAGTGAGGTAAGTAAGAAAGCAAGTGAGGTAAATAAGGAAGCAATTGAGCTAAGTAAGGAAGCAAGTGAGGTAAGTAAGGAAGCAACAGAGGTAAGTAAGCAAGTGAGGTAAGTAAAGAAGCAAGTAAGGTAAGTAAGGAAGCAAGTGAGGTAAGTAAGGAAGCAAGTTAGGAAGTAAGGAAGCAAGTGAGGTAAGTAAGAAGCAAGTGAGGTAAGTAACGATGCAAGTGAGGTAAGTAAGAAGTGAGTGAGGTAAGTAAAGAAGCAAGAGATGTTAGTAAGGAAGCAAGTGAGGTAAGTAAGAAGCAAGTGAGGTAAGTAAAGAAGCAAGTGATGTTAGTAAGGAAGCAAGTGAGGTAAGTAAGAAGCAAGTGAGGTAAGTAACGATGCAAGTGAGGTAAGTAAGAAGTGAGTGAGGTAAGAAATGATGCAAGTGAGGTAAGAAAGAAGTGAGTGAGGTAAGTAAAGAAGCAAGTGATGTTAGTAAGGAAGCAAGTGAGGTAAGTAAGGAGCAAGTGAGGTAAGTAAAGTAGCAAGTGAGATAAGTAACAATGCAAGTGAGGTAAGTAAGAAGTGAGTGAGGTAAGTAAGGAAGCAAGTGAGTTAAGTAAGGAAGCAAGTGAGGTAAGTAAAGAAGCAAGTGATGTTAGTAAGGAAGCAAGTGAGGTAAGTAAGAAGCAAGTGAGGTAAGTAACGATGCAAGTGAGGTAAGTAAGGAATCAAGTGAGGTAAGTAAGGAAGCAAGTGAGGTAAGTAAGGAAGCAAGTGAGGTAAGTAAGGAAGCAAGTGAGGTAAGTAAAATAGCAAGTTATGTAAGAAAGGAAGCAACAGAGGTAAGTAAGAAGCAAGTGAGGTAAAAAAGGAAGCAACAGAGGTAAGTAAGGAAGCAAGTGAGGTAAGTAAGGAAGCAACAGAGGGAAGTAAGAAGCAAGTGAGGTAAGTAAGGAAGCATGTGAGGTAAGTAAGGAAGCAACAGAGGTAAGGAAGCAAATGAGGTAAGTAAACAAGCAAGTAAGGTAAGTAAGGAAATGAGTGAGGTAAGTAAGAAAGCAAGTGAGGTAAGTAAGGAAGCAATTGAGCTAAGTAAGGAAGCAAGTGAGGTAAGTAAGGAAGCAACAGAGGTAAGTAAGCAAGTGAGGTAAGTAAAGAAGCAAGTAAGGTAAGTAAGGAAGCAAGTGCGGTAAGTAAGGAAGCAAGTGAGGTAAGTAAGGAAGCAAGTGAGGTAAGTAAGAAGCAAGAGAGGTAAGTAATGATGCAAGTGAGGTAAGTAAGAAGTGAGTGAGGAAAGTAAAGAAGCAACAGAGGTAAGTAAGGAAGCAAGTGATGTTAGTAAGGATGCAATTGAGGTAAGAAAGAAGCAAGTGAGGTAAGTAAAGAAGCAAGTGATGTTAGTAAGGAAGCAAGTGAGGTAAGTAAGAAGCAAGTGAGGTAAGTAAAGAAGCAAGTGATGTTAGTAAGGAAGCAAGTGAGGTAAGTAAGAAGCAAGTGAGGTAAGTAAAGAAGCAAGTGATGTTAGTAAGGAAGCAATTGAGGTAAGTAAGAAGCAAGTGAGGTAAGTAACGATGCAAGTGAGGTAAGTAAGAAGTGTTAGTAAGGAAGCTAGTGAGGTAAGTAAGAAGCAAGTGAGGTAAGTAAGGAAGCAAGTGATGTTAGTAAGGAAGCAAGTGATGTTAGTAAGTAAGCAAGTGATGTAAGTAAGGAAGCAAGTGATGTTAGTAAGGAAGCAAGTGAGGTAAGTAAGGAAGCAAGTGATGTTAGTAAGGAAGCAAGTGATGTTAGTAAGGAAGCAAGTGAGGTAAGTAAGAAGCAAGTGAGGTAAGTCAGGAAGCAAGTGATGTTAGTAAGGAAGCAAGTGATGTTAGTAAGGAAGCAAGTGAGGTAAGTAAGGAAGCAAGTGATGTTAGTAAGGAAGCAAGTGAGGTAAGTAAGGAAGCAAGTGATGTTAGTAAGGAAGCAAGTGAGGTAAGTAAGAAAGCAAGTGATGTTAGTAAGGAACCAAGTGAGGTAAGTAAGGAAGCAAGTGATGTTAGTAAGGAAGCAAGTGAGGTAAGTAAGGAAGCAAGTGATGTTAGTAAGGAAGCAAGTGAGGTAAGTAAGGAGCAAGTAAGGTATGTAAAGTAGCAAGTGAGGTAAGTAAGAAGTAAGTGAGTTAAGTAACGATGCAAGTGAGGTAAGTAAGAAGTGAGTGAGGTAAGTAAAGAAGCAAGAAAGGAAAGAAAGGAAGCAAGTGAGGTAAGAAAGGAAGCAAGTGAGGTAAGTAAGAAAGCAAGTGATGTTAGTAAGGAAGCAAGTGAGGTAAGTAAGGAGCAAGTGAGGTAAGTAAAGAAGCAAGTGATGTTAGTAAGGAAGCAAGTGAGGTAAGTAAGGAGCAAGTGAGGTAAGTACAGTAGCAAGTGAGGTAAGTACGAAGTGAGTGAGGTAAGTAAAGAAGCAAGTGATGTTAGTAAGGAAGCAAGTGAGGTAAGTAAGAAGCAAGTGAGGTAAGTAACGATGCAAGTGAGGTAAGTAAGAAGTTAGTGAGGTAAGTAAGAAAGAAGTGAGTAAGTAAGGAAGCAAGTGAGGTAAGTAAGGAAGCAAGTGAGGTAAGTAAGGAAGCAAATAGTGTAAGTAAAGAAGCAAGTGAGGTAAGTAAGGAAGCAACAGAGGTAAGTAAGAAAGCAAGTGAGGTAAGTAAGGAATCAAGTGAGGTAAGTAAGGAAGCAAGAGAGGTAAGTAAAGAAGCAAATAGGGTTAGTAAAGAAGCAAGTGAGGTAAGTAAGGAAGCAAGTGATGTAAGTAAGGAAGCAAGTGAGGTAAGTAAGGAAGCAAGTGAGGTAAGTAAGAAGCAAGTGAGGTAGATAAAGAAGCAAGTGAGGTAAGTAAAGAAGCAAGTGAGGTAAGTAAGAAGTGAGTGAGGTAAGTAAAGAAGCAAGTGATGTTAGTAAGGAAGCAAGTGAGGTAAGTAAGGAGCAAGTGAGGTAAGTAAAGTAGCAAGTGATGTTAGTAATGAAGCAAGTGAGGTAAGTAAGAAGCAAGTCAGGTAAGTAACGATGCAAGTGAGGTAAGTAAGAAGTGAGTGAGGTAAGTAAAGAAGCAAGTGATGTTAGCAAGGAAGCAACAAAGGTAAGTAACGATGCAAGTGAGGTAAGTAACGATGCAAGTGAGGTAAGTAAGGAGCAAGTGATGTAAGTAAAGAAGCAAGTGAGGTAGGTAAAGAAGCAAGTGAGGTAAGTAAAGAAGCAAGTGAGGTAAGTAAGAAGTGAGTGAGGTAAGTAAAGAAGCAAGTGATGTTAGTAAGGAAGCAAGTGAGGTAAGTAAGAAGCAAGTGAGGTAGGTAAAGAAGCAAGTGAGGTAAGTAAAGAAGCAAGTGAGGTAAGTAAGAAGTGAGTGAGGTAAGTAAAGAAGCAAGTGATGTTAGTAAGGAAGCAAATGAGGTAAGTAAGGAGCAAGTGAGGTAAGTATAGTAGCAAGTGATGTTAGTAAGGAAGCAAGTGAGGTAAGTAAGGAAGCAAATAGTGTAAGTAAGAAAGCAAGTGAGGTAAGTAAGGAATCAAGTGAGGTAAGTAAGGAAGCAAGTGAGGTAAGTAATGAAGCAAATAGGGTAAGTAAAGAAGCAAGTGAGGTAAGTAAGGAAGCAAGTGATGTAAGTAAGGAAGCAAGTGAGGTAAGTAAGGAAGCAAGTGAGGTAAGTAAAATAGCAAGTTATGTAAGAAAGGAAGCAACAGAGGTAAGTAATAAGCAAGTGAGGTAAAAAAGGAAGCAACAGAGGTAAGTAAGGAAGCAAGTTAGGTAAGTAAGGAAGCAACAGAGGGAAGTAAGAAACAAGTGAGGTAAGTAAGGAAACAAGTGAGGTAAGTAAGGAAGCAACAGAGGTAAGGAAGCAAGTGAGGTAAGTAAGGAAGCAACAGAGGTAAGGAAGCAAGTGAGGTAAGTAAAGAAGCAAGTAAGGTAAGTAAGAAAGCAAGTGAGGTAAGTAAGGAAACGAGTGAGGTAAGTAAGAAAGCAAGTGAGGTAAATAAGGAAGCAATTGAGCTAAGTAAGGAAGCAAGTGAGGTAAGTAAGGAAGCAACAGAGGTAAGTAAGCAAGTGAGGTAAGTAAAGAAGCAAGTAAGGTAAGTAAGGAAGCAAGTGAGGTAAGTAAGGAAGCAAGTTAGGTAAGTAAGGAAGCAAGTGAGGTAAGTAAGAAGCAAGTGAGGTAAGTAACGATGCAAGTGAGGTAAGTAAGAAGTGAGTGAGGTAAGTAAAGAAGCAAGTGATGTTAGTAAGGAAGCAAGTGAGGTAAGTAAGAAGCAAGTGAGGTAAGTAAAGAAGCAAGTGATGTTAGTAAGGAAGCAAGTGAGGTAAGTAAGAAGCAAGTGAGGTAAGTAACGATGCAAGTGAGGTAAGTAAGAAGTGAGTGAGGTAAGTAATGAAGCAAGTGATGTTAGTAAGGAAGCAAGTGAGGTAAGTAAGAAGCAATTGAGGTAAGTAAAGAAGCAAGTGAGGTAAGTAAGAAGCAAGTGAGGTAAGAAATGATGCAAGTGAGGTAAGAAAGAAGTGAGTGAGGTAAGTAAAGAAGCAAGTGATGTTAGTAAGGAAGCAAGTGAGGTAAGTAAGGAGCAAGTGAGGTAAGTAAAGTAGCAAGTGAGATAAGTAACGATGCAAGTGAGGTAAGTAAGAAGTGAGTGAGGTAAGTAAGGAAGCAAGTGAGTTAAGTAAGGAAGCAAGTGAGGTAAGTAAAGAAGCAAGTGATGTTAGTAAGGAAGCAAGTGAGGTAAGTAAGAAGCAAGTGAGGTAAATAAGGAAGCAATTGAGCTAAGTAAGGAAGCAAGTGAGGTAAGTAAGGAAGCAACAGAGGTAAGTAAGCAAGTGAGGTAAGTAAAGAAGCAAGTAAGGTAAGTAAGGAAGCAAGTGAGGTAAGTAAGGAAGCAAGTTAGGAAGTAAGGAAGCAAGTGAGGTAAGTAAGAAGCAAGTGAGGTAAGTAACGATGCAAGTGAGGTAAGTAAGAAGTGAGTGAGGTAAGTAAAGAAGCAAGAGATGTTAGTAAGGAAGCAAGTGAGGTAAGTAAGAAGCAAGTGAGGTAAGTAAAGAAGCAAGTGATGTTAGTAAGGAAGCAAGTGAGGTAAGTAAGAAGCAAGTGAGGTAAGTAACGATGCAAGTGTGGTAAGTAAGAAGTGAGTGAGGTAAGAAATGATGCAAGTGAGGTAAGAAAGAAGTGAGTGAGGTAAGTAAAGAAGCAAGTGATGTTAGTAGGGAAGCAAGTGAGGTAAGTAAGGAGCAAGTGAGGTAAGTAAAGTAGCAAGTGAGATAAGTAACGATGCAAGTGAGGTAAGTAAGAAGTGAGTGAGGTAAGTAAGGAAGCAAGTGAGTTAAGTAAGGAAGCAAGTGAGGTAAGTAAAGAAGCAAGTGATGTTAGTAAGGAAGCAAGTGAGGTAAGTAAGAAGCAAGTGAGGTAAGTAACGATGCAAGTGAGGTAAGAAAGGAATCAAGTGAGGTAAGTAAGGAAGCAAGTGAGGTAAGTAAGGAAGCAAGTGAGGTAAGTAAGGAAGCAAGTGAGGTAAGTAAAATAGCAAGTTATGTAAGAAAGGAAGCAACAGAGGTAAGTAAGAAGCAAGTGAGGTAAAAAAGGAAGCAACAGAGGTAAGTAAGGAAGCAAGTGAGGTAAGTAAGGAAGCAACAGAGGGAAGTAAGAAGCAAGTGAGGTAAGTAAGGAAGCATGTGAGGTAAGTAAGGAAGCAACAGAGGTAAGGAAGCAAATGAGGTAAGTAAACAAGCAAGTAAGGTAAGTAAGGAAATGAGTGAGGTAAGTAAGAAAGCAAGTGAGGTAAGTAAGGAAGCAATTGAGCTAAGTAAGGAAGCAAGTGAGGTAAGTAAGGAAGCAACAGAGGTAAGTAAGCAAGTGAGGTAAGTGAAGAAGCAAGTAAGGTAAGTAAGGAAGCAAGTGCGGTAAGTAAGGAAGCAAGTGAGGTAAGTAAGGAAGCAAGTGAGGTAAGTAAGAAGCAAGAGAGGTAAGTAATGATGCAAGTGAGGTAAGTAAGAAGTGAGTGAGGTAAGTAAAGAAGCAACAGAGGTAAGTAAGGAAGCAAGTGATGTTAGTAAGGATGCAATTGAGGTAAGAAAGAAGCAAGTGAGGTAAGTAAAGAAGCAAGTGATGTTAGTAAGGAAGCAAGTGAGGTAAGTAAGAAGCAAGTGAGGTAAGTAAAGAAGCAAGTGATGTTAGTAAGGAAGCAAGTGAGGTAAGTAAGAAGCAAGTGAGGTAAGTAAAGAAGCAAGTGATGTTAGTAAGGAAGCAAGTGAGGTAAGTAAGAAGCAAGTGAGGTAAGTAACGATGCAAGTGAGGTAAGTAAGAAGTGTTAGTAAGGAAGCTAGTGAGGTAAGTAAGAAGCAAGTGAGGTAAGTAAGGAAGCAAGTGATGTTAGTAAGGAAGCAAGTGATGTTAGTAAGTAAGCAAGTGATGTAAGTAAGGAAGCAAGTGATGTTAGTAAGGAAGCAAGTGAGGTAAGTAAGGAAGCAAGTGATGTTAGTAAGGAAGCAAGTGATGTTAGTAAGGAAGCAAGTGAGGTAAGTAAGAAGCAAGTGAGGTAAGTCAGGAAGCAAGTGATGTTAGTAAGGAAGCAAGTGATGTTAGTAAGGAAGCAAGTGAGGTAAGTAAGGAAGCAAGTGATGTTAGTAAGGAAGCAAGTGAGGTAAGTAAGGAAGCAAGTGATGTTAGTAAGGAAGCAAGTGAGGTAAGTAAGAAAGCAAGTGATGTTAGTAAGGAACCAAGTGAGGTAAGTAAGGAAGCAAGTGATGTTAGTAAGGAAGCAAGTGAGGTAAGTAAGGAAGCAAGTGATGTTAGTAAGGAAGCAAGTGAGGTAAGTAAGGAGCAAGTAAGGTATGTAAAGTAGCAAGTGAGGTAAGTAAGAAGTAAGTGAGTTAAGTAACGATGCAAGTGAGGTAAGTAAGAAGTGAGTGAGGTAAGTAAAGAAGCAAGAAAGGAAAGAAAGGAAGCAAGTGAAGTAAGAAAGGAAGCAAGTGAGGTAAGTAAGAAAGCAAGTGATGTTAGTAAGGAAGCAAGTGAGGTAAGTAAGGAGCAAGTGAGGTAAGTAAAGAAGCAAGTGATGTTAGTAAGGAAGCAAGTGAGGTAAGTAAGGAGCAAGTGAGGTAAGTAAAGTAGCAAGTGAGGTAAGTACGAAGTGAGTGAGGTAAGTAAAGAAGCAAGTGATGTTAGTAAGGAAGCAAGTGAGGTAAGTAAGAAGCAAGTGAGGTAAGTAACGATGCAAGTGAGGTAAGTAAGAAGTGAGTGAGGTAAGTAAGAAAGAAGTGAGTAAGTAAGGAAGCAAGTGAGGTAAGTAAGGTAGCAAGTGAGGTAAGTAAGGAAGCAAATAGTGTAAGTAAAGAAGCAAGTGAGGTAAGTAAGGAAGCAACAGAGGTAAGTAAGAAAGCAAGTGAGGTAAGTAAGGAATCAAGTGAGGTAAGTAAGGAAGCAAGAGAGGTAAGTAAAGAAGCAAATAGGGTAAGTAAAGAAGCAAGTGATGTAAGTAAGGAAGCAAGTGATGTAAGTAAGGAAGCAAGTGAGGTAAGTAAGAAGCAAGTGAGGTAGATAAAGAAGCAAGTGAGGTAAGTAAAGAAGCAAGTGAGGTAAGTAAGAAGTGAGTGAGGTAAGTAAAGAAGCAAGTGATGTTAGTAAGGAAGCAAGTGAGGTAAGTAAGGAGCAAGTGAGGTAAGTAAAGTAGCAAGTGATGTTAGTAAGGAAGCAAGTGAGGTAAGTAAGAAGCAAGTGAGGTAAGTAACGATGCAAGTGAGGTAAGTAAGAAGTGAGTGAGGTAAGTAAAGAAGCAAGTGATGTTAGCAAGGAAGCAACAAAGGTAAGTAACGATGCAAGTGAGGTAAGTAACGATGCAAGTGAGGTAAGTAAGGAGCAAGTGATGTAAGTAAAGAAGCAAGTGAGGTAGGTAAAGAAGCAAGTGAGGTAAGTAAAGAAGCAAGTGAGGTAAGTAAGAAGTGAGTGAGGTAAGTAAAGAAGCAAGTGATGTTAGTAAGGAAGCAAGTGAGGTAAGTAAGAAGCAAGTGAGGTAGGTAAAGAAGCAAGTGAGGTAAGTAAAGAAGCAAGTGAGGTAAGTAAGAAGTGAGTGAGGTAAGTAAAGAAGCAAGTGATGTTAGTAAGGAAGCAAATGAGGTAAGTAAGGAGCAAGTGAGGTAAGTAAAGTAGCAAGTGATGTTAGTAAGGAAGCAAGTGAGGTAAGTAAGGAAGCAAATAGTGTAAGTAAGAAAGCAAGTGAGGTAAGTAAGGAATCAAGTGAGGTAAGTAAGGAAGCAAGTGAGGTAAGTAATGAAGCAAATAGGGTAAGTAAAGAAGCAAGTGAGGTAAGTAAGGAAGCAAGTGATGTAAGTAAGGAAGCAAGTGAGGTAAGTAAGGAAGCAAGTGAGGTAAGTAAAATAGCAAGTTATGTAAGAAAGGAAGCAACAGAGGTAAGTAAGAAGCAAGTGAGGTAAAAAAGGAAGCAACAGAGGTAAGTAAGGAAGCAAGTTAGGTAAGTAAGGAAGCAACAGAGGGAAGTAAGAAACAAGTGAGGTAAGTAAGGAAACAAGTGAGGTAAGTAAGGAAGCAACAGAGGTAAGGAAGCAAGTGAGGTAAGTAAGGAAGCAACAGAGGTAAGGAAGCAAGTGAGGTAAGTAAAGAAGCAAGTAAGGTAAGTAAGAAAGCAAGTGAGGTAAGTAAGGAAACGAGTGAGGTAAGTAAGAAAGCAAGTGAGGTAAATAAGGAAGCAATTGAGCTAAGTAAGGAAGCAAGTGAGGTAAGTAAGGAAGCAACAGAGGTAAGTAAGCAAGTGAGGTAAGTAAAGAAGCAAGTAAGGTAAGTAAGGAAGCAAGTGAGGTAAGTAAGGAAGCAAGTTAGGTAAGTAAGGAAGCAAGTGAGGTAAGTAAGAAGCAAGTGAGGTAAGTAACGATGCAAGTGAGGTAAGTAAGAAGTGAGTGAGGTAAGTAAAGAAGCAAGTGATGTTAGTAAGGAAGCAAGTGAGGTAAGTAAGAAGCAAGTGAGGTAAGTAAAGAAGCAAGTGATGTTAGTAAGGAAGCAAGTGAAGTAAGTAAGAAGCAAGTGAGGTAAGTAACGATGCAAGTGAGGTAAGTAAGAAGTGAGTGAGGTAAGTAATGAAGCAAGTGATGTTAGTAAGGAAGCAAGTGAGGTAAGTAAGAAGCAATTGAGGTAAGTAAAGAAGCAAGTGAGGTAAGTAAGAAGCAAGTGAGGTAAGAAATGATGCAAGTGAGGTAAGAAAGAAGTGAGTGAGGTAAGTAAAGAAGCAAGTGATGTTAGTAAGGAAGCAAGTGAGGTAAGTAAGGAGCAAGTGAGGTAAGTAAAGTAGCAAGTGAGATAAGTAACGATGCAAGTGAGGTAAGTAAGAAGTGAGTGAGGTAAGTAAGGAAGCAAGTGAGTTAAGTAAGGAAGCAAGTGAGGTAAGTAAAGAAGCAAGTGATGTTAGTAAGGAAGCAAGTGAGGTAAGTAAGAAGCAAGTGAGGTAAGTAACGATGCAAGTGAGGTAAGTAAGGAATCAAGTGAGGTAAGTAAGGAAGCAAGTGAGGTAAGTAAGGAAGCAAGTGAGGTAAGTAAGGAAGCAAGTGAGGTAAGTAATGAAGCAAATAAGGTAAGTAAAGAAGCAAGTGAGGTAAGTAAGGAAGCAAGTGATGTAAGTAAGGAAGCAAGTGAGGTAAGTAAGGAAGCAAGTGAGGTAAGTAAAATAGCAAGTTATGTAAGAAAGGAAGCAACAGAGGTAAGTAATAAGCAAGTGAGGTAAAAAAGGAAGCAACAGAGGTAAGTAAGGAAGCAAGTGAGGTAAGTAAGGAAGCAACAGAGGGAAGTAAGAAGCAAGTGAGGTAAGTAAGGAAGCATGTGAGGTAAGTAAGGAAGCAACAGAGGTAAGGAAGCAAATGAGGTAAGTAAAGAAGCAAGTAAGGTAAGTAAGAAAGCAAGTGAGGTAAGTAAGGAAGCAATTGAGCTAAGTAAGGAAGCAAGTGAGGTAAGTAAGGAAGCAACAGAGGTAAGTAAGCAAGTGAGGTAAGTAAAGAAGCAAGTAAGGTAAGTAAGGAAGCAAGTGCGGTAAGTAAGGAAGCAAGTGAGGTAAGTAAGGAAGCAAGTGAGGTAAGTAAGAAGCAAGAGAGGTAAGTAATGATGCAAGTGAGGTAAGTAAGAAGTGAGTGAGGAAAGTAAAGAAGCAACAGAGGTAAGTAAGGAAGCAAGTGATGTTAGTAAGGATGCAATTGAGGTAAGTAAGAAGCAAGTGAGGTAAGTAAAGAAGCAAGTGATGTTAGTAAGGAAGCAAGTGAGGTAAGTAAGAAGCAAGTGAGGTAAGTAAAGAAGCAAGTGATGTTAGTAAGGAAGCAAGTGAGGTAAGTAAGAAGCAAGTGAGGTAAGTAAAGAAGCAAGTGATGTTAGTAAGGAAGCAAGTGAGGTAAGTAAGAAGCAAGTGAGGTAAGTAACGATGCAAGTGAGGTAAGTAAGAAGTGTTAGTAAGGAAGCAAGTGAGGTAAGTAAGAAGCAAGTGAGGTAAGTAAGGAAGCAAGTGATGTTAGTAAGGAAGCAAGTGATGTTAGTAAGGAAGCAAGTGATGTAAGTAAGGAAGCAAGTGATGTTAGTAAGGAAGCAAGTGAGGTAAGTAAGGAAGCAAGTGATGTTAGTAAGGAAGCAAGTGATGTTAGTAAGGAAGCAAGTGAGGTAAGTAATAAGCAAGTGAGGTAAGTCAGGAAGCAAGTGATGTTAGTAAGGAAGCAAGTGATGTTAGTAAGTAAGCAAGTGAGGTAAGTAAGGAAGCAAGTGATGTTAGTAAGGAAGCAAGTGAGGTAAATAAGGAAGCAAGTGATGTTAGTAAGGAAGCAAGTGAGGTAAGTAAGAAAGCAAGTGATGTTAGTAAGGAACCAAGTGAGGTAAGTAAGGAAGCAAGTGATGTTAGTAAGGAAGCAAGTGAGGTAAGTAAGGAAGCAAGTGATGTTAGTAAGGAAGCAAGTGAGGTAAGTAAGGAGCAAGTAAGGTAAGTAAAGTAGCAAGTGAGGTAAGTAAGAAGGAAGTGAGTTAAGTAACGATGCAACTGAGGTAAGTAAGAAGTGAGTGAGGTAAGTAAAGAAGCAAGAAAGGAAAGAAAGGAAGCAAGTGAGGTAAGAAAGGAAGCAAGTGAGGTAAGTAAGAAAGCAAGTGATGTTAGTAAGGAAGCAAGTGAGGTAAGTAAGGAGCAAGTGAGGTAAGTAAAGAAGCAAGTGATGTTAGTAAGGAAGCAAGTGAGGTAAGTAAGGAGCAAGTGAGGTAAGTAAAGTAGCAAGTGAGGTAAGTAAGAAGTGAGTGAGGTAAGTAAAGAAGCAAGTGATGTTAGTAAGGAAGCAAGTGAGGTAAGTAAGAAGCAAGTGAGGTAAGTAACGATGCAAGTGAGGTAAGTAAGAAGTGAGTGAAGTAAGTAAGAACGGAAGTGAGTAAGTAAGGAAGCAAGTGAGGTAAGTAAGGAAGCAAGTGAGGTAAGTAAGGAAGCAAATAGTGTAAGTAAAGAAGCAAGTGAGGTAAGTAAGGAAGCAACAGAGGTAAGTAAGAAAGCAAGTGAGGTAAGTAAGGAATCAAGTGAGGTAAGTAAGGAAGCAAGTGAGGTAAGTAAAGAAGCAAATAGGGTAAGTAAAGAAGCAAGTGAGGTAAGTAAGGAAGCAAGTGATGTAAGTAAGGAAGCAAGTGAGGTAAGTAAGGAAGCAAGTGAGGTAAGTAAGAAGCAAGTGAGGTAGATAAAGAAGCAAGTGAGGTAAGTAAAGAAGCAAGTGAGGTAAGTAAGAAGTGAGTGAGGTAAGTAAAGAAGCAAGTGATGTTAGTAAGGAAGCAAGTGAGGTAAGTAAGGAGCA
This sequence comes from Taudactylus pleione, assembly GCA_031769625.1. Taxonomy (NCBI): domain Eukaryota; kingdom Metazoa; phylum Chordata; class Amphibia; order Anura; family Myobatrachidae; genus Taudactylus; species Taudactylus pleione. The sequence goes on along the minus strand of JAUIMM010000868.1, from coordinate 76,893 downwards.
AGTGAGGTAAGTAAAGTAGCAAGTGATGTTAGTAAGGAAGCAAGTGAGGTAAGTAAGAAGCAAGTGAGGTAAGTAACGATGCAAGTGAGGTAAGTAAGAAGTGAGTGAGGTAAGTAAAGAAGCAAGTGATGTTAGCAAGGAAGCAACAAAGGTAAGTAACGATGCAAGTGAGGTAAGTAATGATGCAAGTGAGGTAAGTAAGGAGCAAGTGATGTAAGTAAAGAAGCAAGTGAGGTAGGTAAAGAAGCAAGTGAGGTAAGTAAAGAAGCAAGTGAGGTAAGTAAGAAGTGAGTGAGGTAAGTAAAGAAGCAAGTGATGTTAGTAAGGAAGCAAGTGAGGTAAGTAAGAAGCAAGTGAGGTAGGTAAAGAAGCAAGTGAGGTAAGTAAAGAAGCAAGTGAGGTAAGTAAGAAGTGAGTGAGGTAAGTAAAGAAGCAAGTGATGTTAGTAAGGAAGCAAATGAGGTAAGTAAGGAGCAAGTGAGGTAAGTAAAGTAGCAAGTGATGTTAGTAAGGAAGCAAGTGAGGTAAGTAAGGAAGCAAATAGTGTAAGTAAGAAAGCAAGTGAGGTAAGTAAGGAATCAAGTGAGGTAAGTAAGGAAGCAAGTGAGGTAAGTAATGAAGCAAATAGGGTAAGTAAAGAAGCAAGTGAGGTAAGTAAGGAAGCAAGTGATGTAAGTAAGGAAGCAAGTGAGGTAAGTAAGGAAGCAAGTGAGGTAAGTAAAATAGCAAGTTATGTAAGAAAGGAAGCAACAGAGGTAAGTAAGAAGCAAGTGAGGTAAAAAAGGAAGCAACAGAGGTAAGTAAGGAAGCAAGTTAGGTAAGTAAGGAAGCAACAGAGGGAAGTAAGAAACAAGTGAGGTAAGTAAGGAAACAAGTGAGGTAAGTAAGGAAGCAACAGAGGTAAGGAAGCAAGTGAGGTAAGTAAGGAAGCAACAGAGGTAAGGAAGCAAGTGAGGTAAGTAAAGAAGCAAGTAAGGTAAGTAAGAAAGCAAGTGAGGTAAGTAAGGAAACGAGTGAGGTAAGTAAGAAAGCAAGTGAGGTAAATAAGGAAGCAATTGAGCTAAGTAAGGAAGCAAGTGAGGTAAGTAAGGAAGCAACAGAGGTAAGTAAGCAAGTGAGGTATGTAAAGAAGCAAGTAAGGTAAGTATGGAAGCAATTGAGGTAAGTAAGGAAGCAAGTTAGGTAAGTAAGGAAGCAAGTGAGGTAAGTAAGAAGCAAGTGAGGTAAGTAACGATGCAAGTGAGGTAAGTAAGAAGTGAGTGAGGTAAGTAAAGAAGCAAGTGATGTTAGTAAGGAAGCAAGTGAGGTAAGTAAGAAGCAAGTGAGGTAAGTAAAGAAGCAAGTGATGTTAGTAAGGAAGCAAGTGAGGTAAGTAAGAAGCAAGTGAGGTAAGTAACGATGCAAGTGAGGTAAGTAATGAAGCAAGTGATGTTAGTAAGGAAGCAAGTGAGGTAAGTAAGAAGCAATTGAGGTAAGTAAAGAAGCAAGTGAGGTAAGTAAGAAGCAAGTGAGGTAAGAAATAATGCAAGTGAGGTAAGAAAGAAGTGAGTGAGGTAAGTAAAGAAGCAAGTGATGTTAGTAAGGAAGCAAGTGAGGTAAGTAAGGAGCAAGTGAGGTAAGTAAAGTAGCAAGTGAGATAAGTAACGATGCAAGTGAGGTAAGTAAGAAGTGAGTGAGGTAAGTAAGGAAGCAAGTGAGTTAAGTAAGGAAGCAAGTGAGGTAAGTAAAGAAGCAAGTGATGTTAGTAAGGAAGCAAGTGAGGTAAGTAAGAAGCAAGTGAGGTAAGTAACGATGCAAGTGAGGTAAGTAAGGAATCAAGTGAGGTAAGTAAGGAAGCGAGTGAGGTAAGTAAGGAAGCAAGTGAGGTAAGTAAGGAAGCAAGTGAGGTAAGTAATGAAGCAAATAAGGTAAGTAAAGAAGCAAGTGAGGTAAGTCAGGAAGCAAGTGTTGTAAGTAAGGAAGCAAGTGAGGTAAGTAAGGAAGCAAGTGAGGTAAGTAAAATAGCAAGTTATGTAAGAAAGGAAGCAACAGAGGTAAGTAAGAAGCAAGTGAGGTAAAAAAGGAAGCAACAGAGGTAAGTAAGGAAGCAAGTGAGGTAAATAAGGAAGCAACAGAGGGAAGTAAGAAGCAAGTGAGGTAAGTAAGGAAGCATGTGAGGTAAGTAAGGAAGCAACAGAGGTAAGGAAGCAAATGAGGTAAGTAAAGAAGCAAGTAAGGTAAGTAAGGAAGCAACAGAGGTAAGTAAGAAAGCAAGTGAGGTAAGTAAGGAATCAAGTGAGGTAAGTAAGGAAGCAAGTGAGGTAAGTAAAGAAGCAAATAGGGTAAGTAAAGAAGCAAGTGAGGTAAGTAAGGAAGCAAGTTATGTAAGTAAGGAAGCAAGTGAGGTAAGTAAGGAAGCAAGTGAGGTAAGTAAGAAGCAAGTGAGGTAGATAAAGAAGCAAGTGAGGTAAGTAAAGAAGCAAGTGAGGTAAGTAAGAAGTGAGTGAGGTAAGTAAAGAAGCAAGTGATGTTAGTAAGGAAGCAAGTGAGGTAAGTAAGGAGCAAGTGAGGTAAGTAAAGTAGCAAGTGATGTTAGTAAGGAAGCAAGTGAGGTAAGTAAGAAGCAAGTGAGGTAAGTAACGATGCAAGTGAGGTAAGTAAGAAGTGAGTGAGGTAATTAAAGAAGCAAGTGATGTTAGCAAGGAAGCAACAAAAGTAAGTAACGATGCAAGTGAGGTAAGTAACGATGCAAGTGAGGTAAGTAAGGAGCAAGTGATGTAAGTAAAGAAGCAAGTGAGGTAGGTAAAGAAGCAAGTGAGGTAAGTAAAGAAGCAAGTGAGGTAAGTAAGAAGTGAGTGAGGTAAGTAAAGAAGCAAGTGATGTTAGTAAGGAAGCAAGTGAGGTAAGTAAGAAGCAAGTGAGGTAGGTAAAGAAGCAAGTGAGGTAAGTAAAGAAGCAAGTGAGGTAAGTAAGAAGTGAGTGAGGTAAGTAAAGAAGCAAGTGATGTTAGTAAGGAAGCAAATGAGGTAAGTAAGGAGCAAGTGAGGTAAGTAAAGTAGCAAGTGATGTTAGTAAGGAAGCAAGTGAGGTAAGTAAGGAAGCAAATAGTGTAAGTAAGAAAGCAAGTGAGGTAAGTAAGGAATCAAGTGAGGTAAGTAAGGAAGCAAGTGAGGTAAGTAATGAAGCAAATAGGGTAAGTAAAGAAGCAAGTGAGGTAAGTAAGGAAGCAAGTGATGTAAGTAAGGAAGCAAGTGAGGTAAGTAAGAAGCAAGTGAGGTAAGTAACGATGCAAGTGAGGTAAGTAAGAAGTGAGTGAGGTAATTAAAGAAGCAAGTGATGTAAGTAAGGAAGCAAGTGAGGTAAGTAAGGAAGCAAGTGAGGTAAGTAAAATAGAAAGTTATGTAAGAAAGGAAGCAACAGAGGTAAGTAAGAAGCAAGTGAGGTAAAAAAGGAAGCAACAGAGGTAAGTAAGGAAGCAAGTTAGGTAAGTAAGGAAGCAACAGAGGGAAGTAAGAAACAAGTGAGGTAAGTAAGGAAACAAGTGAGGTAAGTAAGGAAGCAACAGAGGTAAGGAAGCAAGTGAGGTAAGTAAGGAAGCAACAGAGGTAAGGAAGCAAGTGAGGTAAGTAAAGAAGCAAGTAAGGTAAGTAAGAAAGCAAGTGAGGTAAGTAAGGAAACGAGTGAGGTAAGTAAGAAAGCAAGTGAGGTAAATAAGGAAGCAATTGAGCTAAGTAAGGAAGCAAGTGAGGTAAGTAAGGAAGCAACAGAGGTAAGTAAGCAAGTGAGGTAAGTAAAGAAGCAAGTAAGGTAAGTATGGAAGCAAGTGAGGTAAGTAAGGAAGCAAGTTAGGTAAGTAAGGAAGCAAGTGAGGTAAGTAAGAAGCAAGTGAGGTAAGTAACGATGCAAGTGAGGTAAGTAAGAAGTGAGTGAGGTAAGTAAAGAAGCAAGTGATGTTAGTAAGGAAGCAAGTGAGGTAAGTAAGAAGCAAGTGAGGTAAGTAAAGAAGCAAGTGATGTTAGTAAGGAAGCAAGTGAGGTAAGTAAGAAGCAAGTGAGGTAAGTAACGATGCAAGTGAGGTAAGTAATGAAGCAAGTGATGTTAGTAAGGAAGCAAGTGAGGTAAGTAAGAAGCAATTGAGGTAAGTAAAGAAGCAAGTTTATTTAAGTAAGAAGCAAGTGAGGTAAGAAATGATGCAAGTGAGGTAAGAAAGAAGTGAGTGAGGTAAGTAAAGAAGCAAGTGATGTTAGTAAGGAAGCAAGTGAGGTAAGTAAGTAGCAAGTGAGGTAAGTAAAGTAGCAAGTGAGATAAGTAACGATGCAAGTGAGGTAAGTAAGAAGTGAGTGAGGTAAGTAAGGAAGCAAGTGAGTTAAGTAAGGAAGCAAGTGAGGTAAGTAAAGAAGCAAGTGATGTTAGTAAGGAAGCAAGTGAGGTAAGTAAGAAGCAAGTGAGGTAAGTAACGATGCAAGTGAGGTAAGTAAGGAATCAAGTGAGGTAAGTATGGAAGCAAGTGAGGTAAGTAAGGAAGCAAGTGAGGTAAGTAAGGAAGCAAGTGAGGTAAGTAATGAAGCAAATAAGGTAAGTAAAGAAGCAAGTGAGGTAAGTAAGGAAGCAAGTGATGTAAGTAAGGAAGCAAGTGAGGTAAGTAAGGAAGCAAGTGAGGTAAGTAAAATAGCAAGTTATGTAAGAAAGGAAGCAACAGAGGTAAGTAAGAAGCAAGTGAGGTAAAAAAGGAAGCAACAGAGGTAAGTAAGGAAGCAAGTGAGGTAAGTAAGGAAGCAACAGAGGGAAGTAAGAAGCAAGTGAGGTAAGTAAGGAAGCATGTGAGGTAAGTAAGGAAGCAACAGAGGTAAGGAAGCAAATGAGGTAAGTAAAGAAGCAAGTAAGGTAAGTAAGGAAATGAGTGAGGTAAGTAAGAAAGCAAGTGAGGTAAGTAAGGAAGCAATTGAGGTAAGTAAGGAAGCAAGTGAGGTAAGTAAGGAAGCAACAGAGGTAAGTAAGCAAGTGAGGTAAGTAAAGAAGCAAGTAAGGTAAGTAAGGAAGCAAGTGCGGTAAGTAAGGAAGCAAGTGAGGTAAGTAAGGAATCAAGTGAGGTAAGTATGGAAGCAAGTGAGGTAAGTAAGGAAGCAAGTGAGGTAAGTAAGGAAGCAAGTGAGGTAAGTAATGAAGCAAATAAGGTAAGTAAAGAAGCAAGTGAGGTAAGTAAGGAAGCAAGTGATGTAAGTAAGGAAGCAAGTGAGGTAAGTAAGGAAGCAAGTGAGGTAAGTAAAATAGCAAGTTATGTAAGAAAGGAAGCAACAGAGGTAAGTAAGAAGCAAGTGAGGTAAAAAAGGAAGCAACAGAGGTAAGTAAGGAAGCAAGTGAGGTAAGTAAGGAAGCAACAGAGGGAAGTAAGAAGCAAGTGAGGTAAGTAAGGAAGCATGTGAGGTAAGTAAGGAAGCAACAGAGGTAAGGAAGCAAATGAGGTAAGTAAAGAAGCAAGTAAGGTAAGTAAGGAAATGAGTGAGGTAAGTAAGAAAGCAAGTGAGGTAAGTAAGGAAGCAATTGAGGTAAGTAAGGAAGCAAGTGAGGTAAGTAAGGAAGCAACAGAGGTAAGTAAGCAAGTGAGGTAAGTAAAGAAGCAAGTAAGGTAAGTAAGGAAGCAAGTGCGGTAAGTAAGGAAGCAAGTGAGGTAAGTAAGGAAGCAAGTGAGGTAAGTAAGAAGCAAGAGAGGTAAGTAATGATGCAAGTGAGGTAAGTAAGAAGTGAGTGAGGAAAGTAAAGAAGCAACAGAGGTAAGTAAGGAAGCAAGTGATGTTAGTAAGGATGCAATTGAGGTAAGTAAGAAGCAAGTGAGGTAAGTAAAGAAGCAAGTGATGTTAGTAAGGAAGCAAGTGAGGTAAGTAAGAAGCAAGTGAGGTAAGTAAAGAAGCAAGTGATGTTAGTAAGGAAGCAAGTGAGGTAAGTAAGAAGCAAGTGAGGTAAGTAACGATGCAAGTGAGGTAAGTAATGAAGCAAGTGATGTTAGTAAGGAAGCAAGTGAGGTAAGTAAGAAGCAATTGAGGTAAGTAAAGAAGCAAGTGAGGTAAGTAAGAAGCAAGTGAGGTAAGAAATGATGCAAGTGAGGTAAGAAAGAAGTGAGTGAGGTAAGTAAAGAAGCAAGTGATGTTAGTAAGGAAGCAAGTGAGGTAAGTAAGGAGCAAGTGAGGTAAGTAAAGTAGCAAGTGAGATAAGTAACGATGCAAGTGAGGTAAGTAAGAAGTGAGTGAGGTAAGTAAGGAAGCAAGTGAGTTAAGTAAGGAAGCAAGTGAGGTAAGTAAAGAAGCAAGTGATGTTAGTAAGGAAGCAAGTGAGGTAAGTAAGAAGCAAGTGAGGTAAGTAACGATGCAAGTGAGGTAAGTAAGGAATCAAGTGAGGTAAGTAAGGAAGCGAGTGAGGTAAGTAAGGAAGCAAGTGAGGTAAGTAAGGAAGCAAGTGAGGTAAGTAATGAAGCAAATAAGGTAAGTAAAGAAGCAAGTGAGGTAAGTAAGGAAGCAAGTGATGTAAGTAAGGAAGCAAGTGAGGTAAGTAAGGAAGCAAGTGAGGTAAGTAAAATAGCAAGTTATGTAAGAAAGGAAGCAACAGAGGTAAGTAAGAAGCAAGTGAGGTAAAAAAGGAAGCAACAGAGGTAAGTAAAGAAGCAAGTGAGGTAAGTAAGGAAGCAACAGAGGGAAGTAAGAAGCAAGTGAGGTAAGTAAGGAAGCATGTGAGGTAAGTAAGGAAGCAACAGAGGTAAGGAAGCAAATGAGGTAAGTAAAGAAGCAAGTAAGGTAAGTAAGGAAGCAACAGAGGTAAGTAAGAAAGCAAGTGAGGTAAGTAAGGAATCAAGTGAGGTAAGTAAGGAAGCAAGTGAGGTAAGTAAAGAAGCAAATAGGGTAAGTAAAGAAGCAAGTGAGGTAAGTAAGGAAGCAAGTTATGTAAGTAAGGAAGCAAGTGAGGTAAGTAAGGAAGCAAGTGAGGTAAGTAAGAAGCAAGTGAGGTAGATAAAGAAGCAAGTGAGGTAAGTAAAGAAGCAAGTGAGGTAAGTAAGAAGTGAGTGAGGTAAGTAAAGAAGCAAGTGATGTTAGTAAGGAAGCAAGTGAGGTAAGTAAGGAGCAAGTGAGGTAAGTAAAGTAGCAAGTGATGTTAGTAAGGAAGCAAGTGAGGTAAGTAAGAAGCAAGTGAGGTAAGTAACGATGCAAGTGAGGTACGTAAGAAGTGAGTGAGGTAATTAAAGAAGCAAGTGATGTTAGCAAGGAAGCAACAAAGGTAAGTAACGATGCAAGTGAGGTAAGTAACGATGCAAGTGAGGTAAGTAAGGAGCAAGTGATGTAAGTAAAGAAGCAAGTGAGGTAGGTAAAGAAGCAAGTGAGGTAAGTAAAGAAGCAAGTGAGGTAAGTAAGAAGTGAGTGAGGTAAGTAAAGAAGCAAGTGATGTTAGTAAGGAAGCAAGTGAGGTAAGTAAGAAGCAAGTGAGTTAGGTAAAGAAGCAAGTGAGGTAAGTAAAGAAGCAAGTGAGGTAAGTAAGAAGTGAGTGAGGTAAGTAAAGAAGCAAGTGATGTTAGTAAGGAAGCAAATGAGGTAAGTAAGGAGCAAGTGAGGTAAGTAAAGTAGCAAGTGATGTTAGTAAGGAAGCAAGTGAGGTAAGTAAGGAAGCAAATAGTGTAAGTAAGAAAGCAAGTGAGGTAAGTAAGGAATCAAGTGAGGTAAGTAAGGAAGCAAGTGAGGTAAGTAATGAAGCAAATAGGGTAAGTAAAGAAGCAAGTGAGGTAAGTAAGGAAGCAAGTGATGTAAGTAAGGAAGCAAGTGAGGTAAGTAAGGAAGCAAGTGAGGTAAGTAAAATAGAAAGTTATGTAAGAAAGGAAGCAACAGAGGTAAGTAAGAAGCAAGTGAGGTAAAAAAGGAAGCAACAGAGGTAAGTAAGGAAGCAAGTTAGGTAAGTAAGGAAGCAACAGAGGGAAGTAAGAAACAAGTGAGGTAAGTAAGGAAACAAGTGAGGTAAGTAAGGAAGCAACAGAGGTAAGGAAGCAAGTGAGGTAAGTAAGGAAGCAACAGAGGTAAGGAAGCAAGTGAGGTAAGTAAAGAAGCAAGTAAGGTAAGTAAGAAAGCAAGTGAGGTAAGTAAGGAAACGAGTGAGGTAAGTAAGAAAGCAAGTGAGGTAAATAAGGAAGCAATTGAGCTAAGTAAGGAAGCAAGTGAGGTAAGTAAGGAAGCAACAGAGGTAAGTAAGCAAGTGAGGTAAGTAAAGAAGCAAGTAAGGTAAGTATGGAAGCAAGTGAGGTAAGTAAGGAAGCAAGTTAGGTAAGTAAGGAAGCAAGTGAGGTAAGTAAGAAGCAAGTGAGGTAAGTAACGATGCAAGTGAGGTAAGTAAGAAGTGAGTGAGGTAAGTAAAGAAGCAAGTGATGTTAGTAAGGAAGCAAGTGAGGTAAGTAAGAAGCAAGTGAGGTAAGTAAAGAAGCAAGTGATGTTAGTAAGGAAGCAAGTGAGGTAAGTAAGAAGCAAGTGAGGTAAGTAACGATGCAAGTGAGGTAAGTAATGAAGCAAGTGATGTTAGTAAGGAAGCAAGTGAGGTAAGTAAGAAGCAATTGAGGTAAGTAAAGAAGCAAGTTTATTTAAGTAAGAAGCAAGTGAGGTAAGAAATGATGCAAGTGAGGTAAGAAAGAAGTGAGTGAGGTAAGTAAAGAAGCAAGTGATGTTAGTAAGGAAGCAAGTGGGGTAAGTAAGTAGCAAGTGAGGTGAGTAAAGTAGCAAGTGAGATAAGTAACGATGCAAGTGAGGTAAGTAAGAAGTGAGTGAGGTAAGTAAGGAAGCAAGTGAGTTAAGTAAGGAAGCAAGTGAGGTAAGTAAAGAAGCAAGTGATGTTAGTAAGGAAGCAAGTGAGGTAAGTAAGAAGCAAGTTAGGTAAGTAACGATGCAAGTGAGGTAAGTAAGGAATCAAGTGAGGTAAGTATGGAAGCAAGTGAGGTAAGTAAGGAAGCAAGTGAGGTAAGTAAGGAAGCAAGTGAGGTAAGTAATGAAGCAAATAAGGTAAGTAAAGAAGCAAGTGAGGTAAGTAAGGAAGCAAGTGATGTAAGTAAGGAAGCAAGTGAGGTAAGTAAGGAAGCAAGTGAGGTAAGTAAAATAGCAAGTTATGTAAGAAAGGAAGCAACAGAGGTAAGTAAGAAGCAAGTGAGGTAAAAAAGGAAGCAACAGAGGTAAGTAAGGAAGCAAGTGAGGTAAGTAAGGAAGCAACAGAGGGAAGTAAGAAGCAAGTGAGGTAAGTAAGGAAGCATGTGAGGTAAGTAAGGAAGCAACAGAGGTAAGGAAGCAAATGAGGTAAGTAAAGAAGCAAGTAAGGTAAGTAAGGAAATGAGTGAGGTAAGTAAGAAAGCAAGTGAGGTAAGTAAGGAAGCAATTGAGGTAAGTAAGGAAGCAAGTGAGGTAAGTAAGGAAGCAACAGAGGTAAGTAAGCAAGTGAGGTAAGTAAAGAAGCAAGTAAGGTAAGTAAGGAAGCAAGTGCGGTAAGTAAGGAAGCAAGTGAGGTAAGTAAGGAAGCAAGTGAGGTAAGTAAGAAGCAAGAGAGGTAAGTAATGATGCAAGTGAGGTAAGTAAGAAGTGAGTGAGGAAAGTAAAGAAGCAACAGAGGTAAGTAAGGAAGCAAGTGATGTTAGTAAGGATGCAATTGAGGTAAGTAAGAAGCAAGTGAGGTAAGTAAAGAAGCAAGTGATGTTAGTAAGGAAGCAAGTGAGGTAAGTAAGAAGCAAGTGAGGTAAGTAAAGAAGCAAGTGATGTTAGTAAGGAAGCAAGTGAGGTAAGTAAGAAGCAAGTGAGGTAAGTAAAGAAGTAAGTGATGTTAGTAAGGAAGCAAGTGAGGTAAGTAAGAAGCAAGTGAGGTAAGTAACGATGCAAGTGAGGTAAGTAAGAAGTGTTAGTAAGGAAGCAAGTGAGGTAAGTAAGAAGCAAGTGAGGTAAGTAAGGAAGCAAGTGATGTTAGTAAGGAAGCAAGTGATGTTAGTAAGGAAGCAAGTGATGTAAGTAAGGAAGCAAGTGATGTTAGTAAGGAAGCAAGTGAGGTAAGTAAGGAAGCAAGTGATGTTAGTAAGGAAGCAAGTGATGTTAGTAAGGAAGCAAGTGAGGTAAGTAAGAAGCAAGTGAGGTAAGTCAGGAAGCAAGTGATGTTAGTAAGGAAGCAAGTGATGTTAGTAAGGAAGCAAGTGAGGTAAGTAAGGAAGCAAGTGATGTTAGTAAGGAAGCAAGTGAGGTAAGTAAGGAAGCAAGTGATTTTAGTAAGGAAGCAAGTGAGGTAAGTAAGAAAGCAAGTGATGTTAGTAAGGAACCAAGTGAGGTAAGTAAGGAAGCAAGTGATGTTAGTAAGGAAGCAAGTGAGGTAAGTAAGGAAGCAAGTGATGTTAGTAAGGAAGCAAGTGAGGTAAGTAAGGAGCAAGTAAGGTAAGTAAAGTAGCAAGTGAGGTAAGTAAGAAGTAAGTGAGTTAAGTAACGATGCAAGTGAGGTAAGTAAGAAGTGAGTGAGGTAAGTAAAGAAGCAAGAAAGGAAAGAAAGGAAGCAAGTGAGGTAAGAAAGGAAGCAAGTGAGGTAAGTAAGAAAGCAAGTGATGTTAGTAAGGAAGCAAGTGAGGTAAGTAAGGAGCAAGTGAGGTAAGTAAAGAAGCAAGTGATGTTAGTAAGGAAGCAAGTGAGGTAAGTAAGGAGCAAGTGAGGTAAGTAAAGTAGCAAGTGAGGTAAGTAAGAAGTGAGTGAGGTAAGTAAAGAAGCAAGTGATGTTAGTAAGGAAGCAAGTGAGGTAAGTAAGAAGCAAGTGAGGTAAGTAACGATGCAAGTGAGGTAAGTAAGAAGTGAGTGAGGTAAGTAAGAAAGGAAGTGATTAAGTAAGGAAGCAAGTGAGGTAAGTAAGGAAGCAAGTGAGGTAAGTAAGGAAGCAAATAGTGTAAGTAAAGAAGCAAGTGAGGTAAGTAAGGAAGCAACAGAGGTAAGTAAGAAAGCAAGTGAGGTAAGTAAGGAATCAAGTGAGGTAAGTAAGGAAGCAAGTGAGGTAAGTAATGAAGCAAATAGGGTAAGTAAAGAAGCAAGAGAGGTAAGTAAGGAAGCAAGTGATGTAAGTAAGGAAGCAAGTGAGGTAAGTAAGGAAGCAAGTGAGGTAAGTAAGAAGCAAGTGAGGTAGATAAAGAAGCAAGTGAGGTAAGTAAAGAAGCAAGTGAGGTAAGTAAGAAGTGAGTGAGGTAAGTAAAGAAGCAAGTGATGTTAGTAAGGAAGCAAGTGAGGTAAGTAAGGAGCAAGTGAGGTAAGTAAAGTAGCAAGTGATGTTAGTAAGGAAGCAAGTGAGGTAAGTAAGAAGCAAGTGAGGTAAGTAACGATGCAAGTGAGGTAAGTAAGAAGTGAGTGAGGTAAGTAAGAAAGGAAGTGAGTAAGTAAGGACGCAAGTGAGGTAAGTAAGGAAGCAAGTGAGGTAAGTAAGGAAGCAAATAGTGTAAGTAAAGAAGCAAGTGAGGTAAGTAAGGAAGCAACAGAGGTAAGTAAGAAAGCAAGTGAGGTAAGTAAGGAATCAACAGAGGTAAGTAAGAAGCAAGTGAGGTAAAAAAGGAAGCAACTGAGGTAAGTAAGGAAGCAAGAGAGGTAAGTAAGGAAGCAACAGAGGGAAGTAAAGAAGCAAGTGATGTTAGTAAGGAAGCAAGTGAGGTAAGTAAGGAGCAAGTGAGGTAAGTAAAGTAGCAAGTGATGTTAGTAAGGAAGCAAGTAAGGTAAGTAAGAAGCAAGTGAGGTAAGTAACGATGCAAGTGAGGTAAGTAAGAAGTGAGTGAGGTAAGTAAGAAAGGAAGTGAGTAAGTAAGGAAGCAAGTGAGGTAAGTAAAGAAGCAAGTGAGGTAAGCAAGGAAGAAAGTGATGTAAGTAAGGAAGCAAGTGAGGTAAGTAAGGAAGCAAGTGAGGTAAGTTAAATAGCAAGTTATGTAAGAAAGGAAGCAACAGAGGTAAGTAAGAAGCAAGTGAGGTAAAAAAGGAAGCAACAGAGGTAAGTAAGGAAGCAAGTGAGGTAAGTAAGGAAGCAACAGAGGGAAGTAAGAAGCAAGTGAGGTACGTAAGGAAGCAAGTGAGGTAAGTAAGGAAGCAACAGAGGTAAGGAAGCAAGTGAGGTAAGTAAAGAAGCAACTGAGGTAAGGAAGCAAGTGAGGTAAGTAAAGAAGCATGTAAGGTTAGTAAGAAAGCAAGTGAGGTAAGTAAGTAAGCAAATGATGTAAGTAAGGAAGCAAGTAAGGTAAGTAAGGAAGCAAGTGAGGTAAGTAAGAAGCAAGTGAGGTAGATAAAGAAGCAAGTGAGGTAAGTAAAGAAACAAGTGAGGTAAGTAAGAAGTGAGTGAGGTAAGTAAAGAAGCAAGTGATGTTAGTAAGGAAGCAAGTGAGGTAAGTAATTAGCAAGTGAGGTAAGTAAAGTAGCAAGTGATGTTAGTAAGGAAGCAACTGAGGTAAGTAAGAAGCAAGTGAGGTAAGTATCGATGCAAGTGAGGTAAGTAAGAAGTGAGTGAGGTAAGTAAGAAAGGAAGTGAGTAAGTAAGGATGCAAGTGAGGTAAGTAAGGAAGCAAGTGAGGTAAGTAAGGAAGCAAATAGTGTAAGTAAAGAAGAAAGTGAGGAAAGTAAGGAAGCAACAGAGGTAAGTAAGAAAGCAAGTGAGGTAAGTAAGGAATCAACAGAGGTAAGTAAGAAGTGAGTGAGGTAAGTAAAGAAGCAAGTGATGTTAGTAAGGAAGCAAGTGAGGTAAGTAAGAAGCAATTGAGGTAAGTAAAGAAGTAAGTGATGTTAGTAAGGAAGCAAGTGAGGTAAGTAAGGTCAAGTGAGGTAAGTAAAGTAGCAAGTGAGGTATGTATGAAGTAAGTGAGGTAAGTAACGATGCAAGTGAGGTAAGTAAGAAGTGAGTGAGGTAAGTAAAGAAGCAAGTGATGTTAGTAAGGAAGCAACAGAGGTAAGTAACGATGCAAGTGAGGTAAGTAACGATGCAAGTGAGGTAAGTAAGGAGCAAGTGATGTAAGTAAAGAAGCAAGTGAGGTAGGTAAAGAAGCAAGTGAGGTAAGTAAAGAAGCAAGTGAGGTAAGTAAGAAGTGAGTGAGGTAAGTAAAGAAGCAAGTGATGTTAGTAAGGAAGCAAGTGAGGTAAGTAAGAAGCAAGTGAGGTAGGTAAAGAAGCAAGTGAGGTAAGTAAAGAAGCAAGTGAGGTAAGTAAGAAGTGAGTGAGGTAAGTAAAGAAGCAAGTGATGTTAGTAAGGAAGCAAATGAGGTAAGTAAGGAGCAAGTGAGGTAAGTAAAGTAGCAAGTGATGTTAGTAAGGAAGCAAGTGAGGTAAGTAAGGAAGCAAATAGTGTAAGTAAGAAAGCAAGTGAGGTAAGTAAGGAATCAAGTGAGGTAAGTAAGGAAGCAAGTGAGGTAAGTAATGAAGCAAATAGGGTAAGTAAAGAAGCAAGTGAGGTAAGTAAGGAAGCAAGTGATGTAAGTAAGGAAGCAAGTGAGGTAAGTAAGAAAGCAAGTGAGGTAAGTAAAATAGCAAGTTATGTAAGAAAGGAAGCAACAGAGGTAAGTAAGAAGCAAGTGAGGTAAAAAAGGAAGCAACAGAGGTAAGTAAGGAAGCAAGTTAGGTAAGTAAGGAAGCAACAGAGGGAAGTAAGAAACAAGTGAGGTAAGTAAGGAAACAAGTGAGGTAAGTAAGGAAGCAACAGAGGTAAGGAAGCAAGTGAGGTAAGTAAGGAAGCAACAGAGGTAAGGAAGCAAGTGAGGTAAGTAAAGAAGCAAGTAAGGTATGTAAGAAAGCAAGTGAGGTAAGTAAGGAAACGAGTGAGGTAAGTAAGAAAGCAAGTGAGGTAAATAAGGAAGCAATTGAGCTAAGTAAGGAAGCAAGTGAGGTAAGTAAGAAAGCAACAGAGGTAAGTAAGCAAGTGAGGTAAGTAAAGAAGCAAGTAAGGTAAGTAAGGAAGCAAGTGAGGTAAGTAAGGAAGCAAGTTAGGTAAGTAAGGAAGCAAGTGAGGTAAGTAAGAAGCAAGTGAGGTAAGTAACGATGCAAGTGAGGTAAGTAAGAAGTGAGTGAGGTAAGTAAAGAAGCAAGTGATGTTAGTAAGGAAGCAAGTGAGGTAAGTAAGAAGCAAGTGAGGTAAGTAAAGAAGCAAGTGATGTTAGTAAGGAAGCAAGTGAGGTAAGTAAGAGGCAAGTGAGGTAAGTAACGATGCAAGTGAGGTAAGTAAGAAGTGAGTGAGGTAAGTAATGAAGCAAGTGATGTTAGTAAGGAAGCAAGTGAGGTAAGTAAGAAGCAATTGAGGTAAGTAAAGAAGCAAGTGAGGTAAGTAAGAAGCAAGTGAGGTAAGAAATGATGCAAGTGAGGTAAGAAAGAAGTGAGTGAGGTAAGTAAAGAAGCAAGTGATGTTAGTAAGGAAGCAAGTGAGGTAAGTAAGGAGAAAGTGAGGTAAGTAAAGTAGCAAGTGAGGTAAGTAACGATGCAAGTGAGGTAAGTAAGAAGTGAGTGAGGTAAGTAAGGAAGCAAGTGAGTTAAGTAAGGAAGCAAGTGAGCTATGTAAAGAAGCAAGTGATGTTAGTAAGGAAGCAAGTGAGGTAAGTAAGAAGCAAGTGAGGTAAGTAACGATGCAAGTGAGGTAAGTGAGGAATCAAGTGAGGTAAGTAAGGAAGCAAGTGAGGTAAGTAAGAAGCAAGTGAGGTAAGTAACGATGCAAGTGAGGTAAGTAAGAAGTGTTAGTAAGGAAGCAAGTGAGGTAAGTAAGAAGCAAGTGAGGTAAGTAAGGAAGCAAGTGATGTTAGTAAGGAAGCAAGTGATGTTAGTAAGGAAGCAAGTGATGTAAGTAAGGAAGCAAGTGATGTTAGTAAGGAAGCAAGTGAGGTAAGTAAGGAAGCAAGTGAGGTTAGTAAGGAAGCAAGTGATGTTAGTAAGGAAGCAAGTGAGGTAAGTAAGAAGCAAGTGAGGTAAGTCAGGAAGCAAGTGATGTTAGTAAGGAAGTAAGTGATGTTAGTAAGGAAGCAAGTGAGGTAAGTAAGGAAGCAAGTGATGTTAGTAAGGAAGCAAGTGAGGTAAGTAAGGAAGCAAGTGATTTTAGTAAGGAAGCAAGTGAGGTAAGTAAGAAAGCAAGTGATGTTAGTAAGGAACCAAGTGAGGTAAGTAAGGAAGCAAGTGATGTTAGTAAGGAAGCAAGTGAGGTAAGTAAGGAAGCAAGTGATGTTAGTAAGGAAGCAAGTGAGGTAAGTAAGGAGCAAGTAAGGTAAGTAAAGTAGCAAGTGAGGTAAGTAAGAAGTAAGTGAGTTAAGTAACGATGCAAGTGAGGTAAGTAAGAAGTGAGTGAGGTAAGTAAAGAAGCAAGAAAGGAAAGAAAGGAAGCAAGTGAGGTAAGAAAGGAAGCAAGTGAGGTAAGTAAGAAAGCAAGTGATGTTAGTAAGGAAGCAAGTGAGGTAAGTAAGGAGCAAGTGAGGTAAGTAAAGAAGCAAGTGATGTTAGTAAGGAAGCAAGTGAGGTAAGTAAGGAGCAAGTGAGGTAAGTAAAGTAGCAAGTGAGGTAAGTAAGAAGTGAGTGAGGTAAGTAAAGAAGCAAGTGATGTTAGTAAGGAAGCAAGTGAGGTAAGTAAGAAGCAAGTGAGGTAAGTAACGATGCAAGTGAGGTAAGTAAGAAGTGAGTGAGGTAAGTAAGAAAGGAAGTGATTAAGTAAGGAAGCAAGTGAGGTAAGTAAGGAAGCAAGTGAGGTAAGTAAGGAAGCAAATAGTGTAAGTAAAGAAGCAAGTGAGGTAAGTAAGGAAGCAACAGAGGTAAGTAAGAAAGCAAGTGAGGTAAGTAAGGAATCAAGTGAGGTAAGTAAGGAAGCAAGTGAGGTAAGTAATGAAGCAAATAGGGTAAGTAAAGAAGCAAGAGAGGTAAGTAAGGAAGCAAGTGATGTAAGTAAGGAAGCAAGTGAGGTAAGTAAGGAAGCAAGTGAGGTAAGTAAGAAGCAAGTGAGGTAGATAAAGAAGCAAGTGAGGTAAGTAAAGAAGCAAGTGAGATAAGTAAGAAGTGAGTGAGGTAAGTAAAGAAGCAAGTGATGTTAGTAAGGAAGCAAGTGAGGTAAGTAAGGAGCAAGTGAGGTAAGTAAAGTAGCAAGTGATGTTAGTAAGGAAGCAAGTGAGGTAAGTAAGAAGCAAGTGAGGTAAGTAACGATGCAAGTGAGGTAAGTAAGAAGTGAGTGAGGTAAGTAAGAAAGGAAGTGAGTAAGTAAGGACGCAAGTGAGGTAAGTAAGGAAGCAAGTGAGGTAAGTAAGGAAGCAAATAGTGTAAGTAAAGAAGCAAGTGAGGTAAGTAAGGAAGCAACAGAGGTAAGTAAGAAAGCAAGTGAGGTAAGTAAGGAATCAACAGAGGTAAGTAAGAAGCAAGTGAGGTAAAAAAGGAAGCAACTGAGGTAAGTAAGGAAGCAAGAGAGGTAAGTAAGGAAGCAACAGAGGGAAGTAAAGAAGCAAGTGATGTTAGTAAGGAAGCAAGTGAGGTAAGTAAGGAGCAAGTGAGGTAAGTAAAGTAGCAAGTGATGTTAGTAAGGAAGCAAGTAAGGTAAGTAAGAAGCAAGTGAGGTAAGTAACGAAGCAAGTGAGGTAAGTAAGAAGTGAGTGAGGTAAGTAAGAAAGGAAGTGAGTAAGTAAGGAAGCAAGTGAGGTAAGTAAAGAAGCAAGTGAGGTAAGCAAGGAAGAAAGTGATGTAAGTAAGGAAGCAAGTGAGGTAAGTAAGGAAGCATGTGAGGTAAGTTAAATAGCAAGTTATGTAAGAAAGGAAGCAACAGAGGTAAGTAAGAAGCAAGTGAGGTAAAAAAGGAAGCAACAGAGGTAAGTAAGGAAGCAAGTGAGGTAAGTAAGGAAGCAACAGAGGGAAGTAAGAAGCAAGTGAGGTACGTAAGGAAGCAAGTGAGGTAAGTAAGGAAGCAACAGAGGTAAGGAAGCAAGTGAGGTAAGT
Source organism: Taudactylus pleione (assembly GCA_031769625.1). NCBI lineage: Eukaryota > Metazoa > Chordata > Amphibia > Anura > Myobatrachidae > Taudactylus > Taudactylus pleione. The sequence goes on along the minus strand of JAUIMM010000868.1, from coordinate 59,980 downwards.
AAAGAAGCAACTGAGGTAAGGAAGCAAGTGAGGTAAGTAAAGAAGCATGTAAGGTTAGTAAGAAAGCAAGTGAGGTAAGTAAGTAAGCAAATGATGTAAGTAAGGAAGCAAGTAAGGTAAGTAAGGAAGCAAGTGAGGTAAGTAAGAAGCAAGTGAGGTAGATAAAGAAGCAAGTGAGGTAAGTAAAGAAACAAGTGAGGTAAGTAAGAAGTGAGTGAGGTAAGTAAAGAAGCAAGTGATGTTAGTAAGGAAGCAAGTGAGGTAAGTAATTAGCAAGTGAGGTAAGTAAAGTAGCAAGTGATGTTAGTAAGGAAGCAACTGAGGTAAGTAAGAAGCAAGTGAGGTAAGTATCGATGCAAGTGAGGTAAGTAAGAAGTGAGTGAGGTAAGTAAGAAAGGAAGTGAGTAAGTAAGGATGCAAGTGAGGTAAGTAAGGAAGCAAGTGAGGTAAGTAAGGAAGCAAATAGTGTAAGTAAAGAAGAAAGTGAGGAAAGTAAGGAAGCAACAGAGGTAAGTAAGAAAGCAAGTGAGGTAAGTAAGGAATCAACAGAGGTAAGTAAGAAGTGAGTGAGGTAAGTAAAGAAGCAAGTGATGTTAGTAAGGAAGCAAGTGAGGTAAGTAAGAAGCAATTGAGGTAAGTAAAGAAGCAAGTGATGTTAGTAAGGAAGCAAGTGAGGTAAGTAAGGTCAAGTGAGGTAAGTAAAGTAGCAAGTGAGGTATGTATGAAGTAAGTGAGGTAAGTAACGATGCAAGTGAGGTAAGTAAGAAGTGAGTGAGGTAAGTAAAGAAGCAAGTGATGTTAGTAAGGAAGCAACAGAGGTAAGTAACGATGCAAGTGAGGTAAGTAACGATGCAAGTGAGGTAAGTAAGGAGCAAGTGATGTAAGTAAAGAAGCAAGTGAGGTAGGTAAAGAAGCAAGTGAGGTAAGTAAAGAAGCAAGTGAGGTAAGTAAGAAGTGAGTGAGGTAAGTAAAGAAGCAAGTGATGTTAGTAAGGAAGCAAGTGAGGTAAGTAAGAAGCAAGTGAGGTAGGTAAAGAAGCAAGTGAGGTAAGTAAAGAAGCAAGTGAGGTAAGTAAGAAGTGAGTGAGGTAAGTAAAGAAGCAAGTGATGTTAGTAAGGAAGCAAATGAGGTAAGTAAGGACAAGTGAGGTAAGTAAAGTAGCAAGTGATGTTAGTAAGGAAGCAAGTGAGGTAAGTAAGGAAGCAAATAGTGTAAGTAAGAAAGCAAGTGAGGTAAGTAAGGAATCAAGTGAGGTAAGTAAGGAAGCAAGTGAGGTAAGTAATGAAGCAAATAGGGTAAGTAAAGAAGCAAGTGAGGTAAGTAAGGAAGCAAGTGATGTAAGTAAGGAAGCAAGTGAGGTAAGTAAGGAAGCAAGTGAGGTAAGTAAAATAGCAAGTTATGTAAGAAAGGAAGCAACAGAGGTAAGTAAGAAGCAAGTGAGGTAAAAAAGGAAGCAACAGAGGTAAGTAAGGAAGCAAGTTAGGTAAGTAAGGAAGCAACAGAGGGAAGTAAGAAACAAGTGAGGTAAGTAAGGAAACAAGTGAGGTAAGTAAGGAAGCAACAGAGGTAAGGAAGCAAGTGAGGTAAGTAAGGAAGCAACAGAGGTAAGGAAGCAAGTGAGGTAAGTAAAGAAGCAAGTATGGTATGTAAGAAAGCAAGTGAGGTAAGTAAGGAAACGAGTGAGGTAAGTAAGAAAGCAAGTGAGGTAAATAAGGAAGCAATTGAGCTAAGTAAGGAAGCAAGTGAGGTAAGTAAGAAAGCAACAGAGGTAAGTAAGCAAGTGAGGTAAGTAAAGAAGCAAGTAAGGTAAGTAAGGAAGCAAGTGAGGTAAGTAAGGAAGCAAGTTAGGTAAGTAAGGAAGCAAGTGAGGTAAGTAAGAAGCAAGTGAGGTAAGTAACGATGCAAGTGAGGTAAGTAAGAAGTGAGTGAGGTAAGTAAAGAAGCAAGTGATGTTAGTAAGGAAGCAAGTGAGGTAAGTAAGAAGCAAGTGAGGTAAGTAAAGAAGCAAGTGATGTTAGTAAGGAAGCAAGTGAGGTAAGTAAGAGGCAAGTGAGGTAAGTAACGATGCAAGTGAGGTAAGTAAGAAGTGAGTGAGGTAAGTAATGAAGCAAGTGATGTTAGTAAGGAAGCAAGTGAGGTAAGTAAGAAGCAATTGAGGTAAGTAAAGAAGCAAGTGAGGTAAGTAAGAAGCAAGTGAGGTAAGAAATGATGCAAGTGAGGTAAGAAAGAAGTGAGTGAGGTAAGTAAAGAAGCAAGTGATGTTAGTAAGGAAGCAAGTGAGGTAAGTAAGGAGCAAGTGAGGTAAGTAAAGTAGCAAGTGAGGTAAGTAACGATGCAAGTGAGGTAAGTAAGAAGTGAGTGAGGTAAGTAAGGAAGCAAGTGAGTTAAGTAAGGAAGCAAGTGAGGTATGTAAAGAAGCAAGTGATGTTAGTAAGGAAGCAAGTGAGGTAAGTAAGAAGCAAGTGAGGTAAGTAACGATGCAAGTGAGGTAAGTAAGGAATCAAGTGAGGTAAGTAAGGAAGCAAGTGAGGTAAGTATGGAAGCAAGTGAGGTAAGTAAGGAAGCAAGTGAGGTAAGTAATGAAGCAAATAGGGTAAGTAAAGAAGCAAGTGAGGTAAGTAAGGAAGCAAGTGATGTAAGTAAGGAAGCAAGTGAGGTAAGTAAGGAAGCAAGTGAGGTAAGTAAAATAGCAAGTTATGTAAGAAAGGAAGCAACAGAGGTAAGTAAGAAGCAAGTGAGGTAAAAAAGGAAGCAACAGAGGTAAGTAAGGAAGCAAGTGAGGTAAGTAAGGAAGCAACAGAGGGAAGTAAGAAGCAAGTGAGGTAAGTAAGGAAGCATGTGAGGTAAGTAAGGAAGCAACAGAGGTAAGGAAGCAAATGAGGAAAGTAAAGAAGCAAGTAAGGTAAGTAAGGAAACGAGTGAGGTAAGTAAGAAAGCAAGTGAGGTAAGTAAGGAAGCAATTGAGCTAAGTAAGGAAGCAAGTGAGGTAAGTAAGGAAGCAACAGAGGTAAGTAAGCAAGTGAGGTAAGTAAAGAAGCAAGTAAGGTAAGTAAGGAAGCAAGTGCGGTAAGTAAGGAAGCAAGTGAGGTAAGTAAGGAAGCAAGTGAGGTAAGTAAGAAGCAAGAGAGGTAAGTAATGATGCAAGTGAGGTAAGTAAGAAGTGAGTGAGGAAAGTAAAGAAGCAACAGAGGTAAGTAAGGAAGCAAGTGATGTTAGTAAGGATGCAATTGAGGTAAGTAAGAAGCAAGTGAGGTAAGTAAAGAAGCAAGTGATGTTAGTAAGGAAGCAAGTGAGGTAAGTAAGAAGCAAGTGAGGTAAGTAAAGAAGCAAGTGATGTTAGTAAGGAAGCAAGTGAGGTAAGTAAGAAGCAAGTGAGGTAAGTAAAGAAGCAAGTGATGTTAGTAAGGAAGCAAGTGAGGTAAGTAAGAAGCAAGTGAGGTAAGTAACGATGCAAGTGAGGTAAGTAAGAAGTGTTAGTAAGGAAGCAAGTGAGGTAAGTAAGAAGCAAGTGAGGTAAGTAAGGAAGCAAGTGATGTTAGTAAGGAAGCAAGTGATGTTAGTAAGGAAGCAAGTGATGTAAGTAAAGAAGCAAGTGATGTTAGTAAGGAAGCAAGTGAGGTAAGTAAGAAGCAAGTGAGGTAAGTAAGGAAGCAAGTGATGTTAGTAAGGAAGCAAGTGATGTTAGTAAGGAAGCAAGTGATGTAAGTAAAGAAGCAAGTGATGTTAGTAAGGAAGCAAGTGAGGTAAGTAAGGAAGCAAGTGATGTTAGTAAGGAAGCAAGTGATGTTAGTAAGGAAGCAAGTGAGGTAAGTAAGAAGCAAGTGAGGTAAGTCAGGAAGCAAGTGATGTTAGTAATGAAGCAAGTGATATTAGTAAGGAAGCAAGTGAGGTAAGTAAGGAAGCAAGTGATGTTAGTAAGGAAGCAAGTGAGGTAAGTAAGGAAGCAAGTGATGTTAAAAGGAAGCAAGTGAGGTAAGTAAGAAAGCAAGTGATGTTAGTAAGGAACCAAGTGAGGTAAGTAAGGAAGCAAGTGATGTTAGTAAGGAAGCAAGTGAGGTAAGTAAGGAAGCAAGTGATGTTAGTAAGGAAGCAAGTGAGGTAAGTAAGGAGCAAGTAAGGTAAGTAAAGTAGCAAGTGAGGTAAGTAAGAAGTAAGTGAGGTGAGTAACGATGCAAGTGAGGTAAGTAAAGAAGCAAGAAAGGAAAGAAAGGAAGCAAGTGAGGTAAGAAAGGAAGCAAGTGAGGTAAGTAAGAAAGCAAGTGATGTTAGTAAGGAAGCAAGTGAGGTAAGTAAGGAGCAAGTGAGGTAAGTAAAGAAGCAAGTGATGTTAGTAAGGAAGCAAGTGAGGTAAGTAAGGAGCAAGTGAGGTAAGTAAAGTAGCAAGTGAGGTAAGTAAGAAGTGAGTGAGGTAAGTAAAGAAGCAAGTGATGTTAGTAAGGAAGCAAGTGAGGTAAGTAAGGAGCAAGTGAGGTAAGTAAAGTAGCAAGTGATGTTAGTAAAGAAGCAAGTGAGGTAAGTAAGAAGCAAGTGAGGTAAGTAACGATGCAAGTGAGGTAAGTAAGAAGTGAGTGAGGTAAGTAAGAAAGGAAGTGAGTAAGTAAGAAAGCAAGTGAGGTAAGTAAGGAAGCAAGTGAGGTAAGTAAGGAAGCAAATAGTGTAAGTAAAGAAGCAAGTGAGGTAAGTAAGGAAGCAACAGAGGTAAGTAAGAAAGCAAGTGAGGTAAGTAAGGAATCAAGTGAGGTAAGTAAGGAAGCAAGTGAGGTAAGTAATGAAGCAAATAGGATAAGTAAAGAAGCAAGTGAGGTAAGTAAGGAAGCAAGTGATGTAAGTAAGGAAGCAAGTGAGGTAAGTAAGGAAGCAAGTGAGGTAAGTAAGAAGCAAGTGAGGTAGATAAAGAAGCAAGTGAGGTAAGTAAAGAAGCAAGTGAGGTAAGTAAGAAGTGAGTGAGGTAAGTAAACAAGCAAGTGATGTTAGTAAGGAAGCAAGTGAGGTAAGTAAGGAGCAAGTGAGGTAAGTAAAGTAGCAAGTGATGTTAGTAAGGAAGCAAGTGAGGTAAGTAAGAAGCAAGTGAGGTAAGTAACGATGCAAGTGAGGTAAGTAAGAAGTGAGTGAGGTAAGTAAGAAAGGAAGTGAGTAAGTAAGGACGCAAGTGAGGTAAGTAAGGAAGCAAGTGAGGTAAGTAAGGAAGCAAATGGTGTAAGTAAAGAAGCAAGTGAGGTAAGTAAGGAAGCAACAGAGGTAAGTAAGAAAGCAAGTAAGGTAAGTAAGGAATCAACAGAGGTAAGTAAGAAGCAAGTGAGGTAAAAAAGGAAGCAACAGAGGTAAGTAAGGAAGCAAGAGAGGTAAGTAAGGAAGCAACAGAGGGAAGTAAAGAAGCAAGTGATGTTAGTAAGGAAGCAAGTGAGGTAAGTAAGGAGCAAGTGAGGTAAGTAAAGTAGCAAGTGATGTTAGTAAGGAAGCAAGTAAGGTAAGTAAGAAGCAAGTGAGGTAAGTATCGATGCAAGTGAGGTAAGTAAGAAGTGAGTGAGGTAAGTAAGAAAGGAAGTGAGTAAGTAAGGAAGCAAGTGAGGTAAGTAAAGAAGCAAGTGAGGTAAGCAAGGAAGAAAGTGATGTAAGTAAGGAAGCAAGTGAGGTAAGTAAGGAAGCAAGTGAGGTAAGTTAAATAGCAAGTTATGTAAGAAAGGTAGCAACAGAGGTAAGTAAGAAGCAAGTGAGGTAAAAAAGAAAGCAACAGAGGTAAGTAAGGAAGCAAGTGAGGTAAGTAAGGAAGCAACAGAGGGAAGTAAGAAGCAAGTGAGGTACGTAAGGAAGCAAGTGAGGTAAGTAAGGAAGCAACAGAGGTAAGGAAGCAAGTGAGGTAAGTAAAGAAGCAACTGAGGTAAGGAAGCATGTGAGGTAAGTAAAGAAGCATGTGAGGTAAGTAAAGAAGCATGTAAGGTTAGTAAGAAAGCAAGTGAGGTAAGTAAGGAAGCAAGTGATGTAAGTAAGGAAGCAAGTGAGGTAAGTAAGGAAGCAAGTGAGGTAAGTAAGAAGCAAGTGAGGTAGATAAAGAAGCAAGTGAGGTAAGTAAAGAAGCAAGTGAGGTAAGTAAGAAGTGAGTGAGGTAAGTAAAGAAGCAAGTGATGTTAGTAAGGAAGCAAGTGAGGTAAGTAATTAGCAAGTGAGGTAAGTAAAGTAGCAAGTGATGTTAGTAAGGAAGCAACTGAGGTAAGTAAGAAGCAAGTGAGGTAAGTAACGATGCAAGTGAGGTAAGTAAGAAGTAAGTGAGGTAAGTAAGAAAGGAAGTGAGTAAGTAAGAAAGCAAGTGAGGTAAGTAAGGAAGCAAGTGAGGTAAGTAAGGAAGCAAATAGTGTAAGTAAAGAAGAAAGTGAGGAAAGTAAGGAAGCAACAGAGGTAAGTAAGAAAGCAGGTGAGGTAAGTAAGGAATCAACAGAGGTAAGTAAGAAGCAAGTGAGGTAAAAAAGGAAGCAACAGAGGTAAGTAAGGAAGCAAGTGAGGTAAGTAAGGAAGCAACAGAGGGAAGTAAAGAAGCAAGTGATGTTTGTAAGGAAGCAAGTGAGGTAAGTAAGGAGCAAGTGAGGTAAGTAAAGTAGTAAGTGATGTTAGTAAGGAAGCAAGTAAGGTAAGTAAGAAGCAAGTGAGGTAAGTAACGATGCAAGTGAGGTAAGTAAGAAGTGAGTGAGGTAAGTAAGGAAGAAAGTGATGTAAGTAAGGAAGCAAGTGAGGTAAGTAAGGAAGCAAGTGAGGTAAGTTAAATAGCAAGTTATGTAAGAAAGGAAGCAACAGAGGTAAGTCAGAAGCAAGTGAGGTAAAAAAGGAAGCAACAGAGTTAAGTAAGGAAGCAAGTGAGGTAAGTAAGGAAGCAACAGAGGGAAGTAAGATGCAAGTGAGGTAAGTAAGGAAGCAAGTGAGGTAAGTAAGGAAGCAACAGAGGAAAGGAAGCAAGTGAGGTAAGTAAGGAAGCAACTGAGGTAAGGAAGCAAGTGAGGTAAGTAAAGAAGCATGAAAGGTTAGTAAGAAAGCAAGTGAGGTAAGTAAGGAAACGAGTGAGGTAAGTAAGAAAGCAAGTGAGGTAAGTAAGGAAGCAATTGAGCTAAGTAAGGAAGCAAGTGAGGTAAGTAAGGAAGCAACAGAGGTAAGTTAGCAAGTGAGGTAAGTAAAGAAGCAAGTAAGGTAAGTAAGGAAGCAAGTGATGTAAGTAAGGAAGCAAGTGAGGTAAGTAAGGAAGCAAGTTATGTAAGTAAGGAAGCAACAGATGTAAGTAAGAAGCAAGTGAGGTAAGTAAGGAAGCAACAGAGGTAAGAAAGGAAACAAGTGAGGTAATTAAGGAAGCAACAGAGGTAAGAAAGCAAGTGAGGTAAGTAAAGAAGCAAGTAAGGTAAGTAAGGAAGCAATTAAGGTAAGTATGAAAGCAAGTGAGGTTAGTAAGGAAGCAAGTGAGGTAAGTAAGAAAGCAAGTGAGGTAAGGAAGCAAGTGATGTAAGTACAGAAGCAAGTTAGGTAAGTAAGGAAGCAAGTAAGGTAATTAAGGAAGCAAGTTATGTAAGTAAGGAAGCAACAGATGTAAGTAAGAAGCAAGTGAGGTAAGTAACAAAGCAACAGAGGTAAGTAAGGAAGCAAGTGACGTAAAAAAGGAAGCAACAGAGGTAAGTAAGGAAACAAGTGAGGTAATTAAGGAAGCAACAGAGGTAAGAAAGCAAGTGAGGTTAGTAAGGAAGCGAGTGAGGTAAGTAAGAAAGCAAGTGAGGTAAGGAAGCAAGTGAGGTAAGTAAGGAACCAAATAGGGTAAATAAAGAAGCAAGTTAGGTAAGGAAGCAAGTGATGTAAGTACGGAAGCAAGTGAGGTAAGTAAGGAAGCAAGTGAGGTAAGTAAGGAAGCAAGTTATGTAAGTAAGGAAGCAACCGAGGTAAGTAAGAAGCTAGTGAGGTAAGTAAGGAAGCAAGTGAGATAAAAAAGGAAGCAACAGAGGTAAGTAAGGAAGTGAGTGAGGTAAGCAAGGAAGCAACAGAGGTATGGAAGCAAGAGAGGTAAGTAAGGAATCAAGTAAGGTAGGTAAGAAAGTAAGTGAGGAAAGTAAGGAAGCAAGTGAGGTAAGTAAGGAAGCAAGTGATGTTAGTAAGGAAGCAAGTGATGTTAGTATGGAAGCAAGTGAGGTAAGTAAGAAGCAAGTGAGGTAAGTAACGATGCAAGTAAGGTAAGTAAGAAGTGAGTGAGGTAAGTAACGATGCAAGTGAGGTAAGTAAGAAGTGAGTGAGGTAAGTAAAGAAGCAAGAAAGGAAAGTACGGAAGCAAGTGAGGTAAGTAAAGAAGCAAGTGATGTTAGTAAGGAGGCAAGTGAGGTAAGTAAGAAGTAAGTGAGGTAAGTAACGATGCAAGTGAGGTAAGTAAGAAGTGAGTGAGGAAAGTAAAGAAGCAAGTGATGTTAGTAAGGAAGCAAGTGATGTTAGTAAGGAAGCAAGTGAGGTAAGTAAGGAGCAAGTGAGGTAAGTAAAGTAGCAAGTGATGTTAGTAAGGAAGCAAGTGAGGTAAGTAAAGAAGCAAGTGAGGTAAGTAAGAAGCAAGTGAGGTAAGTAAAGAAGTAAATGATGTTAGTAAGGAAGCAAGTGAGGTAAGTAAGAAGCAAGTGAGGTAAAAAAGGAAGCAGCAGAGGTAAGTAAGAAGCAAGTGAGGTAAGTAAGGAAGCAACAGAGGTAAGTAAGGAAGCAAGTGAGGTAAGTAAAGAAGTAAACGATGTTAGTAAGGAAGCAAGTGAGGTAAGTAAGAAGCAAGTGAGGTAAAAAAGGAAGCAACAGAGGGAAGTAAGAAGCAAGTGAGGTAAGTAGAGAAGTAAATGATGTTAGTAAGGAAGCAAGTGAGGTAAGTAAGAAGCAAGTGAGGTAAGTAACGATGCAAGTAAGGTAAGTAAGAAGTGAGTGAGGTAAGTAAAGAAGCAAGAAAGGAAAGTAAGGAAGCAAGTGAGGTAAGTAAGGAAGCAAGTGAGGTAAAAAAGGAACCAACAGAGGTAAGTAAGAAGCAAGTGAGGTAAGTAAGGAAGCAACAGAGGTAAGTAAGGAAGTAAGTGAGGTATGTAAAGAAGCAAGTGAGGTAAGTAAGGAAGTGAGTGAGGTAAGTAAGGAAGCAAGTGAGGTAAGTAAGGAAGCAAGAGAGGTAAGAAAAGAAGCAAGTGAGGTAAGTAAGTAAGCAAGTGAGGTAAGTAAAGAAGCAAGTGAGGTAAGTAAGGAAGCAAGTGAGGTAAGTAAAGAAGCAAGTGATGTAAGGAAGCAAGTGAGGTAAGTAAGAAGTAAGTGAGGTAAGTAACGATGCAAGTGAGGTAAGTAAGAAGTGAGTGAGGTAAGTAAAGAAGCAAGAAAGGAAAGTCAGGAAGCAAGTGAGGTAAGTAAGGAAGCAAGTGAGGTAAAAAAGGAAGCAACAGAGGTAAGTAAGAAGCAAGTGAGGTAAGTAAGGAAGCAACAGAGGTAAGTAAGGAAGCAAGTGAGGTAAGTAAAGAAGAAAGTGAGGTAAGTGAGGAAGTGCGTGAGGTAAGTAAGGAAGCAAGTGAGGTAAGTAAGGAAGCAAGTGAGGTGAGTAAGGAAGAGAGTGAGGTAAGTAAGGAAGCAAGTGAGGTAAGTAAAGAAGAGAGTGAGGTAAGTAAGGAAGCGCGTGAGGTAAGTAAAGAAGCGAGCGATGTAAGTAAGGAAGCGAGTGAGGTAAGTAAGGAAGTGAGTGAGGTAGGTAAGAAAGCAAGTGAGGTAAGTAAGGAATCAAGTGAGGTAAGTAAGGAAGCAAGTGAGGTAAGTAATGAAGCAAATAGGGTAAGTAAAGAAGCAAGTGAGGTAAGTAAGGAAGCAAGTGATGTAAGTAAGGAAGCAACTGAGGTAAGTAAGGAAGCAAGTGAGGTAAGTAAGAAGCAAGTGAGGTAGATAAAGAAGCAAGTGAGGTAAGTAAAGAAGCAAGTGAGGTAAGTAAGAAGTGAGTGAGGTAAGTAAAGAAGCAAGTGATGTTAGTAAGGAAGCAAGTGAGGTAAGTAAGGAGCAAGTGAGGTAAGTAAAGTAGCAAGTGATGTTAGTAAGGAAGCAAATGAGGTAAGTAAGAAGCAAGTGAGGTAAGTAACGATGCAAGTGAGGTAAGTAAGAAGTGAGTGAGGTAAGTAAGAAAGGAAGTGAGTAAGTAAGGAAGCAAGTGAGGTAAGTAAGGAAGCAAGTGAGGTAAGTAAGGAAGCAAATAGTGTAAGTAAAGAAGCAAGTGAGGTAAGTAAGGAAGCAACAGAGGTAAGTAAGGAAGCAAGTGAGGTAAAAAGGAAGCAACAGAGGTAAGTAAGGAAGCAAGTGAGGTAAGTAAGGAAGCAACAGAGGGAAGTAAAGAAGCAAGTGATGTTAGTAAGGAAGCAAGTGAGGTAAGTAAGGAGCAAGTGAGGTAAGTAAAGTAGCAAGTGATGTTAGTAAGGAAGCAAGTAAGGTAAGTAAGAAGCAAGTGAGGTAAGTAACGATGCAAGTGAGGTAAGTAAGAAGTGAGTGAGGTAAGTAAGAAAGGAAGTGAGTAAGTAAGGAAGCTAGTGAGGTAAGTAAAGAAGCAAGTGAGGTAAGTAAGGAAGAAAGTGATGTAAGTAAGGAAGCAAGTGAGGTAAGTAAGGAAGCAAGTGAGGTAAGTTAAATAGCAAGTTATGTAAGAAAGGAAGCAACAGAGGTAAGTAAGAAGCAAGTGAGGTAAAAAAAGGAAGCAACAGAGGTAAGTAAGGAAGCAAGTGAGGTAAGTAAGGAAGCAACAGAGGGAAGTAAGAAGCAAGTGAGGTAAGTAAGGAAGCAAGTGAGGTAAGTAAGGAAGCAACAGAGGTAAGGAAGCAAGTGAGGTAAGTAAAGAAGCAACTGAGGTAAGGAAGCAAGTGAGGTAAGTAAAGAAGCATGTAAGGTTAGTAAGAAAGCAAGTGAGGTGAATAAGGAAGCAAGTGAGGTAAGTAAGGAAGCAAGTGAGGTAAGTAAGGAAGCAAGTGAGGTAAGTAAGAAGCAAGTGAGGTAGATAAAGAAGCAAGTGAGGTAAGTAAGAAGTGAATGAGGTAAGTAAAGAAGCAAGTGATGTTAGTAAGGAAGCAAGTGAGGTAAGTAATTAGCAAGTGAGGTAAGTAAAGTAGCAAGTGATGTTAGTAAGGAAGCAACTGAGGTAAGTAAGAAGCAAGTGAGGTAAGTAACGATGCAAGTGAGGTAAGTAAGAAGTGAGTGAGGTAAGTAAGAAAGGAAGTGAGTAAGTAAGGAAGCAAGTGAGGTAAGTAAGGAAGCAAGTGAGGTAAGTAAGGAAGCAAATAGTGTAAGTAAAGAAGAAAGTGAGGAAAGTAAGAAAGCAACAGAGGTAAGTAAGAAAGCAAGTGAGGTAAGTAAGGAATCAACAGAGGTAAGTAAGAAGCAAGTGAGGTAAAAAAGGAAGCAACAGAGGTAAGTAAGGAAGCAAGTGAGGTAAGTAAGGAAGCAACAGAGGGAAGTAAAGAAGCAAGTGAAGTTTGTAAGGAAGCAAGTGAGGTAAGTAAGGAGCAAGTGAGGTAAGTAAAGTAGCAAGTGATGTTAGTAAGGAAGCAAGTGAGGTAAGTAAAGAAGCAAGTGAGGTAAGTAAGAAGCAAGTGAGGTAAGTAAAGAAGTAAATGATGTTAGTAAGGAAGCAAGTGAGGTAAGTAAGAAGCAAGTGAGGTAAAAAAGGAAGCAGCAGAGGTAAGTAAGAAGCAAGTGAGGTAAGTAAGGAAGCAACAGAGGTAAGTAAGGAAGCAAGTGAGGTAAGTAAAGAAGTAAACGATGTTAGTAAGGAAGCAAGTGAGGTAAGTAAGAAGCAAGTGAGGTAAAAAAGGAAGCAACAGAGGGAAGTAAGAAGCAAGTGAGGTAAGTAGAGAAGTAAATGATGTTAGTAAGGAAGTAAGTGAGGTATGTAAAGAAGCAAGTGAGGTAAGTAAGGATGTGAGTGAGGTAAGTAAGGAAGCAAGTGAGGTAAGTAAGGAAGCAAGAGAGGTAAGAAAAGAAGCAAGTGAGGTAAGTAAGTAAGCAAGTGAGGTAAGTAAAGAAGCAAGTGAGGTAAGTAAGGAAGCAAGTGAGGTAAGTAAAGAAGCAAGTGATGTAAGTAAGGAAGCAAGTGAGGTAAGTAAGAAGTAAGTGAGGTAAGTAACGATGCAAGTGAGGTAAGTAAGAAGTGAGTGAGGTAAGTAAAGAAGCAAGAAAGGAAAGTCAGGAAGCAAGTGAGGTAAGTAAGGAAGCAAGTGAGGTAAAAAAGGAAGCAACAGAGGTAAGTAAGAAGCAAGTGAGGTAAGTAAGGAAGCAACAGAGGTAAGTAAGGAAGCAAGTGAGGTAAGTAAAGAAGAAAGTGAGGTAAGTGAGGAAGTGCGTGAGGTAAGTAAGGAAGCAAGTGAGGTAAGTAAGGAAGCAAGTGAGGTGAGTAAGGAAGAGAGTGAGGTAAGTAAGGAAGCAAGTGAGGTAAGTAAAGAAGAGAGTGAGGTAAGTAAGGAAGCGCGTTAGGTAAGTAAAGAAGCGAGCGATGTAAGTAAGGAAGCGAGTGAGGTAAGTAAGGAAGTGAGTGAGGTAGGTAAGAAAGCAAGTGAGGTAAGTAAGGAATCAAGTGAGGTAAGTAAGGAAGCAAGTGAGGTAAGTAATGAAGCAAATAGGGTAAGTAAAGAAGCAAGTGAGGTAAGTAAGGAAGCAAGTGATGTAAGTAAGGAAGCAAGTGAGGTAAGTAAGGAAGCAAGTGAGGTAAGTAAGAAGCAAGTGAGGTAGATAAAGAAGCAAGTGAGGTAAGTAAAGAAGCAAGTGAGGTAAGTAAGAAGTGAGTGAAGTAAGTAAAGAAGCAAGTGATGTTAGTAAGGAAGCAAGTGAGGTAAGTAAGGAGCAAGTGAGGTAAGTAAAGTAGCAAGTGATGTTAGTAAGGAAGCAAATGAGGTAAGTAAGAAGCAAGTGAGGTAAGTAACGATGCAAGTGAGGTAAGTAAGAAGTGAGTGAGGTAAGTAAGAAAGGAAGTGAGTAAGTAAGGAAGCAAGTGAGGTTAGTAAGGAAGCAAGTGAGGTAAGTAAGGAAGCAAATAGTGTAAGTAAAGAAGCAAGTGAGGTAAGTAAGGAAGCAACAGAGGTAAGTAAGGAAGCAAGTGAGGTAAAAAAGGAAGCAACAGAGGTAAGTAAGGAAGCAAGTGAGGTAAGTAAGGAAGCAACAGAGGGAAGTAAAGAAGCAAGTGATGTTAGTAAGGAAGCAAGTGAGGTAAGTAAGGAGCAAGTGAGGTAAGTAAAGTAGCAAGTGATGTTAGTAAGGAAGCAAGTAAGGTAAGTAAGAAGCAAGTGAGGTAAGTAACGATGCAAGTGAGGTAAGTAAGAAGTGAGTGAGGTAAGTAAGAAAGGAAGTGAGTAAGTAAGGAAGCTAGTGAGGTAAGTAAAGAAGCAAGTGAGGTAAGTAAGGAAGAAAGTGATGTAAGTAAGGAAGCAAGTGAGGTAAGTAAGGAAGCAAGTGAGGTAAGTTAAATAGCAAGTTTTGTAAGAAAGGAAGCAACAGAGGTAAGTAAGAAGCAAGTGAGGTAAAAAAGGAAGCAACAGAGGTAAGTAAGGAAGCAAGTGAGGTAAGTAAGGAAGCAACAGAGGGAAGTAAGAAGCAAGTGAGGTAAGTAAGGAAGCAAGTGAGGTAAGTAAGGAAGCAACAGAGGTAAGGAAGCAAGTGAGGTAAGTAAAGAAGCAACTGAGGTAAGGAAGCAAGTGAGGTAAGTAAAGAAGCATGTAAGGTTAGTAAGAAAGCAAGTGAGGTAAGTAACAATTCAAGTGAGGTAAGTAAGAAGTGAGTGAGGTAAGTAAGGAAGAAAGTGATGTAAGTAAGGAAGCAAGTGAGGTAAGTAAGGAAGCAAGTGAGGTAAGTTAAATAGCAAGTTATGTAAGAAAGGAAGCAACAGAGGTAAGTCAGAAGCAAGTGAGGTAAAAAAGGAAGCAACAGAGTTAAGTAAGGAAGCAAGTGAGGTAAGTAAGGAAGCAACAGAGGGAAGTAAGATGCAAGTGAGGTAAGTAAGGAAGCAAGTGAGGTAAGTAAGGAAGCAACAGAGGAAAGGAAGCAAGTGAGGTAAGTAAGGAAGCAACTGAGGTAAGGAAGCAAGAGAGGTAAGTAAAGAAGCATGAAAGGTTAGTAAGAAAGCAAGTGAGGTAAGTAAGGAAACGAGTGAGGTAAGTAAGAAAGCAAGTGAGGTAAGTAAGGAAGCAATTGAGCTAAGTAAGGAAGCAAGTGAGGTTAGTAAGGAAGCAACAGAGGTAAGTTAGCAAGTGAGGTAAGTAAAGAAGCAAGTAAGGTAAGTAAGGAAGCAATTAAGGTAAGTAAGAAAGAAAGTGAGGTTAGTAAGGAAGCAAGTGAGGTAAGTAAGAAAGCAAGTGAGGTTTGGAAGCAAGTGATGTAAGTACGGAAGCAAGTTAGGTAAGTAAGGAAGCAAGTAAGGTAATTAAGGAAGCAAGTTATGTAAGTAAGGAAGCAACAGATGTAAGTAAGAAGCAAGTGAGGTAAGTAAGAAAGCAACAGAGGTAAGTAAGGAAGCAAGTGACTTAAAAAAGGAAGCAACAGAGGTAAGTAAGGAAACAAGTGAGGTAATTAAGGAAGCAACAGAGGTAAGAAAGCAAGTGAGGTTAGTAAGGAAGCGAGTGAGGTAAGTAAGAAAGCAAGTGAGGTAAGGAATCAAGTGAGGTAAGTAAGAAACCAAATAGGGTAAATAAAGAAGCAAGTTAGGTAAGGAAGCAAGTGATGTAAGTACGGAAGCAAGTGAGGTAAGTAAGGAAGCAAGTGAGGTAAGTAAGGAAGCAAGTTATGTAAGTAAGGAAGCAACCGAGGTAAGTAAGAAGCAAGTGAGGTAAGTAAGGAAGCAAGTGAGGTAAGTAAGGAAGCAAGTGAGGTAAAAAAGGAAGCAACAGAGGTAAGTAAGGAAGTGAGTGAGGTAAGCAAGGAAGCAACAGAGGTATGGAAGCAAGAGAGGTAAGTAAGGAATCAAGTAAGGTAGGTAAGAAAGCAAGTGAGGAAAGTAAGGAAGCAAGTGAGGTAAGAAAGGAAGCAAGTGATGTTAGTAAGGAAGCAAGTGATGTTAGTATGGAAGCAAGTGAGGTAAGTAAGAAGCAAGTGAGGTAAGTAACAATGCAAGTAAGGTAAGTAAGAAGTGAGTGAGGTAAGTAACGATGCAAGTGAGGTAAGTAAGAAGTGAGTGAGGTAAGTAAAGAAGCAAGAAAGGAAAGTATGGAAGCAAGTGAGGTAAGTAAAGAAGCAAGTGATGTTAGTAAGGATGCAAGTGAGGTAAGTAAGAAGTAAGTGAGGTAAGTAACGATGCAAGTGAGGTAAGTAAGAAGTGAGAGAGGAAAGTAAAGAAGCAAGTGATGTTAGTAAGGAAGCAAGTGATGTTAGTAAGGAAGCAAGTGAGGTAAGAAAGGAGCAAGTGAGGTAAGTAAAGTAGCAAGTGATGTTAGTAAGGAAGCAAGTGAGGTAAGTAAAGAAGCAAGTGAGGTAAGTAAGAAGCAAGTGAGGTAAGTAAAGAAGTAAATGATGTTAGTAAGGAAGCAAGTGAGGTAAAAAAGGAAGCAACAGAGGTAAGTAAGAAGCAAGTGAGGTAAGTAAGGAAGCAACAGAGGTAAGTAAGGAAGCAAGTGAGGTAAGTAAAGAAGTAAACGATGTTAGTAAGGAAGCAAGTGAGGTAAGTAAGAAGCAAGTGAGGTAAAAAAGTAAGCAACAGAGGGAAGTAAGAAGCAAGTGAGGTAAGTAAGGAAGCAACAGAGGGAAGTAAGTAGCAAGTGAGGTAAGTAGAGAAGTAAATGATGTTAGTAAGGAAGCAAGTGAGATAAGTAAGAAGCAAGTGAGGTAAGTAACGATGGAAGTAAGGTAAGTAAGAAGTGAGTGAGGTAAGTAAAGAAGCAAGAAAGGAAAGTAAGGAAGCAAGTGAGGTAAGTAAGGAAGCAAGTGAGGTAAAAAAGGAAGCAACAGAGGTAAGTAAGAAGCAAGTGAGGTAAGTAAGGAAGCAACAGAGGTAATTAAGGAAGTAAGTGAGGTATGTAAAGAAGCAAGTGATGTAAGTAAGGAAGTGAGTGAGGTAAGTAAGGAAGCAAGTGAGGTAAGTAAGGAAGCAAGTGAGGTAAGAAAAGAAGCAAGTGAGGTAAGTAAGTAAGCAAGTGAGGTAAGTAAAGAAGCAAGTGAGGTAAGTAAGGAAGCAAGTGAGGTAAGTAAAGAAGCAAGTGATGTAAGTAAGGAAGCAAGTGAGGTAAGTAAGAAGTAAGTGAGGTAAGTAACGATGCAAGTGAGGTAAGTATGAAGTGAGTGAGGTAAGTAAAGAAGCAAGAAAGGAAAGTCAGGAAGCAAGTGAGGTAAGTAAGGAATCAAGTGAGGTAAAAAAGGAAGCAACAGAGGTAAGTAAGAAGCAAGTGAGGTAAGTAAGGAAGCAACAGAGGTAAGTAAGGAAGCAAGTGAGGTAAGTAAAGAAGAAAGTGAGGTAAGTGAGGAAGTGAGTGAGGTAAGGAAGGAAGCAAGTGAGGTAAGTAAGGAAGCAAGTGAGGTGAGTAAGGAAGAGGGTGAGGTAAGTAAGGAAGCAAGTGAGGTAAGTAAAGAAGAGAGTGAGGTAAGTAAGGAAGCGCGTGAGGTAAGTAAAGAAGCGAGCGATGTAAGTAAGGAAGCGAGTGAGGTAAGTAAGGAAGTGAGTGAGGTAGGTAAGGAAGCAAGTAAGGTAAGTAAGGAAACGAGTGAGGTAAGTAAAGAAGTGAGTGAGGTAAGTAAGAAAGCAAGTGAGGTAAGTAAGGGAGCAAGTGAGGTAAGTAAGGAAGCAAGTGAGGTAAGTAAGGAAGTGAGTGAGGTAAGTAAGGAAGCAACAGAGGTAAGGAAGCAAGAGAGGTAAGTAAGGAAGCGAGTGAGGTAAGTAAGATAGCAAGTGAGGTAAGTAAGGAAGCAAGTGAGGTAAGTAAGGAAGCAAATAGGGTAAGTAAAGAAGCAAGTGAGGTAAGTAAGGAAGCAAGTGAGTTAAGTAAGGAAGCAAGTGAGGTAAGTAATATAGCAAGTTATGTAAGAAAGGAAGCAACAGAGGTAAGTAAGGAAGCAAGTGAGGTAAGTAAGGAAGCAACAGAGGGAAGTAAGAAGAAAGTGAGGTAAGTAAGGAAGCCAGTGAGGTAAGTAAGGAAGCAACAGAAGTAAGGAAGCAAGTGAGGTAAGTAAAGAAGCAAGTAAGGTAAGTACGAAAGCAAGTGAGGTAAGTAAGGAAACGATTGAGGTAAGTAAGAAAGCAAGTGAGGTAAGTAAGGAAGCAATTGAGCTAAGTAAGGAATCAAGTGAGATAAGTAAGAAAGCAACAGAGGTAAGTAAGCAAGTGAGGTAAGTAAAGAAGCAAGTAAGGTAAGTAAGGAAGCAAGTGAGGTAAGTAAGGAAGCAAGTGAGGTAAGTAAGGAAGCAAGTTATGTAAGCAAGGAAGCAACAGAGGTAAGTAAGAAGCAAGTGAGGTAAGTAAGGAAGCAACAGAGGTAAGTAAGTAAACAAGTGAGGTAAGTAAAGAAGCAAGTAAGGTAAGTAAGGAAGCAATTAAGGTAAGTAAGAAAGCAAGTGAGGAAAGGAAGCAAGTGATGTAAGTATGGAAGCAAGTGAGGTAAGTAAGGAAGCAAGTGAGGTAAGTAAGCAAGTTATGTAAGTAAGGAAGCAACCGAGGTAAGTAAAAAGCAAGTGAGGTAAGTAAGGAAGCAAGTGAGGTAAAAAAGGAAGCAACAGAGGTAAGTAAGAAGCAAGTGAGGTAAGTAAGGAAGCAAGTGAGGTAAGTAAAGAAGCAAGTGAGGTAAGTAAGGAAGTGAGTGAGGTAAGTAAGGAAGCAAGTGAGGTAAGTAAGGAAGCAAGTGAGGTAAGTAAGGAAGTGAGTGAGGTAAGTAAGGAAGCAAGTGTGGTAAGTAAAGAAGAGAGTGAGGTAAGTAAGGAAGCGAGTGAGGTAAGTAAAGAAGCGAGCGATGTAAGTAAGGAAGCGAGTGAGGTAAATAAGGAAGTGAGTGAGGTAAGTAAGGAAGCAAGTAAGGTAAGTAAGGAAGCGAGTGAGGTAAGTAAAGAAGCGAGTGAGGTAAGTAAGAAAGCAAGCGTGGTAAGTAAGGGAGCAAGTGAGGTAAAAAAGGAAGCAACAGAGGTAAGTAAGAAGCAAGTGAGGTAAGTAAGGAAGCAACAGAGGTAAGTAAGGAAGCAAGTGAGGTAAGTAAAGAAGAAAGTGAGGTAAGTGAAGAAGTGAGTGAGGTAAGGAAGGAAGCAAGTGAGGTAAGTAAGGAAGCAAGTGAGGTGAGTAAGGAAGAGGGTGAGGTAAGTAAGGAAGCAAGTGAGGTAAGTAAAGAAGAGAGTGAGGTAAGTAAGGAAGCGCGTGAGGTAAGTAAAGAAGCGAGCGATGTAAGTAAGGAAGCGAGTGAGGTAAGTAAGGAAGTGAGTGAGGTAGGTAAGGAAGCAAGTAAGGTAAGTAAGGAAACGAGTGAGGTAAGTAAAGAAGTGAGTGAGGTAAGTAAGAAAGCAAGTGAGGTAAGTAAGGGAGCAAGTGAGGTAAGTAAGGAAGCAAGTGAGGTAAGTAAGGAAGTGAGTGAGGTAAGTAAGGAAGCAACAGAGGTAAGGAAGCAAGAGAGGTAAGTAAGGAAGCGAGTGAGGTAAGTAAGATAGCAAGTGAGGTAAGTAAGGAAGCAAGTGAGGTAAGTAAGGAAGCAAATAGGGTAAGTAAAGAAGCAAGTGAGGTAAGTAAGGAAGCAAGTGAGTTAAGTAAGGAAGCAAGTGAGGTAAGTAATATAGCAAGTTATGTAAGAAAGGAAGCAACAGAGGTAAGTAAGGAAGCAAGTGAGGTAAGTAAGGAAGCAACAGAGGGAAGTAAGAAGAAAGTGAGGTAAGTAAGGAAGCCAGTGAGGTAAGTAAGGAAGCAACAGAAGTAAGGAAGCAAGTGAGGTAAGTAAAGAAGCAAGTAAGGTAAGTACGAAAGCAAGTGAGGTAAGTAAGGAAACGATTGAGGTAAGTAAGAAAGCAAGTGAGGTAAGTAAGGAAGCAATTGAGCTAAGTAAGGAATCAAGTGAGATAAGTAAGAAAGCAACAGAGGTAAGTAAGCAAGTGAGGTAAGTAAAGAAGCAAGTAAGGTAAGTAAGGAAGCAAGTGAGGTAAGTAAGGAAGCAAGTGAGGTAAGTAAGGAAGCAAGTTATGTAAGCAAGGAAGCAACAGAGGTAAGTAAGAAGCAAGTGAGGTAAGTAAGGAAGCAACAGAGGTAAGTAAGTAAACAAGTGAGGTAAGTAAAGAAGCAAGTAAGGTAAGTAAGGAAGCAATTAAGGTAAGTAAGAAAGCAAGTGAGGAAAGGAAGCAAGTGATGTAAGTATGGAAGCAAGTGAGGTAAGTAAGGAAGCAAGTGAGGTAAGTAAGCAAGTTATGTAAGTAAGGAAGCAACCGAGGTAAGTAAAAAGCAAGTGAGGTAAGTAAGGAAGCAAGTGAGGTAAAAAAGGAAGCAACAGAGGTAAGTAAGAAGCAAGTGAGGTAAGTAAGGAAGCAAGTGAGGTAAGTAAAGAAGCAAGTGAGGTAAGTAAGGAAGTGAGTGAGGTAAGTAAGGAAGCAAGTGAGGTAAGTAAGGAAGCAAGTGAGGTAAGTAAGGAAGTGAGTGAGGTAAGTAAGGAAGCAAGTGTGGTAAGTAAAGAAGAGAGTGAGGTAAGTAAGGAAGCGAGTGAGGTAAGTAAAGAAGCGAGCGATGTAAGTAAGGAAGCGAGTGAGGTAAATAAGGAAGTGAGTGAGGTAAGTAAGGAAGCAAGTAAGGTAAGTAAGGAAGCGAGTGAGGTAAGTAAAGAAGCGAGTGAGGTAAGTAAGAAAGCAAGCGTGGTAAGTAAGGGAGCAAGTGAGGTAAGTAAAGAAGCAAGTGAGGTAAGTAAGGAAGTGAGTGAAGTAAGGAAGCAACAGAGTTAAGGAAGCAAGAGAGGTAAGTAAGGAAGCAAGTAAGGTAAGTAAGAAAGCAAGTGAGGTAAGTAAGGAAGCGAGTGAGGTAAGTAAGAAAGCAAGTGAGGTAAGTAAGGAAGCAAGTGAGGTAAGTAAGGAAGCAAATAGGGTAAGTAAAGAAGCAAGTGAGGTAAGGAAGCAAGTGATGTAAGTAAGGAAGCAAGTGAGGTAAGTAAGGAAGCAAGTGAGGTAAGTAAAATAGCAAGTTATGTAAGAAAGGAAGCAACAGAGGTAAGTAAGAAGCAAGTGAGGTAAGTAAAGAAGCAAGTGAGGTAAGTAACGATGCAATTGAGGTAAGAAAGAAGTGAGAGAGGTAAGTAAAGAAGCAAGAAAGGAAAGTAAGGAAGCAAGTGAGGAAAGTAAGGAAGCAAGTGAGGAAAAAAGGAAGCAACAGAGGTAAGTAAGAAGCAAGTGAGGTAAGTAAGGAAGCAAGTGAGGTAAGTAAGGAAGCAAGTGTGGTAAGTAAAGAGTCAAGTGAGGTAAGTAAGGAAGTGAGTGAGGTAAGTAAGGAAGCAAGTGAGGTAAGTAAGGAAGCAAGTGAGGTAAGTGAGGAAGTGAGTGAGGTAAGTAAGGAAGCAAGTGAGGTAAGTAAAGAAGAGAGTGAGATAAGTATGGAAGCGAGTGAGGTAAGCAAAGAAGCGAGCGATGTAATAAGGAAGCGAGTGAGGTAAGTAAGGAAGTGAGTGAGGTAGGTAAGGAAGGAAGTAAGGTAAGTAAGGAAGCGAGTGAGGTAAGTAAAGAAGCGAGTGAGGTAAGTAAGAAAGCAAGTGAGGTAAGTAAGGGAGCAAGTGAGGTAAGTAAGGAAGCAAGTGAGGTAAGTAAGGAAGTGAGTGAGATAAGTAAGGAAGCAACAGAGGTAAGGAAGCAAGAGAGGTATGTAAGGAAGCAAGTAAGGTAAGTAAGAAAGCAAGTGAGGTAAGTAAGGAAGCGAGTGAGGTAAGTAAGAAAGCAAGTGAGGTAAGTAAGGAAGCAAGTGAGGTAAGTAATGAAGCAAATAGGGTAAGTAAAGAAGCAAATGAGGTAAGTAAGGAAGCAAGTGATGTAAGTAAGGAAGCATGTGAGGTAAGTAAGGAAGCAAGTGAGTTAAGTAAAATAGCAAGTTAAGTAAGAAAGGAAGCAACAGAGGTAAGTAAGAAGCAAGTGAGGTAAAAAAGGAAGCAACAGAGGTAAGTAAGGAAGCAAGTGAGGTAAGTAAGGAAGCAACAGACGGAAGTAAGAAGCAAGTGAGGTAAGTAAAGAAGCAAGTGAGGTAAGTAAGGAAGCAACAGAGGTAAGGAAGCAAGTATGGTAAAAAAAACTAAGCAACAGAGGTAAGTAAGGAAGTGAGTGAGGAAAGCAAGGAAGCTACAGAGGTAAGGAAGCTAGAGAGGTAAGCAAGGAATCAAGTATGGTAGGTAAGAAAGCAAATGAGGTAAGTAAGGAAGCGAGTGAGGTAAGTAAGAAAGGAAGTGAGTAAGTAAGGAAGCAAGTGAGGTAAGTAAGGAAGCAAGAGAGGTAAGTAAGGAAGCAAATAGTGTAAGTAAAGAAGCAAGAGAGGTAAGTAAGGAAGCAAGTGATGTAAGTAAGGAAGCAAGTGAGGTTAGTAAGGAAGCAAGAGAGGTACGTAAAATAGCAAGTTATGTAAGAAAGGAAGCAACAGTGGTAAGTAAGAAGCAAGTGAGGTAAAAAAGGAAGCAACAGAGGTAAGTAAGGAAGCAAGTGAGGTAAGTAAGGAAGCAACAGAGGGAAGTAAGAAGCAAGTGAGGTAAGTAAGGAAGCAAGTGAGGTAAGTAAGGAAGCAAGTGAGTTAAGTAAGGAAGCAACAGAGGTAAGGAAGCAAGTGAGGTAAGTAAGGAAGCAACAGAGGTAAGGAAGCAAGTTAGGTAAGTAAAGAAGCAAGTAAGGTAAGTAAGAAAGCAAGTGAGGTAAGAAAGGAAACCAGTGAGGTAAGTAAGAAAGCAAGTGAGGTAAGTAAGAAAGCAATTGAGCTAAGTAAGGAAGCAAGTGAGGTAAGTCAGGAAGCAACAGAGGTAAGTAAGCAAGTGAGGTAAGTAAGGAAGCAAGTGAGGTAAGTAAGGAAGCAAGTGAGGTAAGTAAGGAAGCAAGATATGTAAGTAAGGAAGCAACAGATGTAAGTAAAAGCAAGTGAGGTAAGTAAGGAAGCAACAGAGGTAAGTAAGGAAGCAAGTGAGGTAAAAAAAAGGAAGCAACAGAGGTAAGTAAGAAGCAAGTGAGGTAAAAAAGGAAGCAACAGAGGTAAGTAAGGAAACAATTTAGAGGTAATTAAGGAAGCAAGTGAGGTAAGAAAGCAAGTGAGGTAAGTAAAGAAGCAAGTAAGGTAAGTAAGGAAGCAATTAAGGTAAGTAAGAAAGCGAGTGAGGTAAGTAAGAAAGCAAGTGATGTAAGGAAGCAAGTGAGGTAAGTAAGGAAGCAAATAGGGTAAGTAAAGAAGCATGTTAGGTAAGGAAGCAAGTGATGTAAGTACGGAAGCAAGTGAAGTAAGAAAGGAAGCAAGTGAGGTAAGAAAGGAAGCAAGTTATGTAAGTAAGGAAGAAACCGAGGTAAGTAAGAAGCAAGTGAGGTAAGTAAGGAAGCAAGTGAGGTAAAAAAGGAAGCAACAGAGGTAAGTAAGAAGCAAGTGAGGTAAGTAAGGTATTGAGTGAGGTAAGTAAGGAAGCAAGTGAGGTAAGTAAAGAAGAGAGTGAGGTAAGAAAGGAAGCGAGTGAGGAAAGTAAAGAAGCAAGCGATGTAAGTAAGGAAGCAAGTGAGGTAAGTAAGGAAGCGAGGGAGGTAAGTAAGGAAGCAAGTAAGGTAAGTAAAAAAGCGAGTGAGGTAAGTAAAGAAGCGAGTGAGGTAAGTATAAAAGCAAGTGAGGTAAGTAAGGAAGCAATTGAGCTAAGTAAGGAAGCAAGTGAAGTAAGTAAGGAAGCAACAGAGGTAAGTAAGCAAGTGAGGTAAGTAAAGAAGCAGGTAAGGTAAGTAAGGAAGAAAGTGAGGTAAGTAAGGAAGCAAGTTATGTAAGTAAGGAAGCAACAGATGTAAGTAAGAAACAAGTGAGGTAAGTAAGGAAGCAACAGAGGTAAGTAAGGAAGCAAGCGAGGTAATTAAGGAAGCAACAGAGGTAAGAAAGCAAGTAAGGTAAGTAAAGAAGCAAGAAAGGTAAGTAAGAAAGCATGTGAGGTTAGTAAGGAAGCGAGTGAGGTAAGTAAGAAAGCAATTGAGGTAAGTTAGCAAGTGAGGTAAGTAAGGAAGCAAATAGGGTAAGTAAAGAAGCAAGTTAGGTAAGGAAGCAAGTGATGTAAGTACGGAAGCAAGTGTGGTAAGTAAGGAAGCAAGTGAGGTAAGGAAGGAAGCAAGTTATGTAAGTAAGGAAGCAACAGAGGTAAGTAAGAAGCAAGTGAGGTAAACAATGAAGCAACAGAGGTAAGTACGGAAGCTAGTGAGGTAAGTAAGGAAGCAGCAGAGGTAAGTAAGAAGCAAGTGAGGTAAGTAAGGAAGCAAGTGAGGTAAGTAAGGAAGCAACAGAGGTAAGGAAGCAAGTGAGGTAAGTAAAGAAGCAAGTAAGGTAAGTAAGGAAGCAAGTAAGCTTTGTAAGAAAGCAAGTCAGGTAAGTAAGGAAGCAAGTGAGGTAAGTAAGGAAGCAACAGAGGTAAGGAAGCAAGTGAGGTAAGTAAAGAAGCAAGTGAGGTAAGTAAGCAAGCAAGTAAGGTAAGGAAGGAAGCAAGTAAGGTAATTAAGAAAGCAAGTGAGGTAAGTAAGGAAGTGAGTGAGGTAAGTAAAGAAGCAAGTAAGGTAAGTAAGGAAGCAAGTGACGTATGTAAGAAAGCAAGTGAGGTAAGTAAGGAAGCGAGTGAGGTAAGTAAGAAAGCAAGTGAGGAAAGTAAGGAGGCAAGTGAGGTAAGTAAAGAAGCAAGTTATGAAAGTAAGGAAGCAACAGAGTTAAGTAAGTAGCAAGTGAGGTAAAAAAGGAAGCAAGTGAGGTAAGTAAGAAAGCAAGTGAGGTAAGTAAGGAAGCAAAAGAGGTAAGTAAGGAAGCAAGTGAAGTAAGTAAGGAAGCAAGTTATGTACGTAAAGTAGCAACAGTGGTAAGTAGGAAGCAAGTGAGGTAAGTAAGGAAGCAACAGAAGTAAGGAAGCAAGTGAGGTAAGTAAAGAAGCAAGTGATGTTAGTAAGGAAGCAAGTGAGGTAAGAAAAGAATCAAGTGAGGTAAGTAAACGATGCAAGTGAGGTAAGTAAGAAGTGAGTGAGGTAAGTAAAGAAGCAAGAAAGGAAAGTAAGGAAGCAAGTTAGGTAAGTAAGGAAGCAAGTGAGGTAAAAAAAAAGGAAGCAACAGAGGTAAGTAAGGAAACAAGTGAGGTAAATAAGGAAGCAACAGAGGTAAGAAAGCAAGTAAGGTAAGTAAAAAAAGCAAGAAAGGTAAGTAAGGAAGCAATTAAGGTAAGTAAGAAAGCAAGTGAGGTTCGTAAGGAAGCGAGTGAGGTAAGTAAGAAAGCAAGTGAGGTAAGTTAGCAAGTGAGGAAAGTAAGGAAGCAAATAGGGTAAGTAAAGAAGCAAGTTAGGTAAGGAATCAAGTGATGTAAGTACGGAAGCAAGTGTGGTAAGTAAGGAAGCAAGTGAGGTAAGGAAGGAAGCAAGTTATGTAAGTAAGGAAGCAACAGAGGTAAGTAAGAAGCAAGTGAGATAAACAATGAAGCAACAGAGGTAAGTAAGGAAGCTAGTGAGGTAAGTAAGGAAGCAGCAGAGGTAAGTAAGAAGCAAGTGAGGTAAGTAAGGAAGAAAGTGAGGAAAGTAAGGAAGCAACAGAAGTAAGGAAGCAAGTGAGGTAAGTAAAGAAGCAAGTAAGGTAAGTAAGGAAGCAAGTAAGCTAAGTAAGAATGCAAGTGAGGTAAGTAAGGAAGCAAGTGAGGTAAGAAAGGAAGCAACAGAGGTAAGGAAAAAAGTGAGGTAAGTAAAGAAGCAAGTGAGGCAAGCAAGTAAGGTAAGGAAGGAAGCAAGTAAGTTAATTAAGAAAGCAAGTGAGGTAAGTAAGGAAGCGAGTGAGGTAAGTAAAGAAGCAAGTAAGGTAAGTAAGGAAGCAAGTGAGGTAAGAAAGCAAGTATGGTATGTAAGGAAGCGAGTGAGGTAAGTAAGGAAGCAAGTAAGGTAAGTAAGAAAGCAAGTGAGGTAAGTAAGGAAGCGAGTGAGGTAAGTAAGAAAGCAAGTGAGGTAAGTAAGGAAGCAAGTGAGGTAAGTAAGGAAGCAAATAGGGTAAGTAAAGTAGCAAGTGAGGTAAGTAAAGAAGCAAGTGAGGTAAGTAAAGAAGCGAGTGAGGTAAGTATGAAAGCAAGTGAGGTAAGTAAGGGAGCAAGTGAGGTAAGTAAGGAAGCAAGTGAGGTAAGTAAGGAAGTGAGTGAGGTAAGTAAGGAAGCAACAGAGGTAAAGAAGCAAGAGAGGTAAGTAAGGAAGCAAGTAAGGTAAGTAAGAAAGCAAGTGAGGTAAGTAAGGAAGCGAGTGAGGTAAGTAAGGAAGCAAGTGATGTAAGTAAGGAAGCAAGTGAGGTAAGTAAAATAGCAAGTTATGTAAGAAAGGAAGCTACAAAGGTAAGTAAGAAGCAAGTGAGGTAAAAAAGGAAGCAACAGAGGTAAGTAAGGAAGCAAGTGAGGTAAGTAAGGAAGCAACAGAGGGAAGTAAGAAGCAAGTGAGGTAAGTAAGGAAGCAAGTGAGGTAAGTAAGGAAGCAACAGAGGTAAGGAAGCAAGTGAGGTAAGTAAGGAAGCAACAGAGGTAAGGAAACAAGTGAGGTAAGTAAAGAAGCAAGTAAGGTAAGTAAGATAGCAAGTGAGGTAAGTAAGGAAACAAGTGAGGTATGTAAGAAAGCAAGTGAGGTAAGTAAGGAAGCAATTGAGCTAAGTAAGAAAGCAAGTGAAGTAAGTAAGGAAGCAACAGAGGTAAGTAAGCAAGTGAGGTAAGTAAAGAAGCAGGTAAGGTAAGTAAGGAAGAAAGTGAGGTAAGTAAGGAAGCAAGTTATGTAAGTAAGGAAGCAACAGATGTAAGTAAGAAACAAGTGAGGTAAGTAAGGAAGCAACAGAGGTAAGTATGGAAGCAAGTGAGGTAATTAAGGAAGCAACAGAGGTAAGAAAGCAAGTAAGGTAAGTAAAGAAGCAAGAAAGGTAAGTAAGAAAGCAAGTGAGGTTAGTAAGGAAGCGAGTGAGGTAAGTAAGAAAGCAATTGAGGTAAGTTAGCAAGTGAGGTAAGTAAGGAAGCAAATAGGGTAAGTAAAGAAGCAAGTTAGGTAAGGAAGCAAGTGATGTAAGTACGGAAGCAAGTGTGGTAAGTAAGGAAGCAAGTGAGGTAAGGAAGGAAGCAAGTTATGTAAGTAAGGAAGCAACAGAGGTAAGTAAGAAGCAAGTGAGGTAAACAATGAAGCAACAGAGGTAAGTACGGAAGCTAGTGAGGTAAGTAAGGAAGAAGCAGAGGTAAGTAAGAAGCAAGTGAGGTAAGTAAGGAAGCAAGTGAGGTAAGTAAGGAAGCAACAGAGGTAAGGAAGCAAGTGAGGTAAGTAAAGAAGCAAGTAAGGTAAGTAAGGAAGCAAGTAAGCTATGTAAGAAAGCAAGTGAGGTAAGTAAGGAAGCAATTGAGGTAAGTAAGGAAGCAACAGAGGTAAGGAAGCAAGTGAGGTAAGTAAAGAAGCAAGTGAGGTAAGTAAGCAAGCAAGTAAGGTAAGGAAGGAAGCAAGTAAGGTAATTAAGAAAGCAAGTGAGGTAAGTAAGGAAGCGAGTGAGGTAAGTAAAGAAGCAAGTAAGGTAAGTAAGGAAGCAAGTGAGGTATGTAAGAAAGCAAGTGAGGTAAGTAATGAAGCGAGTGAGGTAAGTAAGAAAGCAAGTGAGGAAAGTAAGGAGGCAAGTGAGGTAAGTAAAGAAGCAAGTTATGAAAGTAAGGAAGCAACAGAGTTAAGTAAGTAGCAAGTGAGGTAAAAAAGGAAGCAAGTGAGGTAAGTAAGAAAGCAAGTGAGGTAAGTAAGGAAGCAAAAGAGGTAAGTAAGGAAGCAAGTAAGGAAGCAAGTTATGTACGTAAAGTAGCAACAGTGTTAAGTAAGAAGCAAGTGAGGTAAAAAAGGAAGCAAGTGAGGTAAGTAAGGAAGCAACAGAGGTAAGGAAGCAAGTGAGGTAAGTAAAGAAGCAAGTAAGGTAAGTAAGGAAGAAAGTAAGGTAAGTAAGAAAGCAAGTACGGTAAGTAAGGAAGCGAGTGAGGTAAATAAGAAAGCAAGTCAGGTAAGTAAGGAAACGAGTGAGGTAAGTAAAGAAGCAAGTGAGGTAAGTAAGAAAGCAAGTGAGGTAAGTAAAGAAGCAAGTGATGTTAGTAAGGAAGCAAGTGAGGTAAGTAAAGAAGCAAGTGATGTTAGTAAGGAAGCAAGTGAGGTAAGAAAAGAAGCAAGTGAGGTAAGTAACGATGCAAGTGAGGAAAGTAAGAAGTGAGTGAGGTAAGTAAAGAAGCAAGAAAGGAAAGTAAGGAAGCAAGTGAGGTAAGTAAGGAAGCAAGTGAGGTAAAAAAAAGGAAGCAACAGAGGTAAGTAAGAAGCAAGTGAGGTAAAAATAGGAAGCAACAGAGGTAAGTAAGGAAACAAGTGAGGTAATTAAGGAAGCAACAGAGGTAAGAAAGCAAGTAAGGTAAGTAAAGAAGCAAGAAAGGTAAGTAAGGAAGCATTTAAGGTAAGTAAGAAAGCAAGTGAGGTTAGTAAGGAAGCGAGTGAGGTAAGTAAGAAAGCAAGTGAGGTAAGTTAGCAAGTGAGGAAAGTAAGGAAGCAAATAGGGTAAGTAAAGAAGCAAGTTAGGTAAGGAATCAAGTGATGTAAGTACGGAAGCAAGTGTGGTAAGTAAGGAAGCAAGTGAGGTAAGGAAGGAAGCAAGTTATGTAAGTAAGGAAGCAACAGAGGTAAGTAAGAAGCAAGTGAGATAAACAATGAAGCAACAGAGGTAAGTAAGGAAGCTAGTGAGGTAAGTAAGGAAGCAGCAGAGGTAAGTAAGAAGCAAGTGAGGTAAGTAAGGAAGAAAGTGAGGTAAGTAAGGAAGCAACAGAGGTAAGGAAGCAAGTGAGGTAAGTAAAGAAGCAAGTAAGGTAAGTAAGGAAGCAAGTAAGCTAAGTAAGAAAGCAAGTGAGGTAAGTAAGGAAGCAAGTGAGGTAAGAAAGGAAGCAACAGAGGTAAGGAAAAAAGTGAGGTAAGTAAAGAAGCAAGTGAGGCAAGCAAGTGATGTTAGTAAGGAAGCAAGTGAGGTAAGAAAAGAAGCAAGTGAGGTAAGTAACGATGCAAGTGAGGTAAGTAAGGAAGCGATTGAGGTAAGTAAAGAAGCAAGTAAGGTAAGTAAGGAAGCAAGTGAGGTAAGAAAGCAAGTATGGTATGTAAGGAAGCGAGTGAGGTAAGTAAGAAAGCAAGTGAGGAAAGTAAGGAGGCAAGTGAGGTAAGTAAAGAAGCAAGTTATGAAAGTAAGGAAGCAACAGAGTTAAGTAAGAAGCAAGTGAGGTAAAAAAGGAAGCAAGTGAGGTAAGTAAGAAAGCAAGTGAGGTAAAAAAGGAAGCAAGTGAGGTAAGTAAGAAAGCAAGTGAGGTAAGTAAGGAAGCAAAAGAGGTAAGTAAGGAAGCAAGTGAAGTAAGTACGGAAGCAAGTTATGAACGTAAAGTAGCAACAGAGGTAAGTAAGAAGCAAGTGAGGTAAAAAAGGAAGCAACAGAGGTAAGTAAGGAAGCAAGTGAGGTAAGTAAGGAAGCAACAATGGGAAGTAAGAAGCAAGTGAGGTAAGTAAGGAAGCAAGTGAGGTAAGTAAGGAAGCAACAGAGGTAAGGAAGCAAGTGAGGTAAGTAAGGAAGCAACAGAGGTAAGGAAGCAAGTTAGGTAAGTAAAGAAGCAAGTAAGGTAAGTAAGAAAGCAAGTGAGGTAAGTAAGGAAACCAGTGAGGTAAGTAAGAAAGCAAGTGAGGTAAGTAAGAAAGCAATTGAGCTAAGTAAGGAAGCAAGTGAGGTAAGTCAGGATGCAACAGAGGTAAGTAAGCAAGTGAGGTAAGTAAAGAAGCAAGTAAGGTAAGTAAGGAAGCAAGTGAGGTAAGTAAGGAAGCAAGTGAGGTAAGTAAGGAAGCAAGATATGTAAGTAAGGAAGCAACAGATGTAAGTAAAAGCAAGTGAGGTAAGTAAGGAAGCAACAGAGGTAAGTAAGGGAGCAAGTGAGGTAAAAAAAAGGAAGCAACAGAGGTAAGTAAGAAGCATGTGAGGTAAAAAAGGAAGCAACAGAGGTAAGTAAGGAAACAATTTAGAGGTAATTAAGGAAGCAAGTGAGGTAAGAAGGCAAGTGAGGTAAGTAAAGAAGCAAGTAAGGTAAGTAAGGAAGCAATTAATGTAAGTAAGAAAGCAAATGAGGTTAGTAAGGAAGCGAGTGAGGTAAGTAAGAAAGCAAGTGAGGTAAGGAAGCAAGTGAGGTAAGTAAGGAAGCAAATAGTGTAAGTAAAGAAGCATGTTAGGTAAGGAAGCAAGTGATGTAAGTACGGAAGCAAGTGAAGTAAGAAAGGAAGCAAGTGAGGTAAGAAAGGAAGCAAGTTATGTAAGTAAGGAAGCAACCGAGGTAAGTAAGAAGCAAGTGAGGTAAGTAAGGAAGCAAGTGAGGTAAAAAAGGAAGCAACAGAGGTAAGTAAGAAGCAAGTGAGGTAAGTAAGGTATTGAGTGAGGTAAGTAAGGAAGCAAGTGAGGTAAGTAAAGAAGAGAGTGAGGTAAGAAAGGAAGCGAGTGAGGAAAGTAAAGAAGCAAGCGATGTAAGTAAGGAAGCAAGTGAGGTAAGTAAGGAAGCGAGTGAGGTAAGTAAGGAAGCAAGTAAGGTAAGTAAAAAAGCAAGTGAGGTAAGTAAAGAAGCGAGTGAGGTAAGTATGAAAGCAAGTGAGGTAAGTAAGGGAGCAAGTGAGGTAAGTAAGGAAGCAAGTGAGGTAAGTAAGGAAGCGAGTGAGGTAAGTAAAGAAGCGAGTGAGGTATGTATGAAAGCAAGTGAGGTAAGTAAGGGAGCAAGTGAGGTAAGTAAGGAAGTGAGTGAGGTAAGTAAGGAAGCAACTGAGGTAAGGAAGCAAGAGAGGTAAGTAAAGAAGCAAGTAAGGTAAGTAAGAAAGCAAGTGAGGTAAGTAAGGAAGCGAGTTAGGTAAGTAAGAAAGCAAGTGAGGTAAGTAAGGAAGCAAGTGAGGTAAGAAAGGAAGCAAATAGGGTAAGTAAAGTATCAAGTGAGGTAAGTAAGGAAGCAAGTGTTGTAAGTAAGGAAGCAAGTGAGGTAAGTAAAATAGCAAGTTATGTAAGAAAGGAAGCAACAGAGGTAAGTAAGAAGCAAGTGAGGTAAAAAAGGAAGCAACAGAGGTAAGTAAGGAAGCAAGTGAGGTAAGTAAGGAAGCAACAGAGGGAAGTAAGAAGCAAGTGAGGTAAGTAAGGAAGCAAGTGAGGTAAGGAAGCAACAGAGGTAAGGAAGCAAGTGAGGTAAGTAAGGATGCAACAGAGGTAAGGAAGCAAGTGAGGTAAGTAAAGAAGCAAGTAAGGTAAGTAAGATAGCAAGTGAGGTAAGTAAGGAAACGAGTGAGGTAAGTAAGAAAGCAAGTGAGGTAAGTAAGGAAGCAATTGAGCTAAGTAAGGAAGCAAGTGAGGTAAGTAAGGATGCAACAGAGGTAAGTAAGCAAGTGAGGTAAGTAAAGAAGCAAGTAAGGTAAGTAAGGAAGCAAGTGAGGTAAGTAAGGAAGTGAGATGTAAGTAAGGAAGCAAGTGAGGTAAGTAAGGAAGCAAGTGAGGTTAGTAAGGAAGTGATTGAGGTAAGTAAGGAAGCAAGTGAGGTAAGTAAGGAAGCAAGTGAGATAAGTAAGGAAGTGATTGAGGTAAGTAAGGAAGCAAGTGAGGTAAGTAAAGAAGAGAGTGAGGTAAGAAAGGAAGCGAGTGAGGAAAGTAAAGAATCAAGCGATGTAAGTAAGGAAGCAAGTGAGGTAAGTAAAGAAGCAAGTGAGGTAAGTAAGGAAGCAAGTAAGGTAAGTAAAGAAGCAAGTGGTGTAAGTAAAGAAGCGAGTGAGGTAAGTATGAAAGCAAGTGAGGTAAGTAAGGAAGCAAATAGGGTAAGTAAAGTAGCAAGTGAGGTAAGTAAGGAAGCAAGTAAGGTAAGTAAAGAAGCAAGTGAGGTAAGTAAAGAAGCGAGTGAGGTAAGTATGAAAGCAAGTGAGGTAAGTAAGGGAGCAAGTGAGGTAAGTAAGGAAGCAAATAGGGTAAGTAAAGTAGCAAGTGAGGTAAGTAAGGAAGCAAGTGATGTAAGTAAGGAAGCAAGTGAGGTAAGTAAAATAGCAAGTTATATAAGAAAGGAAGCTACAAAGGTAAGTAAGAAGCAAGTGAGGTAAAAAAGGAAGCAACAGAGGTAAGTAAGGAAGCAAGTGAGGTAAGTAAGGAAGCAACAGAGGGAAGTAAGAAGCAAGTGAGGTAAGTAAGGAAGCAAGTGAGGTAAGTAAGGAAGCAACAGACGTAAGGAAGCAAGTGAGGTAAGTAACGAAGCAACAGAGGTAAGGAAGCAAGTGAGGTAAGTAAAGAAGCAAGTAAGTTAAGTAAGATAGCAAGTGAGGTAAGTAAGGAAACAAGTGAGGTATGTAAGAAAGCAAGTGAGGTAAGTAAGGATGCAATTGAGCTAAGTAAGGAAGCAAGTGAAGTAAGTAAGGAAGCAACAGAGGTAAGTAAGCAAGTGAGGTAAGTAAAGAAGCAGGTAAGGTAAGTAAGGAAGCAATTGAGGTAAGTAAGGAAGCAAGTTATGTAAGTACGGAAGCAACAGATGTAAGTAAGAAACAAGTGAGGTAAGTAAGGAAGCAACAGAGGTAAGTAAGGAAGCAAGTGAGGTAATTAAGGAAGCAACAGAGGTAAGAAAGCAAGTAAGGTAAGTAAAGAAGCAAGAAAGGTAAGTAAGAAAGCAAGTGAGGTTAGTAAGGAAGTGAGTGAGGTAAGTAAGAAAGCAATTGAGGTAAGTTAGCAAGTGAGGTAAGTAAGGAAGCAAATAGGGTAAGTAAAGAAGCAAGTTAGGTAAGGAAGCAAGAGATGTAAGTACGGAAGCAAGTGTGGTAAGGAAGGAAGCAAGTTATGTAAGTAAGGAAGCAACAGAGGTAAGTAAGAAGCAAGTGAGGTAAACAATGAAGCAACAGAGGTAAGTACGGAAGCTAGTGAGGTAAGTAAGGAAGCAGCAGAGGTAAGTAAGAAGCAAGTGAGGTAAGTAAGGAAGCAAGGGAGGTAAGTAAGGAAGCAACAGAGGTAAGGAAGCAAGTGAGGTAAGTAAAGAAGCAAGTAAGGTAAGTAAGGAAGCAAGTAAGCTAAGTAAGAAAGCAAGTGAGGTAAGTAAGGAAGCAAGTGAGGTAAGTAAGGAAGCAACAGAGGTAAGGAAGCAAGTGAGGTAAGTAAAGAAGCAAGTGAGGTAAGTAAGCAAGCAAGTAAGGTAAGGAAGGAAGCAAGTAAGGTAATTAAGAAAGCAAGTGAGGTAAGTAAGGAAGCGAGTGAGGTAAGTAAAGAAGCAAGTAAGGTAAGTAAGGAAGCAAGTGAGGTATGTAAGAAAGCAAGTGAGGTAAGTAAGGAAGCGAGTGAGGTAAGTAAGAAAGCAAGTGAGGAAAGTAAGGAGGCAAGTGAGGTAAGTAAAGAAGCAAGTTATGAAAGTAAGGAAGCAACAGAGTTAAGTAAGTAGCAAGTGAGGTAAAAAAGGAAGCAAGTGAGGTAAGTAAGAAAGCAAGTGAGGTAAGTAAGGAAGCAAAAGAGGTAAGTAAGGAAGCAAGTGAAGTAAGTAAGGAAGCAAGTTATGTACGTAAAGTAGCAACAGTGGTAAGTAAGAAGCAAGTGAGGTAAAAAAGGAAGCAAGTGAGGTAAGTAAGGAAGCAACAGAGGTAAGGAAGCAAGTGAGGTAAGTAAAGAAGCAAGTAAGGTAAGTAAGGAAGCAAGTAAGGTAAGTAAGAAAGCAAGTACGGTAAGTAAGGAAGCGAGTGAGGTAAGTAAGAAAGCAAGTCAGGTAAGTAAGGAAGCGAGTGAGGTAAGTAAAGAAGCAAGTGAGGTAAGTAAGAAAGCAAGTGAGGTAAGTAAAGAAGCAAGTGATGTTAGTAAGGAAGCAAGTGAGGTAAGTAAAGAAGCAAGTGATGTTAGTAAGGAAGCAAGTGAGGTAAGAAAAGAAGGAAGTGAGGTAAGTAATGATGCAAGTGAGGTAAGTAAGAAGTGAGTGAGGTAAGTCAAGAAGCAAGAAAGGAAAGTAAGGAAGCAAGTGAGGTAAGTAAGGAAGCAAGTGAGGTAAAAAAAAAGGAAGCAACAGAGGTAAGTAAGAAGCAAGTGAGGTAAAAATAGGAAGCAACAGAGGTAAGTAAGGAAACAAGTGAGGTAATTAAGGAAGCAACAGAGGTAAGAAAGCAAGTAAGGTAAGTAAAGAAGCAAGAAAGGTAAGTAAGGAAGCAATTAAGGTAAGTAATAAAGCAAGTGAGGTTAGTAAGGAAGCGAGTGAGGTAAGTAAGAAAGCAAGTGAGGTAAGTTAGCAAGTGAGGAAAGTAAGGAAGCAAATAGGGTAAGTAAAGAAGCAAGTTAGGTAAGGAATCAAGTGATGTAAGTACGGAAGCAAGTGTGGTATGTAAGGAAGCAAGTGAGGTAAGGAAGGAAGCAAGTTATGTAAGTAAGGAAGCAACAGAGGTAAGTAAGAAGCAAGTAGGATAAACAATGAAGCAACAGAGGTAAGTAAGGAAGCTAGTGAGGTAAGTAAGGAAGCAGCAGAGGTAAGTAAGAAGCAAGTGAGGTAAGTAAGGAAGAAAGTGAGGTAAGTAAGGAAGCAACAGAGGTAAGGAAGCAAGTGAGGTAAGTAAAGAAGCAAGTAAGGTAAGTAAGGAAGCAAGTAAGCTAAGTAAGAAAGCAAGTGAGGTAAGTAAGGAAGCAAGTGAGGTAAGTAAGGAAGCAACAGAGGTAAGGAAACAAGTGAGGTAAGTAAAGAAGCAAGTGAGGCAAGCAAGTAAGGTAAGGAAGGAAGCAAGTAAGGTAATTAAGAAAGCAAGTGAGGTAAGTAAGGAAGCGAGTGAGGTAAGTAAAGAAGCAAGTAAGGTAAGTAAGGAAGCAAGTGAGGTAAGAAAGCAAGTGAGGTATGTAAGGACGCGAGTGAGGTAAGTAAGAAAGCAAGTGAGGAAAGTAAGGAGGCAAGTGAGGTAAGTAAAGAAGCAAGTTATGAAAGTAAGGAAGCAACAGAGTTAAGTAAGAAGCAAGTGAGGTAAAAAAGGAAGCAAGTGAGGTAAGTAAGAAAGCAAGTGAGGTAAAAAAGGAAGCAAGTGAGGTAAGTAAGAAAGCAAGTGAGGTAAGAAAGGAAGCAAAAGAGGTAAGTAAGGAAGCAAGTGAAGTAAGTAAGGAAGCAAGTTATGTATGTAAAGTAGCAACAGAGGTAAGTAAGAAGCAAGTGAGGTAAAAAAGGAAGCAACAGAGGTAAGTAAGGAAGCAAGTGAGGTAAGTAAGGAAGCAACAGAGGGAAGTAAGAATCAAGTGAGGTAAGTAAGGAAGCAAGTGAGGTAAGTAAGGAAGCAAGTACGGTAAGTAAGGAAGCGAGTGAGGTATGTAAGAAAGCAAGTGAGGTAAGTAAGGAAGCAAGTGAGGTAAGTAAAGAAGCAAGTGAGGTAAGTAAGAAAGCAAGTGAGGTAAGTAAAGAAGCAAGTGATGTTAGTAAGGAAGCAAGTGAGGTAAGTAAAGAAGCAAGTGTGGTAAGTAAGAAGTGAGTGAGGTAAGTAAAGAAGCAAGAAAGGAAAGTAAGGAAGCAAATGAGGTAAGTAAGGAAGCAAGTGAGGAAAAAAGGAAGCAACAGAGGTAAGTAAGAAGCAAGTGAGGTAAGTAAGGAAGCAAGTGAGGTAAGTAAGGAAGCAAGTGAGGTAAGTAAAGAGGCAAGTGAGGTAAGAAAGGAAGTGAGTTAGGTAAGTAAGGAAGCAAGTGAGGTAAGTAAGGAAGCGAGTGAGGTAAGTAAGGAAGTGAGTGAGGTAAGTAAGGAAGCAAGTGAGGTAAGTAAAGAAGAGAGTGAGGTAAGTAAGGAAGCGAGTGAGGTAAGTAAAGAAGCGAGCGATGTAAGTAAGGAAGCGAGTGAGGTAAGTAAGGAAGTGAGTGAGGTAGGTAAGGAAGCAAGTAAGGTAAGTAAGGAATCGAGTGAGGTAAGTAAAGAAGCGAGTGAGGTAAGTAAGAAAGCAAGTGAGGTAAGTAAGGGAGCAAGTGAGGTAAGTAAGGAAGTGAGTGAGGTAAGTAAGGAAGCAACAGAGGTAAGGAAGCAAGAGAGGTAAGTAAGGAAGCAAGTAAGGTAATTAGAAAGCAAGTGAGGTAAGTAAGGAAGCGAGTGAGGTAAGTAAGAAAGCAAGTGAGGTAAGTAAGGAATCAAGTGAGGTAAGTAAGGAAGCAAGTGAGGTAAGTAAGGAAGCAAATAGGGTAAGTAAAGAAGCAAGTGAGGTAAGTAAGGAAGCAAGTGATGTAAGTAAGGAAGCAAGTGAGGTAAGTAAGGAAGCAAGTGAGGTAAGTAAAATAGCTAGTTATGTAAGAAAGGAAGCAACAGAGGTAAGTAAGAAGCAAGTGAGGTAAAAAAGGAAGCAACAGAGGTAAGTAAGGAAGCAAGTGAGGTAAGTAAGGAAGCAACAGAGGGAAGTAAGAAGCAAGTGAGGTAAGTAAGGAAGCAAGTGAGGTAAGTAAGGAAGCAACAGAGGTAAGGAAGCAAGTGAGGTAAGTAAGGAAGCAACAGAGGTAAGGAAGCAAGTGATGTAAGTAAAGAAGCAAGTAAGGTAAGTAAGAAAGCATGTGAGGTAAGTAAGGAAACGAGTGAGGTAAGTAAGAAAGCAAGTGAGGTAAGTAAGGATGCAATTGAGCTAAGTAAGGAAGCAAGTGAATTAAGTAAGGAAGCAAAAGAGGCAAGGAAGCAAGTGAGGTAAGTAAAGAAGCAAGTAAGGTAAGTAAGGAAGCAAGTGAGGTAAGTAAGGAAGCAAGTAAGGTAAGTAATGAAGCAATTAAAGTAAGTAAGAAAGCAAGTGAGGTTAGTAAGGAAGCAAGTGAGGTAAGTAAGAAAGCAAGTGAGGTAAGGAAGCAAGTGATGTAAGTACGGAAGCAAGTGAGGTAAGTAAGAAGCAAGTGAGGTAAGTAAGGAAGCAACAGAGGTAAGTAAGGAAGCAAGTGAGGTTAAAAAAAGGAAACAACAGAGGTAAGTAAGAAGCAAGTGAGGTAAAAAAGGAAGCAACAGAGGTAAGTAAGGATGCAAGTGAGGTAAGTAAAGAAGCAAGTAAGGTAAGTAAGGAAGCAAGTGAGGTATGTAAGAAAGCAAGTGAGGTATGTAAGGAAGCGAATGAGGTAAGTAAGAAAGCAAGTGAGGAAAGTAAGGAGGCAAGTGAGGTAAGTAAAGAAGCAAGTTATGAAAGTAAGGAAGCAACAGAGTTAAGTAAGTAGCAAGTGAGGTAAAAAAGGAAGCAAGTGAGGTAAGTAAGAAAGCAAGTGAGGTAAGTAAGGAAGCAAAAGAGGTAAGTAAGGAAGCAAGTGAGGTTAAAAAAAGGAAACAACAGAGGTAAGTAAGAAGCAAGTGAGGTAAAAAAGGAAGCAACAGAGGTAAGTAAGGAAACAAGTGAGGTAATTAAGGAAGCAACAGAGGTAAGAAAGCAAGTGAGGTATGTAAAGAAGCAAGTAAGGTAAGTAAGGAAGCAATTAAAGTAAGTAAGAAAGCAAGTGAGGTTAGTTAGGAAGCAAGTGAGGTAAGTAAGAAAGCAAGTGAGGTAAGGAAGCAAGTGATGTAAGTACGGAAGCAAGTGAGGTAAAAAAGGAAGCAACAGAGGTAAGTAAGGAAGCAAGTGAGGTAAGTAAAGAAGCAAGAAAGGAAAGTAAGGAAGCAAGTGAGGTAAGTAAGGAAGCAAGTGAGGAAAAAAGGAAGCAACAGATGTAAGTAAGAAGCAAGTGAGGTAAGTAAGGAAGCAAGTGAGGTAAGTAATGAAGCAAGTGAGGTAAGTAAAGAGGCAAGTGAGGTAAGTAAGGAAGTGAGTGAGGTAAGTAAGGAAGCATGTGAGGAAAGTAAGGAAGTGAGTGAGGTAAGTAAGGAAGCAAGTGAGGTAAGTAAACAAGAGAGTGAGGTAAGTAAGGAAGCGAGTGAGGTAAGTAAAGAAGTGAGCGATGTAAGTAAGGAAGCGAGTGAGGTAAGTAAGGTAGTGAGTGAGGTAAGTAAGGAAGCTAGTGAGGTAAGTAAGGAAGCGAGTGAGGTAAGTAAAGAAGCGAGTGAGGTAAGTAAGAAAGCAAGTGAGGTAAGTATGGGAGCAAGTGAGGTAAGTAAGGATGCAAGTGAGGTAAGTAAGGAAGTAAGTGAGGTAAGTAAGGAAGCAACAGAGGTAAGGAAGCAAGAGAGGTAAGTAAGGAAGCAAGTAAGGTAAGTAAGAAAGCAAGTGAGGTAAGTAAGGAAGCGAGTGAGGTAAGTAAGAAAGCAAGTGAGGTAAGTAAGGAATCAAGTGAGGTAAGTAAGGAAGCAAGTGAGGTAAGTAAGGAAGCAAATAGGGTAAGTAGAGAAGCAAGTGAGGTAAGTAAGGAAGCAAGTGATGTAAGTAAGGAAGCAAGTGAGGTAAGTAAGGAAGCAAGTGAGGTAAGTAAAATAGCAAGTTATGTAAGAAAGGAAGCAACAGAGGTAAGTAAGAAGCAAGTGAGGTAAAAAAGGAAGCAACAGAGGTAAGTAAGGAAGCAAGTGAGGTAAGTTAGGAAGCAACAGAGGGAAGTAAGAAGCAAGTGAGGTAAGTAAGGAAGCAAGTGAGGTAATTAAGGAAGCAACAGAGGTAAGGAAGCAAGTGAGGTAAGTAAGGAAGCAACAGAGGTAAGTAAGGAAACGAGTGAGGTAAGTAAGAAAGCAAGTGAGGTAAGTAAGGAAGCAATTGAGCAAAGTAAGGAAGCAAGTGAGGTAACTAAGGAAGCAACAGAGGCATGTAAGCAAGTGAGGTAAGTAAAGAAGCAAGTGAGGTAATTAAGGAAGCAACAGAGGTAAGAAAGCAAGTAAGGTAAGTAAAGAAGCAAGAAAGGTAAGTAAGAAAGCAAGTGAGGTTAGTAAGGAAGCGAGTGAGGTAAGTAAGAAAGCAATTGAGGTAAGTTAGCAAGTGAGGTAAGTAAGGAAGCAAATAGGGTAAGTAAAGAAGCAAGTTAGGTAAGGAAGCAAGAGATGTAAATACGGAAGCAAGTGTGGTAAGTAAGGAAGCAAGTGAGGTAAGGAAGGAAGCAAGTTATGTAAGTAAGGAAGCAACAGAGGTAAGTAAGAAGCAAGTGAGGTAAAAAATGAAGCAACAGAGGTAAGTACGGAAGCTAGTGAGGTAAGTAAGGAAGCAGCAGAGGTAAGTAAGAAGCAAGTGAGGTAAGTAAGGAAGCAAGTGAGGTAAGTAAGGAAGCAACAGAGGTAAGGAAGCAAGTGAGGTAAGTAAAGAAGCAAGTAAGGTAAGTAAGGAAGCAAGTAAGCTAAGTAAGAAAGCAAGTGAGGTAAGTAAGGAAGCAAGTGAGGTAAGTAAGGAAGCAACAGAGGTAAGGAAGCAAGTGAGGTAAGTAAAGAAGCAAGTGAGGTAAGTAAGCAAGCAAGTAAGGTAAGGAAGGAAGCAAGTAAGGTAATTAAGAAAGCAAGTGAGGTAAGTAAGGAAGCGAGTGAGGTAAGTAAAGAAGCAAGTAAGGTAAGTAAGGAAGCAAGTGAGGTATGTAAGAAAGCAAGTGAGGTAAGTAAGGAAGCGAGTGAGGTAAGTAAGAAAGCAAGTGAGGAAAGTAAGGAGGCAAGTGAGGTAAGTAAAGAAGCAAGTTATGAAAGTAAGGAAGCAACAGAGTTAAGTAAGTAGCAAGTGAGGTAAAAAAGGAAGCAAGTGAGGTAAGTAAGCAAGTGAGGTAAGTAAGGAAGCAAAAGAGGTAAGTAAGGAAGCAAGTGAAGTAAGTAATGAAGCAAGTTATGTACGTAAAGTAGCAACAGTGGTAAGTAAGAAGCAAGTGAGGTAAAAAAGGAAGCAACAGAGGTAAGTAAGGAAGCAAGTGAGGTAAGTAAGGAAGCAACAGAGGGAAGTAAGAAGCAAGTGAGGTAAGTAAGGAAGCAAGTGAGGTAAGTAAGGAAGCAACAGAGGTAAGGAAGCAAGTGAGGTAAGTAAAGAAGCAAGTAAGGTAAGTAAGGAAGCAAGTAAGGTAAGTAAGAAAGCAAGTACGGTAAGTAAGGAAGCGAGTGAGCTAAGTAAGAAAGCAAGTCAGGTAAGTAAGGAAGCGAGTGAGGTAAGTAAAGAAGCAAGTGAGGTAATTAAGAAAGCAAGTGAGCTAAGTAAAGAAGCAAGTGATGTTAGTAAGGAAGCAAGTGAGGTAAGTAAAGAAGCAAGTGATGTTAATAAGGAAGCAAGTGAGGTAAGAAAAGAAGCAAGTGAGGTAAGTAACGATGCAAGTGAGGTAAGTAAGAAGTGAGTGAGGTAAGTAAAGAAGCAAGAAAGGACAGTAAGGAAGCAAGTGAGGTAAGTAAGGAAGCAAGTGAGGTAAAAAAAAAAGGAAGCAACAGAGGTAAGTAAGAAGCAAGTGAGGTAAAAATAGGAAGCAACAGAGGTAAGTAAGGAAACAAGTGAGGTAATTAAGGAAGCAACAGAGGTAAGAAGCAAGTAAGGTAAGTAAAGAAGCAAGAAAGGTAAGTAAGGAAGCAATTAAGGTAAGTAAGAAAGCAAGTGAGGTTAGTAAGGAAGCGAGTGAGTTAAGTAAGAAAGCAAGTGAGGTAAGTTAGCAAGTGAGGAAAGTAAGGAAGCAAATAGGGTAAGTAAAGAAGCAAGTTAGGTAAGGAATCAAGTGATGTAAGTACGGAAGCAAGTGAGGTAAGAAGGAAGCAAGTTATGTAAGTAAGGAAGCAACAGAGGTAAGTAAGAAGCAAGTGAGATAAACAATGAAGCAACAGAGGTAAGTAAGGAAGCTAGTTAGGTAAGTAAGGAAGCAGCAGAGGTAAGTAAGAAGCAAGTGAGGTAAGTAAGGAAGAAAGTGAGGTAAGTAAGGAAGCAACAGAGGTAAGGAAGCAAGTGAGGTAAGTAAAGAAGCAAGTAAGGTAAGTAAGGAAGCAAGTAAGCTAAGTAAGAAAGCAAGTGAGGTAAGTAAGGAAGCAAGTGAGGTAAGTAAGGAAGCAACAGAGGTAAGGAAACAAGTGAGGTAAGTAAAGAAGCAAGTGAGGCAAGCAAGTAAGGTAAGGAAGGAAGCAAGTAAGGTAATTAAGAAAGCAAGTGAGGTAAGTAAGAAAGCGAGTGAGGTAAGAAAAGAAGCAAGTAAGGTAAGTAAGGAAGCAAGTGAGGTAAGAAAGCAAGTGAGGTATGTAAGGAAGCGAGTGAGGTAAGTAAGAAAGCAAGTGAGGAAAGTAAGGAGGCAAGTGAGGTAAGTAAAGAAGCAAGTTATGAAAGTAAGGAAGCAACAGAGTTAAGTAAGAAGCAAATGAGGTAAAAAAGGAAGCAAGTGAGGTAAGTAAGAAAGCAAGTGCGGTAAAAAAGGAAGCAAGTGAGGTAAGTAAGAAAGCAAGTGAGGTAAGTAAGGAAGCAAAAGAGGTAAGTAAGGAAGCAAGTGAAGTAAGTAAGGAAGCAAGTTATGTACGTAAAGTAGCAACAGAGGTAAGTAAGAAGCAAGTGAGGTAAAAAAGGAAGCAACAGAGGTAAGTAAGGAAGCAAGTGAGGTAAGTAAGGAAGCAACAGAGGGAAGTAAGAAGCAAGTGAGGTAAGTAAGGAAGCAAGTGAGGTAAGTAAGGAAGCAACAGAGGTAAGGAAGCAAGTGAGGTAAGTAAAGAAGCAAGTAAGGTATATAAGGAAGCAAGTAAGATAAGTAAGAAAGCAAGTACGGTAAGTAAGGAAGCGAGTGAGGTATTTAAGAAAGCAAGTGAGGTAAGTAATGAAGCAAGTGAGGTAAGTAAAGAAGCAAGTGAGGTAAGTAAGAAAGCAAGTGAGGTAAGTAAAGAAGCAAGTGATGTTAGTAAGGAAGCAAGTGAGGTAAGTAAAGAAGCAAGTGAGGTAAGTAACGATGCAAGTGAGGTAAGTAAGAAGTGAGTGAGGTAAGTAAAGAAGCAAGAAAGGAAAGTAAGGAAGCAAATGAGGTAAGTAAGGAAGTAAGTGAGGAAAAAAGGAAGCAACAGAGGTAAGTAAGAAGCAAGTGAGGTAAGTAAGGAAGCAAGTGAGGTAAGTAAGGAAGCAAGTGAGGTAAGTAAAGAGGCAAGTGAGGTAAGAAAGGAAGTGAGTTAGGTAAGTAAGGAAGCAAGTGAGGTAAGTAAGGAAGCAATAAAAGTAAGTAAGAAAGCAAGTGAGGTTAGTAAGGAAGCAAGTGAGGTAAGTAAGAAAGCAAGTGAGGTAAGGAAGCAAGTGATGTAAGTACGGAAGCAAGTAAGGTAAGTAAGGAAGCAAGTGAGGAAAGTAAGGAGGCAAGTGAGGTAAGTAAAGAAGCAAGTTATGAAAGTAAGGAAGCAACAGAGTTAAGTAAGAAGCAAATGAGGTAAAAAAGGAAGCAAGTGAGGTAAGTAAGAAAGCAAGTGCGGTAAAAAAGGAAGCAAGTGAGGTAAGTAAGAAAGCAAGTGAGGTAAGTAAGGAAGCAAAAGAGGTAAGTAAGGAAGCAAGTGAAGTAAGTAAGGAAGCAAGTTATGTACGTAAAGTAGCAACAGAGGTAAGTAAGAAGCAAGTGAGGTAAAAAAGGAAGCAACAGAGGTAAGTAAGGAAGCAAGTGAGGTAAGTAAGGAAGCAACAGAGGGAAGTAAGAAGCAAGTGAGGTAAGTAAGGAAGCAAGTGAGGTAAGTAAGGAAGCAACAGAGGTAAGGAAGCAAGTGAGGTAAGTAAAGAAGCAAGTAAGGTATATAAGGAAGCAAGTAAGATAAGTAAGAAAGCAAGTACGGTAAGTAAGGAAGCGAGTGAGGTATGTAAGAAAGCAAGTGAGGTAAGTAATGAAGCAAGTGAGGTAAGTAAAGAAGCAAGTGAGGTAAGTAAGAAAGCAAGTGAGGTAAGTAAAGAAGCAAGTGATGTTAGTAAGGAAGCAAGTGAGGTAAGTAAAGAAGCAAGTGAGGTAAGTAACGATGCAAGTGAGGTAAGTAAGAAGTGAGTGAGGTAAGTAAAGAAGCAAGAAAGGAAAGTAAGGAAGCAAATGAGGTAAGTAAGGAAGTAAGTGAGGAAAAAAGGAAGCAACAGAGGTAAGTAAGAAGCAAGTGAGGTAAGTAAGGAAGCAAGTGAGGTAAGTAAGGAAGCAAGTGAGGTAAGTAAAGAGGCAAGTGAGGTAAGAAAGGAAGTGAGTTAGGTAAGTAAGGAAGCAAGTGAGGTAAGTAAGGAAGCAATAAAAGTAAGTAAGAAAGCAAGTGAGTTTAGTAAGGAAGCAAGTGAGGTAAGTAAGAAAGCAAGTGAGGTAAGGAAGCAAGTGATGTAAGTACGGAAGCAAGTAAGGTAAGTAAGGAAGCAAGTGAGGTAAGTAAGGAAGCAAGTGAGGTTAAAAAAAGGAAGCAACAGAGGTAAGTAAGAAGCAAGTGAGGTAAAAAAGGAAGCAACAGAGGTAAGTAAGGAAACAAGTGAGGTAATTAAGGAAGCAACAGAGGTAAGAAAGCAAGTGAGGTATGTAAAGAAGCAAGTAAGGTAAGTAAGGAAGCAATTAAAGTAAGTAAGAAAGCAAGTGAGGTTAGTTAGGAAGCAAGTGAGGTAAGTAAGAAAGCAAGAGAGGTAAGGAAGCAAGTGATGTAAGTACGTAAGCAAGTGAGGTAAAAAAGGAAGCAACAGAGGTAAGTAAGGAAGCATGTGAGGTAAGTAAAGAAGCAAGAAAGGAAAGTAAGGAAGCAAGTGAGGTAAGTAAGGAAGCAAGTGAGGAAAAAAGGAAGCAACAGAGGTAAGTAAGTAGCAAGTGAGGTAAGTAAGGAAGCAAGTGAGGTAAGTAATGAAGCAAGTGAGGTAAGTAAAGAGGCAAGTGAGGTAAGTAAGGAAGTGAGTGAGGTAAGTAAGGAAGCAAGTGAGGTAAGTAAGGAAGCAAGTGAGGTAAGTAAGGAAGCAAGTGAGGTAAGTAAACAAGAGAGTGAGGTAAGTAAGGAAGCGAGTGAGGTAAGTAAAGAAGTGAGCGATGTAAGTAAGGAAGCGAGTGAGGTAAGTAAGGAAGTGAGTGAGGTAGGTAAGGAAGCAAGTAAGGTAAGTAAGGAAGCGAGTGAGGTAAGTAAAGAAGCGAGTGAGGTAAGTAAGAAAGCAAGTGAGGTAAGTAAGGGAGCAAGTGAGGTAAGTAAGGAAGCAAGTGAGGTAAGTAAGGAAGTGAGTGAGGTAAGTAAGGAAGCAACAGAGGTAAGGAAGCAAGAGAGGTAAGTAAGGAAGCAAGTGAGGTAAGTAAGGAAGCAAGTGAGGTAGGTAAGGAAGCGAGTGAGGTAAGTAAGAAAGCAAGTGAGGTAAGTAAGGAATCAAGTGAGGTAAGTAAGGAAGCAAGTGAGGTAAGTAAGGAAGCAAATAGGGTAAGTAAAGAAGCAAGTGAGGTAAGTAAGGAAGCAAGTGATGTAAGTAAGGAAGCAAGTGAGGTAAGTAAGGAAGCAAGTGAGGTAAGTAAAATAGCAAGTTATGTAAGAAAGGAAGCAACAGAGGTAAGTAAGAAGCAAGTGAGGTAAAAAAGGAAGCAACAGAGGTAATTAAGGAAGCAAGTGAGGTAAGTAAGGAAGCAACAGAGGGAAGTAAGAAGCAAGTGAGGTAAGTAAGGAAGCAAGTGAGGTAATTAAGGAAGCAACAGAGGTAAGGAAGCAAGTGAGGTAAGTAAGGAAGCAACAGAGGTAAGTAAGGAAACGAGTGAGGTAAGTAAGAAAGCAAGTGAGGTAAGTAAGGAAGCAATTGAGCAAAGTAAGGAAGTAAGTGAGGTAACTAAGGAAGCAACAGAGGCATGTAAGCAAGTGAGGTAAGTAAAGAAGCAAGTAAGGTAAGTAAGGAAGCAAGTGAGGTAAGTAAGGAAGCAAATGAGGTAAGTAAGGAAGCAAGTTATGTAAGTAAGGAAGCAACAGATGTAAGTAAGAAGCAAGTGAGGTAAGTAAAGAAGCAAGTAAGGTAAGTAAGGAAGCAAGTGAGGTAAGTAAGGAAGCAAGTGAGGTAAGTAAGGAAGCAAGTTATGTAAGTAAGGAAGCAACAGATGTAAGTTAGAAGCAAGTGAGGTAATTAAGGAAGCAACAGAGGTAAGTAACGAAACAAGTGAGGTAATTAAGGAAGCAATAGAGGTAAGAAATCAAGTGAGGTAAGTAAAGAAGCAAGTAAG
This sequence comes from Taudactylus pleione, assembly GCA_031769625.1. Classification (NCBI taxonomy): domain Eukaryota; kingdom Metazoa; phylum Chordata; class Amphibia; order Anura; family Myobatrachidae; genus Taudactylus; species Taudactylus pleione. The sequence goes on along the minus strand of JAUIMM010000868.1, from coordinate 15,915 downwards.
GTAAGTAAGGAAGCAATTAAGGTAAGTAAGAAAGCAAGTGAGGTTAGTAAGGAAGCAAGTGAGGTAAGTAAGAAAGCAAGTGAGGTAAGTAAGGAAGCAAGTTATGTTAGTAAGGAAGCAACAGATGCAAGTAAGAAGCAACAGAGGTAAGTAAGAAAGCAACAGAGGAAAGTAAGGAAGCAAGTGAGGTTAAAAAAAGGAAGCAACAGAGGTAAGTTAGAAGCAAGTGAGGTAAAAAAGGAAGCAACAGAGGTAAGTAAGGAAACAAGTGAGGTAATTAAGGAAGCAACAGAGGTAAGAAAGCAAGTGAGGTTAGTAAGAAAGCAAGTGAGGTAAGAAAGCAAGTGAGGTAAGGAAGCAAGTGAGGTAAGTAAGGAAGCAAATAGGGTAAATAAAGAACCAAGTTATTTAAGGAAGCAAGTGATGTAAGTACGGAAGCAAGTGAGGTAAGTAAGGAAGCAAGTGAGGTAAGTAAGGAAGCAAGTTATGCTAGTAAGGAAGCAACCGAGGTAAGTAAGAAGAAAGTGAGGTAAGTAAGGAAGCAAGTGAGGTAAAAAAGGAAGCAACAGAGGTAAGTAAGGAAGTGAGTGAGGTAAGCAAGGAAGCAACAGAGGTAAGGAAGCAAGATAGGTAAGTAAGGAATCAAGTAAGGTAAGTAAGAAAGCAAGTGAGGTAAGTAAGGAAAGCGAGTGAGGTAAGTAAGAAAGGAAGTGAGTAAGTAAGGAAGCAAGTGAGGTAAGTAAGGAAGCAAGTGAGGTAAGTAAGGAAGCAAATAGTGTAAGTAAAGAAGCAAGTGAGGTAAGTAAGGAAGCAAGTGATGTAAGTAAGGAAGCAAGTGAGGTAAGTAAGGAAGCAAGTGAGGTAAGTAAAATAGCAAGTTATGTAAGAAAGGAAGCAACAGTGGTAAGTAAGAAGCAAGTGAGGTAAAAATGGAAGCAACAGAGGTAAGTAAGGAAGCAAGTGAGGTAAGTAAGGAAGCAACAGAGGGAATTAAGAAGCAAGTGAGGTAAGTAAGGAAGCAAGTGAGGTAAGTAAGGGAGCAAGTGAGGTAAGTAAGGAAGCAAGTGAGGTAAGTAAGGAAGTGAGTGAGGTAAGTAAGGAAGCAACAGAGGTAAGGAAGCAAGAGAGGTAAGTAAGGAAGCAAGTAAGGTAAGTAAGAAAGCAAGTGAGGTAAGTAAGGAAGCGAGTGAGGTAAGTAAGAAAGCAAGTGAGGTAAGTAAGGAAGTGAGTGAGGTAAGTAAGAAAGCAACAGAGGAAAGTAAGGAAGCAAGTGAGGTTAAAAAAAGGAAGCAACAGAGGTAAGTTAGAAGCAAGTGAGGTAAAAAAGGAAGCAACAGAGGTAAGTAAGGAAACAAGTGAGGTAATTAAGGAAGCAACAGAGGTAAGAAAGCAAGTGAGGTTAGTAAGGAAGCGAGTGAGGTAAGTAAGAAAGCAAGTGAGGTAAGGAAGCAAGTGAGGTAAGTAAGGAAGCAAATAGGGTAAATAAAGAAGCAAGTTAGGTAAGGAAGCAAGTGATGTAAGTACGGAAGCAAGTGAGGTAAGTAAGGAAGCAAGTGAGGTAAGTAAGGAAGCAAGTTATGCTAGTAAGGAAGCAACCGAGGTAAGTAAGAAGCAAGTGAGGTAAGTAAGGAAGCAAGTGAGGTTAAAAAGGAAGCAACAGAGGTAAGTAAGGAAGTGAGTGAGGTAAGCAAGGAAGCAACAGAGGTAAGGAAGCAAGAGAGGTAAGTAAGGAATCAAGTAAGGAAAGTAAGAAAGCAAGTGAGGTAAGTAAGGAAAGCGAGTGAGGTAAGTAAGAAAGGAAGTGAGTAATTAAGGAAGCAAGTGAGGTAAGTAGGAAGTAAGTGAGGTAAGTAAGGAAGCAAATAGTCTAAGTAAAGAAGCAAGTGAGGTAAGTAAGGAAGCAAGTGATGTAAGTAAGGAAGCAAGTGAGGTAAGTAAGGAAGCAAGTGAGGTAAGTAAAATAGCAAGTTATGTAAGAAAGGAAGCAACAGTGGTAAGTAAGAAGCAAGTGAGGTAATAATGGAAGCAACAGAGGTAAGTAAGGAAGCAAGTGAGGTAAGTAAGGAAGTAACAGAGGGAAGTAAGAAGCAAGTGAGGTAAGTAAGGAAGCAAGTGAGGTAAGTAAGGAAGCAACAGAGGTAAAGAAGCAAGTTAGGTAAGTAAAGAAGCAAGTTAGGTAAGTAAGAAAGCAAGTGAGGTAAGTAAGGAAACAAGTGAGGTAAGTAAGAAAGCAAGTGAGGTAAGTAAGAAAGCAATTGAGCTAAGTAAGGAAGCAAGTACGGTAAGTAAGGAAGCAACAGAGGTAAGAAAGCAAGTGAGGTAAGTAAAGAAGCAAGTAAGGTAAGTAAGGAAGCAAGTGAGGTAAGTAAGGAAGCAAGTGTGGTAAGTAAGGAAGCAAAAGAGGTAAATAAGGAAGCAAGTGAGGTAAAAAAAAGGAAGCAACAGAGGTAAGTAAGAAGCAAGTGAGGTAAAAAAGGAAGCAACAGAGGAAAGTAAGGAAACAATTTAGAGGTAATTAAGGAAGCAAGTGAGGTAAGAAAGCAAGTGAGGTAAGTAAAGAAGCAAGTAAGGTAAGTAAGGAAGCAATTAAGGTAAGTAAGAAAGCAAGTGAGGTTAGTAAGGAAGCGAGTGAGGTAAGTAAGAAAGCAAGTGAGGTAAGGAAGCAAGTGAGGTAAGTAAGGAAGCAAATAGGGTAAGTAAAGAAGCATGTTAGGTAAGGAAGCAAGTGATGTAAGTAAGGAAGTAAGTGAGGTAAGTAAGGAAGCAAGTGAGGTAAAAAAGGAAGCAACAGAGGTAAGTAAGAAGCAAGTGAGGTAAGTAAGGAATCAAGTGAGTTAAGTAAGGAAGCAAGTGAGGTAAGTAAGGAAGCAAGTGAGGTAAGTAAAGAAGCAAGTGAGGTAAGTAAGGAAGTGAGAGAGGTAAGAAAGGAAGCGAGTGAGGAAAGTAAAGAAGCAAGCGATGTAAGTAAGGAAGCAAGTGAGGTAAGTAAGGAAGCGAGTGAGGTAAGAAAGGAAGCAAGTAAGGTAAGTAAGGAAGCGAGTGAGGTAAGTAAAGAAGCAAGTGAGGTAAGTAAGGAAGCGAGTGAGGTAAGAAAGGAAGCAAGTAAGGTAAGTAAGGAAGCGAGTGAGGTAAGTAAAGAAGCAAGTGAGGTAAGTATGAAAGCAAGTGAGGTAAGTAAGGGAGCAAGTGAGGCAAGTAAGGAAGCAAGTGAGGTAAGTAAGGAAGTGAGTGAGGTAAGTAAGGAAGCAACAGAGGTAAGGAAGCAAGAGAGGTAAGTAAGGAAGCAAGTAAGTTAAGTAAGAAAGAAAGTGAGGTAAGTAAGGAAGCGAGTGAGGTAAGTAAGAAAGCAAGTGAGGTAAGTAAGGAAGCAAGTGAGGTAAGTAAGGAAGCAAATAGGGTAAGTAAAGTAGCAAGTGAGGTAAGTAAGGAAGCAAGTGATGTAAGTAAGGAAGCAAGTGAGGTAAGTAAAATAGCAAGTTATGTAAGAAAGGAAGCAACAGAGGTAAGTAAGAAGCAAGTGAGGTAAAAAAGGAAGCAACAGAGGTAATTAAGGAAGCAACAGAGGTAAGGAAGCAAGTGAGGTAAGTAAGGAAGCAACAGAGGTAAGTAAGGAAACGAGTGAGGTAAGTAAGAAAGCAAGTGAGGTAAGTAAGGAAGCAATTGAGCAAAGTAAGGAAGCAAGTGAGGTAACTAAGGAAGCAACAGAGGCATGTAAGCAAGTGAGGTAAGTAAAGAAGCAAGTAAGGTAAGTAAGGAAGCAAGTGAGGTAAATAAGGAAGCAAGTGAGGTAAGTAAGGAAGCAAGTTATGTAAGTAAGGAAGCAACAGATGTAAGTAAGAAGCAAGTGAGGTAAGTAAAGAAGCAAGTAAGGTAAGTAAGTAAGCAAGTGAGGTAAGTAAGGAAGCAAGTGAGGTAAGTAAGGAAGCAAGTTATGTAAGTAAGGAAGCAACAGATGTAAGTTAGAAGCAAGTGAGGTAAGTAAGGAAGCAACAGAGGTAAGTAACGAAACAAGTGAGGTAATTAAGGAAGCAATAGAGGTAAGAAATCAAGTGAGGTAAGTAAAGAAGCAAGTAAGGTAAGTAAGGAAGCAATTAAGGTAAGTAAGAAAGCAAGTGAGGTTAGTAAGGAAGCAAGTGAGGTAAGTAAGAAAGCAAGTGAGGTAAGTAAGGAAGCAAGTTATGTTAGTAAGGAAGCAACAGATGCAAGTAAGAAGCAACAGAGGTAAGTAAGAAAGCAACAGAGGAAAGTAAGGAAGCAAGTGAGGTTAAAAAAAGGAAGCAACAGAGGTAAGTTAGAAGCAAGTGAGGTAAAAAAGGAAGCAACAGAGGTAAGTAAGGAAACAAGTGAGGTAATTAAGGAAGCAACAGAGGTAAGAAAGCAAGTGAGGTTAGTAAGGAAGAGAGTGAGGTAAGTAAGAAAGCAAGTGAGGTAAGGAAGCAAGTGAGGTAAGTAAGGAAGCAAATAGGGTAAATAAAGAAGCAAGTTATTTAAGGAAGCAAGTGATGTAAGTACGGAAGCAAGTGAGGTAAGTAAGGAAGCAAGTGAGGTAAGTAAGGAAGTGAGTGAGGTAAGTAAGGAAGCAACAGAGGTAAGGAAGCAAGAGAGGTAAGTAAGGAAGCAAGTAAGGTAAGTAAGAAAGCAAGTGAGGTAAGTAAGGAAGCGAGTGAGGTAAGTAAGAAAGCAAGTGAGGTAAGTAAGGAAGCGAGTGAGGTAAGTAAGAAAGCAACAGAGGAAAGTAAGGAAGCAAGTGAGGTTAAAAAAAGGAAGCAACAGAGGTAAGTTAGAAGCAAGTGAGGTAAAAAAGGAAGCAACAGAGGTAAGTAAGGAAACAAGTGAGGTAATTAAGGAAGCAACAGAGGTAAGAAAGCAAGTGAGGTTAGTAAGGAAGCGAGTGAGGTAAGTAAGAAAGCAAGTGAGGTAAGGAAGCAAGTGAGGTAAGTAAGGAAGCAAATAGGGTAAATAAAGAAGCAAGTTAGGTAAGGAAGCAAGTGATGTAAGTACGGAAGCAAGTGAGGTAAGTAAGGAAGCAAGTGAGGTAAGTAAGGAAGCAAGTTATGCTAGTAAGGAAGCAACCGAGGTAAGTAAGAAGCAAGTGAGGTAAGTAAGGAAGCAAGTGAGGTTAAAAAGGAAGCAACAGAGGTAAGTAAGGAAGTGAGTGAGGTAAGCAAGGAAGCAACAGAGGTAAGGAAGCAAGAGAGGTAAGTAAGGAATCAAGTAAGGAAAGTAAGAAAGCAAGTGAGGTAAGTAAGGAAAGCGAGTGAGGTAAGTAAGAAAGGAAGTGAGTAATTAAGGAAGCAAGTGAGGTAAGTAGGAAGTAAGTGAGGTAAGTAAGGAAGCAAATAGTCTAAGTAAAGAAGCAAGTGAGGTAAGTAAGGAAGCAAGTGATGTAAGTAAGGAAGCAAGTGAGGTAAGTAAGGAAGCAAGTGAGGTAAGTAAAATAGCAAGTTATGTAAGAAAGGAAGCAACAGTGGTAAGTAAGAAGCAAGTGAGGTAATAATGGAAGCAACAGAGGTAAGTAAGGAAGCAAGTGAGGTAAGTAAGGAAGCAACAGAGGGAAGTAAGAAGCAAGTGAGGTAAGTAAGGAAGCAAGTGAGGTAAGTAAGGAAGCAACAGAGGTAAAGAAGCAAGTTAGGTAAGTAAAGAAGCAAGTTAGGTAAGTAAGAAAGCAAGTGAGGTAAGTAAGGAAACAAGTGAGGTAAGTAAGAAAGCAAGTGAGGTAAGTAAGAAAGCAATTGAGCTAAGTAAGGAAGCAAGTACGGTAAGTAAGGAAGCAACAGAGGTAAGAAAGCAAGTGAGGTAAGTAAAGAAGCAAGTAAGGTAAGTAAGGAAGCAAGTGAGGTAAGTAAGGAAGCAAGTGTGGTAAGTAAGGAAGCAAAAGAGGTAAATAAGGAAGCAAGTGAGGTAAAAAAAAGGAAGCAACAGAGGTAAGTAAGAAGCAAGTGAGGTAAAAAAGGAAGCAACAGAGGAAAGTAAGGAAACAATTTAGAGGTAATTAAGGAAGCAAGTGAGGTAAGAAAGCAAGTGAAGTAAGTAAAGAAGCAAGTAAGGTAAGTAAGGAAGCAATTAAGGTAAGTAAGAAAGCAAGTGAGGTTAGTAAGGAAGCGAGTGAGGTAAGTAAGAAAGCAAGTGAGGTAAGGAAGCAAGTGAGGTAAGTAAGGAAGCAAATAGGGTAAGTAAAGAAGCATGTTAGGTAAGGAAGCAAGTGATGTAAGTAAGGAAGTAAGTGAGGTAAGTAAGGAAGCAAGTGAGGTAAAAAAGGAAGCAACAGAGGTAAGTAAGAAGCAAGTGAGGTAAGTAAGGAATCAAGTGAGTTAAGTAAGGAAGCAAGTGAGGTAAGTAAGGAAGCAAGTGAGGTAAGTAAAGAAGCAAGTGAGGTAAGTAAGGAAGTGAGAGAGGTAAGAAAGGAAGCGAGTGAGGAAAGTAAAGAAGCAAGCGATGTAAGTAAGGAAGCAAGTGAGGTAAGTAAGGAAGCGAGTGAGGTAAGAAAGGAAGCAAGTAAGGTAAGTAAGGAAGCGAGTGAGGTAAGTAAAGAAGCAAGTGAGGTAAGTATGAAAGCAAGTGAGGTAAGTAAGGGAGCAAGTGAGGCAAGTAAGGAAGCAAGTGAGGTAAGTAAGGAAGTGAGTGAGGTAAGTAAGGAAGCAACAGAGGTAAGGAAGCAAGAGAGGTAAGTAAGGAAGCAAGTAAGTTAAGTAAGAAAGAAAGTGAGGTAAGTAAGGAAGCGAGTGAGGTAAGTAAGAAAGCAAGTGAGGTAAGTAAGGAAGCAAGTGAGGTAAGTAAGGAAGCAAATAGGGTAAGTAAAGTAGCAAGTGAGGTAAGTAAGGAAGCAAGTGATGTAAGTAAGGAAGCAAGTGAGGTAAGTAAAATAGCAAGTTATGTAAGAAAGGAAGCAACAGAGGTAAGTAAGAAGCAAGTGAGGTAAAAAAGGAAGCAACAGAGGTAATTAAGGAAGCAACAGAGGTAAGGAAGCAAGTGAGGTAAGTAAGGAGCAACAGAGGTAAGTAAGGAAACGAGTGAGGTAAGTAAGGAAAGCAAGTGAGGTAAGTAAGGAAGCAATTGAGCAAAGTAAGGAAGCAAGTGAGTAACTAAGGAAGCAACAGAGGCATGTAAGCAAGTGAGGTAAGTAAAGAAGCAAGTTAGGTAAGTAAGGAAGCAAGTGAGGTAAGTAAGGAAGCAAGTGAGGTAAGTAAGGAAGCAAGTTATGTAAGTAAGGAAGCAACAGATGTAAGTAAGAAGCAAGTGAGGTAAGTAAAGAAGCAAGTAAGGTAAGTAAGGAAGCAAGTGAGGTAAGTAAGGAAGCAAGTGAGGTAAGTAAGGGAAGCAAGTTATGTAAGTAAGGAAGCAACAGATGTAAGTTAGAAGCAAGTGAGGTAAGTAAGGAAGCAACAGAGGTAAGTAACGAAACAAGTGAGGTAATTAAGGAAGCAATAGAGGTAAGAAATCAAGTGAGGTAAGTAAAGAAGCAAGTAAGGTAAGTAAGGAAGCAATTAAGGTAAGTAAGAAAGCAAGTGAGGTTAGTAAGGAAGCAAGTGAGGTAAGTAAGAAAGCAAGTGAGGTAAGTAAGGAAGCAAGTTATGTTAGTAAGGAAGCAACAGATGCAAGTAAGAAGCAACAGAGGTAAGTAAGAAAGCAACAGAGGAAAGTAAGGAAGCAAGTGAGGTTAAAAAAAGGAAGCAACAGAGGTAAGTTAGAAGCAAGTGAGGTAAAAAAGGAAGCAACAGAGGTAAGTAAGGAAACAAGTGAGGTAATTAAGGAAGCAACAGAGGTAAGAAAGCAAGTGAGGTTAGTAAGGAAGAGAGTGAGGTAAGTAAGAAAGCAAGTGAGGTAAGGAAGCAAGTGAGGTAAGTAAGGAAGCAAATAGGGTAAATAAAGAAGCAAGTTATTTAAGGAAGCAAGTGATGTAAGTACGGAAGCAAGTGAGGTAAGTAAGGAAGCAAGTGAGGTAAGTAAGGAAGCAAGTTATGCTAGTAAGGAAGCAACCGAGGTAAGTAAGAAGAAAGTGAGGTAAGTAAGGAAGCAAGTGAGGTAAAAAAGGAAGCAACAGAGGTAAGTAAGGAAGTGAGTGAGGTAAGCAAGGAAGCAGCAGAGGTAAGGAAGCAAGATAGGTAAGTAAGGAATCAAGTAAGGTAAGTAAGAAAGCAAGTGAGGTAAGTAAGGAAGCGAGTGAGGTAAGTAAGAAAGGAAGTGAGTAAGTAAGGAAGCAAGTGAGGTAAGTAAGGAAGCAAGTGAGGGTAAGTAAGGAAGCAAATAGTGTAAGTAAAGAAGCAAGTGAGGTAAGTAAGGAAGCAAGTGATGTAAGTAAGGAAGCAAGTGAGGTAAGTAAGGAAGCAAGTGAGGTAAGTAAAATAGCAAGTTATGTAAGAAAGGAAGCAACAGTGGTAAGTAAGAAGCAAGTGAGGGTAAAAATGGAAGCAACAGAGGTAAGTAAGGAAGAAAGTGAGGTAAGTAAGGAAGCAACAGAGGGAATTAAGAAGCAAGTGAGGTAAGTAAGGAAGCAAGTGAGGTAAGTAAGGGAGCAAGTGAGGTAAGTAAGGAAGCAAGTGAGGTAAGTAAGGAAGTGAGTGAGGTAAGTAAGGAAGCAACAGAGGTAAGGAAGCAAGAGAGGTAAGTAAGGAAGCAAGAAATGTAAGTAAGAAAGCAAGTGAGGTAAGTAAGGAAGCGAGTGAGGTAAGTAAGAAAGCAAGTGAGGTAAGTAAGGAAGCGAGTGAGGTAAGTAAGAAAGCAACAGAGGAAAGTAAGGAAGCAAGTGAGGTTAAAAAAAGGAAGCAACAGAGGTAAGTTAGAAGCAAGTGAGGTAAAAAAGGAAGCAACAGAGGTAAGTAAGGAAACAAGTGAGGTAATTAAGGAAGCAAACAGAGTAAGAAAGCAAGTGAGGTTAGTAAGGAAGCGAGTGAGGTAAGTAAGAAAGCAAGTGAGGTAAGGAAGCAAGTGAGGTAAGTAAGGAAGCAAATAGGGTAAATAAAGAAGCAAGTTAGGTAAGGAAGCAAGTGATGTAAGTACGGAAGCAAGTGAGGTAAGTAAGGAAGCAAGTGAGGTAAGTAAGGAAGCAAGTTATGCTAGTAAGGAAGCAACCGAGGTAAGTAAGAAGCAAGTGAGTTAAGTAAGGAAGCAAGTGAGGTAAAAAAGGAAGCAACAGAGGTAAGTAACGAAGTGAGTGAGGTAAGCAAGGAAGCAACAGAGGTAAGGAAGCAAGAGAGGTAAGTAAGGAATCAAGTAAGGAAAGTAAGAAAGCAAGTGAGGTAAGTAAGGAAAGCGAGTGAGGTAAGTAAGAAAGGAAGTGAGTAATTAAGGAAGCAAGTGAGGTAAGTAAGGAAGTAAGTGAGGTAAGTAAGGAAGCAAATAGTCTAAGTAAAGAAGCAAGTGAGGTAAGTAAGGAAGCAAGTGATGTAAGTAAGGAAGCAAGTGAGGTAAGTAAGGAAGCAAGTGAGGTAAGTAAAATAGCAAGTTATGTAAGAAAGGAAGCAACAGTGGTAAGTAAGAAGCAAGTGAGGTAATAATGGAAGCAACAGAGGTAAGTAAAGAAGCAAATGAGGTAAGTAAGGAAGCAACAGAGGGAAGTAAGAAGCAAGTGAGGTAAGTAAGGAAGCAAGTGAGGTAAGTAAGGAAGCAACAGAGGTAAGGAAGCAAGTGAGGTAAGTAAGGAAGCAACAGAGGTAAAGAAGCAAGTTAGGTAAGTAAAGAAGCAAGTTTGGTAAGTAAGAAAGCAATTGAGGTAAGTAAGGAAACAAGTGAGGTAAGTAAGAAAGCAAGTGAGGTAAGTAAGAAAGCAATTGAGCTAAGTAAGGAAGCAAGTACGGTAAGTAAGGAAGCAACAGAGGTAAGAAAGCAAGTGAGGTAAGTAAAGAAGCAAGTAAGGTAAGTAAGGAAGCAAGTGAGGTAAGTAAGGAAGCAAGTGAGGTAAGTAAGGAAGCAAAAGAGGTAAATAAGGAAGCAAGTGAGGTAAAAAAAAAGGAAGCAACAGAGGTAAGTAAGAAGCAAGTGAGGTAAAAAAGGAAGCAACAGAGGTAAGTAAGGAAACAATTTAGAGGTAATTAAGGAAGCAAGTGAGGTAAGAAAGCAAGTGAGGTAAGTAAAGAAGCAAGTAAGGTAAGTAAGGAAGCAATTAAGGTAAGTAAGAAAGCAAGTGAGGTTAGTAAGGAAGCGAGTGAGGTAAGTAAGAAAGCAAGTGAGGTAAGGAAGCAAGTGAGGTAAGTAAGGAAGCAAATAGGGTAAGTAAAGAAGCATGTTAGGTAAGGAAGCAAGTGATGTAAGTACGGAAGTAAGTGAGGTAAGTAAGGAAGCAAGTGAGGTAAAAAAAGGAAGCAACAGAGGTAAGTAAGAAGCAAGTGAGGTAAGTAAGGAATCAAGTGAGGTAAGTAAGGAAGCAAGTGAGGTAAGTAAGGAAGCAAGTGAGGTAAGTAAAGAAGCAAGTGAGGTAAGTAAGGAAGTGAGAGAGGTAAGTAAGGAAGCAAGTGAGGTAAGTAAGGAAGCAAGTGAGGTAAGTAAGGAAGTGAGTGAGGTAAGTAAGGAAGCAAGTGAGGTAAGTAAAGAAGAGAGTGAGGTAAGAAAGGAAGCGAGTGAGGAAAGTAAAGAAGCAAGCGATGTAAGTAAGGAAGCAAGTGAGGTAAGTAAGGAAGCGAGTGAGGTAAGAAAGGAAGCGAGTGAGGTAAGTATGAAAGCAAGTGAGGTAAGTAAGGGAGCAAGTGAGGCAAGTAAGGAAGCAAGTGAGGTAAGTAAGGAAGTGAGTGAGGTAAGTAAGGAAGCAACAGAGGTAAGGAAGCAAGAGAGGTAAGTAAGGAAGCAAGTAAGTTAAGTAAGAAAGAAAGTGAGGTAAGTAAGGAAGCGAGTGAGGTAAGTAAGAAAGCAAGTGAGGTAAGTAAGGAAGCAAGTGAGGTAAGTAAGGAAGCAAATAGGGTAAGTAAAGTAGCAAGTGAGGTAAGTAAGGAAGCAAGTAATGTAAGTAAGGAAGCAAGTGAGGTAAGTAAAATAGCAAGTTATGTAAGAAAGGAAGCAACAGAGGTAAGTAAGAAGCAAGTGAGGTAAAAAAGGAAGCAACAGAGGTAATTAAGGAAGCAAGTGAGGTAAGTAAGGAAGCAACAGAGGGAAGTAAGAAGCAAGTGAGGTAAGTAAAGAAGCAAGTGAGGTAAGTAAGGAAGCAACAGAGGTAAGGAAGCAAGTGAGGTAAGTAAGGAAGCAACAGAGGTAAGGAAGCAAGTGAGGTAAGTAAAGAAGCAAGTAAGGTAAGTAAGATAGCAAGTGAGGTAAGTAAGGAAACAAGTGAGGTAAGTAAGAAAGCAAGTGAGGTAAGTAAGGAAGCAATTGAGCTAAGTAAGGAAGAAAGTGAGGTAAGTAAGGAAGCAACAGAGGTAAGTAAGCAAGTGACGTAAGTAAAGAAGCAAGTAAGGTATGTAAGGAAGCAAGTGAGGTAAGTAAGGAAGCAAGTTCTGTAAGTAAGTAAGCAACAGATGTAAGTAAGAAATATGTGAGGTAAGTAAGGAAGCAACAGAGGTAAGTAAGGAAGCAAGTGAGGTAAAAAAAAAGGAAGCAACAGAGGTAAGTAAGAAGCAAGTGAGGTAAAAATAGGAAGCAACAGAGGTAAGTAAGGAAACAAGTGAGTTAAAAAAAAGGAAGCAACAGAGGTAAGTAAGAAGCAAGTGAGGTAAAAATTGGAAGCAACAGAGGTAAGTAAGGAAACAAGTGAGGTAATTAAGAAAGCAACAGAGGTAAGAAAGCAAGTAAGGTAAGTAAAGGAGCAAGAAAGGTAAGTAAGGAAGCAATTAAGGTAAGTAAGAAAGCAAGTGAGGTTAGAAAGGAAGCGAGTGAGGTAAGTAAGGAAGCAGATAGGGTAAGTAACGAAGCAAGTTAGGTAAGGAAGCAAGTGTGGTAAGTAAGGAAGCAAGTGAGGTAAGGAAGGAAGCAAGTTATGAAAGTAAGGAAGCAACAGAGGTAAGTAAGAAGCAAGTGAGGTAAACAATGAAGCACAGAGGTAAGTAAGAAGCTAGTGAGGTAAGTAAGGAAGCAGCAGAGGTAAGTAAGAAGCAAGTGAGGTAAGTAAGGAAGCAAGTGAGGTAAGTAAGGAAGCAAGTGAGGTAAGTAAGGAAGCAACCGAGGTAAGGAAGCAAGTGAGGTAAGTAAAGAAGCAAGTAAGGTAAGTATGGAAGCAAGTAAGCTAAGTAAGAAAGCAAGTGAGGTAAGTAAGGAAGCAAGTGAGGTAAGTGAGGAAGCAACAGAGCTAAGGATGCAAGTGAGGTAAGTAAAGAAGCAAGTGAGGTAAGTAAGCAAGCAAGTAAGGTAAGGAAGAAGCAAGTAAGGTAATTAGAAAGCAAGTGAGGTAAGTAAGGAAGCGAGTGAGGTAAGTAAAGAAGCAAGTAAGGTAAGTAAGGAAGCAAGTGAGGTAAGTAAGAAAGCAAGTGAGGTAAGTAAGGAAGCGAGTGAGGAAAGTAAGAAAGCAAGTGAGGAAAGTAAGGAGGCAAGTGAGGTAAGTAAAGAAGCAAGTTATGAAAGTAAGGAAGCAACAGAGTTAAGTAAGAAGCAAGTGAGGTAAAAAAGGAAGCAACAGAGGTAAGTAAGGAAGCATGTGAGGTAAGTAAGGAAGCAACAGAGGGAAGTAAGAAGCAAGTGAGGTAAGTAAGGAAGCAAGTGAGGTAAGTAAGGAAGCAACAGAGGTAAGGAAGCAAGTGAGGTAAGTAAAGAAGCAAGTAAGGTAAGTAAGGAAGCAAGTAAGGTAAGTAAGAAAGCAAATAGGGTAAGTAAAGTAGCAAGTGAGGTAAGTAAGGAAGCAAGTAATGTAAGTAAGGAAGCAAGTGAGGTAAGTAAAATAGCAAGTTATGTAAGAAAGGAAGCAACAGAGGTAAGTAAGAAGCAAGTGAGGTAAAAAAGGAAGCAACAGAGGTAATTAAGGAAGCAAGTGAGGTAAGTAAGGAAGCAACAGAGGGAAGTAAGAAGCAAGTGAGGTAAGTAAAGAAGCAAGTGAGGTAAGTAAGGAAGCAACAGAGGTAAGGAAGCAAGTGAGGTAAGTAAGGAAGCAACAGAGGTAAGGAAGCAAGTGAGGTAAGTAAAGAAGCAAGTAAGGTAAGTAAGATAGCAAGTGAGGTAAGTAAGGAAACAAGTGAGGTAAGTAAGAAAGCAAGTGAGGTAAGTAAGGAAGCAATTGAGCTAAGTAAGGAAGAAAGTGAGGTAAGTAAGGAAGCAACAGAGGTAAGTAAGCAAGTGACGTAAGTAAAGAAGCAAGTAAGGTATGTAAGGAAGCAAGTGAGGTAAGTAAGGAAGCAAGTTCTGTAAGTAAGTAAGCAACAGATGTAAGTAAGAAATATGTGAGGTAAGTAAGGAAGCAACAGAGGTAAGTAAGGAAGCAAGTGAGGTAAAAAAAAAGGAAGCAACAGAGGTAAGTAAGAAGCAAGTGAGGTAAAAATAGGAAGCAACAGAGGTAAGTAAGGAAACAATGTGAGTTAAAAAAAAAGGAAGCAACAGAGGTAAGTAAGAAGCAAGTGAGGTAAAAATTGGAAGCAACAGAGGTAAGTAAGGAAACAAGTGAGGTAATTAGAAAGCAACAGAGGTAAGAAAGCAAGTAAGGTAAGTAAAGGAGCAAGAAAGGTAAGTAAGGAAGCAATTAAGGTAAGTAAGAAAGCAAGTGAGGTTAGAAAGGAAGCGAGTGAGGTAAGTAAGGAAGCAAATAGGGTAAGTAACGAAGCAAGTTAGGTAAGGAAGCAAGTGTGGTAAGTAAGGAAGCAAGTGAGGTAAGGAAGGAAGCAAGTTATGAAAGTAAGGAAGCAACAGAGGTAAGTAAGAAGCAAGTGAGGTAAACAATGAAGCAACAGAGGTAAGTAAGGAAGCTAGTGAGGTAAGTAAGGAAGCAGCAGAGGTAAGTAAGAAGCAAGTGAGGTAAGTAAGGAAGCAAGTGAGGTAAGTAAGGAAGCAAGTGAGGTAAGTAAGGAAGCAACCCGAGGTAAGGAAGCAAGTGAGGTAAGTAAAGAAGCAAGTAAGGTAAGTATGGAAGCAAGTAAGCTAAGTAAGAAAGCAAGTGAGGTAAGTAAGGAAGCAAGTGAGGTAAGTGAGGAAGCAACAGAGCTAAGGAAGCAAGTGAGGTAAGTAAAGAAGCAAGTGAGGTAAGTAAGCAAGCAAGTAAGGTAAGGAAGGAAGCAAGTAAGGTAATTAAGAAAGCAAGTGAGGTAAGTAAGGAAGCGAGTGAGGTAAGTAAAGAAGCAAGTAAGGTAAGTAAGGAAGCAAGTGAGGTAAGTAAGAAAGCAAGTGAGGTAAGTAAGGAAGCGAGTGAGGAAAGTAAGAAAGCAAGTGAGGAAAGTAAGGAGGCAAGTGAGGTAAGTAAAGAAGCAAGCTATGAAAGTAAGGAAGCAACAGAGTTAAGTAAGAAGCAAGTGAGGTAAAAAAGGAAGCAACAGAGGTAAGTAAGGAAGCATGTGAGGTAAGTAAGGAAGCAACAGAGGGAAGTAAGAAGCAAGTGAGGTAGTAAGGAAGCAAGTGAGGTAAGTAAGGAAGCAACAGAGGTAAGGAAGCAAGTGAGGTAAGTAAAGAAGCAAGTAAGGTAAGTAAGGAAGCAAGTAAGGTAAGTAAGAAAGCAAGTACGGTAAGTAAGGAAGCGAGTGAGGTAAGAAAGAAAGCAAGTGAGGTAAGTAAGGAAGCAAGTGAGGTAAGTAAGGAAGCGATGTGAGGTAAGGAAGCGAGCGAGGAAAGGAAACATGTGAGGTAAGTAAGGAATCAAGTGAGGTAAGTAAGGAATCAAGTGAGGTAAGTAAGGAAGCAAGTGAAGTAAGTAAGAAAGAAAGTGAGGTAAGTAAGGAAGCAAGCAAGGTAAGAAAGCAAATAGGGTAATCAAGTAAGCAAATGAGTTAAGTAAGGAAGCAAGTGAGGTAAGGAAGCAAGCAAGTAGGGAAAGTAAAGAAGCAAGTGAGTTAAGTAAGGAAGCAAGTAGGGTAAGTAAAGAAGCAAGTGAGGTAAGTAAGGAAGCAAGTGAGGTAAGTAAAGAATCAAGTGATGTAAGTAAGTAAGCAAGTGATGTAAGTAAGGAAGCAAGTGAGGTAAGTAAGGAAGCAAGTATGGTAAGTAAGGAAGCAAAGTGATGTAAGTAAGGAAGCAAGTGAGGTAAGTAAGAAGCAAGTGATGTAAGTAAGGAAGCAAGTTAGGTAAGTAAGGAAGCAAGTGAGGTAAGTAAAGAAGCAAGTGAGGTAAGTAAGGATGCGAGTGAGGTAAGTAAAAAAGCGAGTTATGTAAGCAAGGAAGCAAGTATGGTAAGTAAAGAAGCAAGTGAGGTAAGTAAAGAAGCAAATGAGGTAAGTAAAGAAGCGAGTGAGGTAAGTAAGGAAGCAAGTAAGGTAAGTAAGGAAGCAAGTGAGGTAAGCAAAGAAGCAAGTGAGGTAAGTAAAGAAGCAAGTGAGGTAAGTAAGGAAGCAAGTGAGGAAAGTAAGGAAGTGAGTGAGGTAAGTAAGGAAACAAGTGAGGTAACTAAGGAAGCGAGTGAGGGAAGTAAGGCAGCAAGTAGGGTAATCGAGTAAGCAAGTGAGGTAAGTAAGGAAGCAAGTAGGGTAATCAAGTAAGCAAGTGAGGTAAGTTAGGAAGCAAATAGGGTAAGTAAAGAAGCAAGCGAGGTAAGTAAGGAAAGAAAGTGAGGTAAGTAAGAAAGAGGAGGTGGAGAGGGGAGAGAGAGTGGGGAGAGAGAGGAGAGAGATGGGAGAGAGAGTAGAGAGACAGATGGGAGAGAGGGTATAGAGAATGCAGAGAAGGGAGAGAGGGGAGAGTGAAGGGAGAGAGAGGAGAGATAGAGAGACCTTTGAGAGAGAGGGGAGAGAGGATACAGAGGGAGAGAAAGGGGAGAGAGAAGAGAGTGGGGAGAGAGGAGTGAGAAAGGAGGGAGAGAGAGAGGAGAGAGAGAGAGAGAGGGGAGAGAGAGTGGAGAGAGTGGGGAGAGAGACATAATGAGAGAGAGAG